>ML682037.1:8121283-8134586 GCA_007922195.1 Podocnemis expansa | reverse complement strand
CAGGGCAGGGCCGGCACTCCTGCAGTGAACAATGCGTCCAGCTCTGGGGTGCAGGCTCTGGATCTGCCCCTCTATAATGGAGCCCTGCCAGGGCTGACATTACCTCCTCCCTCTTTGCAAGCATCAGGGGCTGCAGCTCTTCCAGCCTCCAGTTACAGGCGCAGCGGGAGGAGAGACAACCTGAAAGGATTCTTTATAGCTTAGTGAGCCGAGGAAAATGCACCCGAGGGGGGCCGGGCGATTGGCCTCAAGGACGCCGCGAAGGGCGAGCTGGAGATGGGAGAGAGCCCTGCACCTGCCTGGGAACCTGTTACATGCTACAGGGCTGACAAATAGCAGGGAGGGCTTGGGGGATTAGGGGGTTAGGATTTCAAGGAGGGACAGTGTCCAAGGTGGGGGGCAGGTGTTCATGCAACCCCCAGCATGGGCACCCTCCCAGTTCCCCTGGGGCCACCTCACATAATCCAGGCTACAGCCGCAAAGGGGAGAAAGCTCACCCCTCCGTCCTCCACGGGGAGGCACTACAGAGACAGAGAGGAGGGGGCAATGATAAACCCACATTTCCCCTTAAAGGCCCTGCAGGTCCCCTAATGCCCACAGCCCCACGCCTCTGCTGAGTCCCAGTCCCTCCGAGTCCTTCCCATGGCTCATGCATCATGGTCCCCTCTGCGCCTCTGAAACCACAGCTTCCCCTCTTGGAGTCACCTATCAAGTGCCCCCAAGTCCCTGGAGCCCCAGTTCCCCCACAGAATTACACTCCCACCTTGGCCTGCTCCCCATGCCCTGTATTTCATTTCTGTGCCCCTGGAATCCCCCCCTGTTCTGGATTCCCCACTCGTTGTTCCTTAATCCCCTCGTCATGCCTTTCCTTATGGTGGGGGTTAGCAGAGCTGCCAAGCTAGGTCCTGCAACAGAACAAGGGGGGAATTTCATGCTAGCCATTCCCGGCCCCTGCAGTTAGTGCTAGGTTTATTGCGCCGCCCTCAGGGAAAGCCCTGCTCTGTGTCACAAGATGCACCCAGTGTAAATACCATGAGGATGGGCCTGGCGTGGGGCAGCCTCGGAGAGGGTTCAGGAGCAGGAGGCCTTCTGGAAGGAAGGTGGTAGCCTGCGGGAGTCTTAGGGCCTGGGTGAATTTCAAGGCTGGGCTGGATTGACAGATCTTTGTCTGTCCCTGTAGCAGGCTGCCTGCGGGAGGGCTTTGATCCAGGGCCTGCATGCCAAGCCGGGATCCCACCAGTGCCTGCTCAGTGGGAGTGGGAGGTGATTTATGAGATCCCCAGGGCCATGCAGCCTGGGATGAGGTGGTGGATTCAAATCCTGCCCCATCTCCCCTTTCTAGCAGTGAGCAGTGCATCTCCTGCCTCTTGCTCAGATTTACAGCAAAGCCAGCCCTGGCTCAATAAAAGGAAATGATTCTTCTAGCCACTAATTTCTGTGTAATTAGATCTCCTCTGGCACTGAGAACAGGGAGGGGGCCTGGCAGCCAGTGTCACAGGAACGCTCCTGATGGCTGGATAAATAACACAGCCTCCCTCTCAGCTGGGAGAGGGGCTCCGCAGTCTTCTGCACCCCCTGACACGACCTATGGACAGAGCACACAAACATGCTCCAGCCCCTTGCCATGCCCACATGAACACAGAGCCCACAGGCCACCATGGTCACCTGCAATTTCCCCATGGCGGGGGGGTAACCCAGATCTGATGTACATTGCCTGGTTGGATCACACAGGATGATGGTCTGAACATGTAGAATGGGTGGGTGTGATAAGGTGCTTTGGCACATGTGAAGGTAGTGTAGGGGCTAGTACCTCTGTTTAATATGCTGCCGGTCCTGGGTTCAATACCTAGGGGGTTGGACTTGATGAACTGATGAGGTCTCTTCTAAACCTGTGATATGATATAATATTAGCAACATGAATGGATGGGGGCTTGCAGTGGACAAGAAGGTGGATCAAATCAACAGGGTGACCTTTTTGCCAAGAGGGCTAACGGCAGATTAGGCTGCATCAGTGGGCATATGGTCAGCAGAGGGATGGATGTGATTTTCAGCCTCTATTCAGCCCTAGTGAGGCCACATCTGGAGTGTTGTGTCCAGTTTTGGGTCTCCCCCACAGGAAGGCTGTGGACAAATTGGAGAGAGTCTGGCAGAGGGCAACCAAAACGATGAGGGGGCTGGAACACACGACTTACGAGGAGAGGCTGAGGGAACTGGACTTATTTATTCTGTAGAAGAGAAGAGTGAGGTGGGATTTGACAGCAGCCTTCAACTATCTGAAGAGGGTTCCAGGGAGGATGGAGCTGGGCTGTTCTCAGTGGTGGCAGATGACAGATCCAGGAGCAAAGGTCTCAAGTTGCAGTGGGTGAGGTCTAGGTTAGGTGTTATGAAAAACTTGGTGAAGCACTGGACTGGGTTACCTGGGACTCGGTGGAGGAATCTCCATCCTTAGAGGTCTTTAAGGCCTGGCTTAACAGAGCTGTGGCTGCCTGTAATGGTGTAGTTGGGTTGGTCCTGTTTTGTACAGGGGGTTGGACTAGATCCGGGGTCTCAAACTCAAACCACCAGGGGAGGTCACATGAGGACTTGTACGTTAGCCCAAGGACTGCACCATTGAAACGTTTTCATACAACGATATTGCAAAAATCGGTAACAATAATGTTGTTGCAGGCCACAGGAAATAGCTTCAGGGGCCACATGTTTGAGACCCCTGCTGTAGACAGAGGGGAGGCTGTGGTGTCCAGTGGTTACAGAAAACAGCCGAGTTCCAAGAACCAGAAGAGCCTAAGGCTGAAGTGTAGATTGATTCATTCGGGCCAGATCCTGTGAGGTGCCATGTGCACTCAGTTACCACTATAGCACTTCTCAACCTGTGGATTCTTAGGACAGTTCAGGGAAGGATGGGGAGCCAAGGTCAGTAAAAGACATGAAATCATATTAAAAGGGAAAAAATAATCACAAGGTGACATAGGAGAGTGACTAGACAGAAAGCAAGGCATTGCCTGCCAGGACATGGTAAGAGGGGAGCCTATCCGCCAATCGATCACAAAGTAAGGGCTTCAGCACCACCACAGGAAGGCCAGGATCCACCGTTTGATGTTCCACTCTTTGTAGGATCAGTCCTGCTATAAAGTCTAGTGCAGTGGTCTCAAATGCGAATCACCATGAGGGCTGCATGAAGACAAGTCCAGGGCTGATGAGGACTAGGACATTAGCCCGAGGGCTGCACCACTGAAACCTTTTCATACAATGATACTGCAAATATCGGTGACGATAGTATCATTGCAGGCCGCAGGAAATAGCTTTAGAGGGCTGCATTCTTTGATCGATTTGGTCCCTGTGTTGGGCCTGCAGGGCCCCAGGCTCCCTCTGCTGTTCTCCAGCTGGGTCCCTAAAGACATGGCGACAGCTGGGAAATAGCCAGAGCGAATCGATGCGTGGAGAAACAGAAGGGCACCACATGGGCCCTGGCAAGGCTGGGGACAAATGTCCAGATCACAGAGGTGCAATCTGCCCAGGTCTGCATGAACAATTGCAGAGGCAGTGATGTCCCTCAGCTCTGTGGGTCTTCTCCTTGCTTTGTCCCAGCCTCTCTCATCTCGCCCCTGTTCTATTATGGGATGCTTATCTGCAGGGCGTGTGTGTGAGTGCCCATCCCAAACCCAGCAATTGCCTGGTCCAGTCCAGCTACTGGGTCTGCCGTTGCTGAAGAAATGTCAGTGGGGTGGCACTGCTGTCTGACCTGTGGGCCACACTCTGCCCTCTGAGCTGAACTGACCAGCTGGGGAACCAGTGGGAGCCTGGGTCAGTCTCATCCTTGCCTCTGCAGGGTTTGCTGAGCAGAGAGATGCCTCCTGCCTGGGATGGGGGACCTTGGCACTGTTGCTAGTTCTCCTGTTGCATACATCTCCTGTAATTGTTGTAAATAAGAAGGTAGCGGCCTGGCCCATGAGTCTGAGAAGAGAGGGTTACTTGGAAGGATGGGTGTGTATGGAACAGGCTGCTGGAGGTGTGCGTAGATAGGATTTGGACCTTGTGATGTTCCCAGAGAACCCACCCCCTGGAAGCGATTCTCCCATGGTGTGAGAACCTTGCCCAGCTGCTCTGATTGCTTTCCCCAGCATCATGGCACTGGCTCATCCCTTTGCTGTAGGCGAGTTCATCTCAGATGCTCTATTCTGACCCCCAGGAATGTTTCAAGGAAGGCTCCAGTCTGCGATTAGATCCCAGCTATTCCTGTTTCCCTCTCATCTCAAAACACAGTGACAGATTTTTTTGGTTAAAGCATCGACAGATGCTTTCTGCACAGCAACGGTGGTTAGAGGTGCCAGCTGAGACCAGCAACCTTGTTGCACCAGTTGTTCCCTAGATACCGTGCGAGAAATGACCTCTGCCTCAGGGAGCTCACAGTCTGAAGAGTGCAGGAGGGGAAACTGAGGCACAGAAAGGGGGAAGAAACTTACTCAAGGTCAGTGGCAGCTCTGGTACTAGAACCCAGGTGTCCTGAGCCATCATGTCACACGGTCACCCATTTCTGGAGCCTGGGTGAACGGCAGTGACAGACGAATGGGTCAACCAAGGAAGTTGGGGTGAGAACAGAACCTCGGCATCCTGGCTTCCTGCCCTGAGTCATAGTCATTGCACCACACTTCCTCTCCGCTGGGACCCTGGAAACAACATCCAGTCTGGGGTGCGAGGGGCTGTCAGAGACTGCACAGTCCCTAGAAGTGGGATGTCATGAGTTAGTCTGATTGAAGGAGGGTACCCCAGGAATCCCATTCAATCCACAGCCCATCCATCCCTCCCTCTCCAGTGGATGTACTGACGGCACAGAGCATGCTGGGGCACGGCAGAAGGGCCTCCAGCTTTCTTTATGGTCCCCCTCGTAAAAAAGGCCATCAACGCAAAGGAAGAAAATATACATACTGTAGGTAGGCATAAAAACGTGGAGAAAAATTATACAGCTGCCAGAGGTTTTATGTTGCTGGGGAGAGAGCTTCTTCAGGCAGGTAATTGGCTGGTGCAGGAGTAATGATGGGAATTCATCTCTGTAAGATCCCCTCTAATTAATGAAACACTCTTTGTCCCCCAAAGCACCAGGACCACTGGGATGACCCCATCCTGGGGAGTCTCAGACGTTATAGTCCAGGACTGGGATGGGATTGCTGTCTACTGCCCCGTGCTTTGGCCAAGCTCCCCCCATTCTCCTTCCACCTCCCAGCTCAGGCAAGCTCGGAGCCCTAAGGGAATTGTGGGAAGGCACTGGAAGACTAACAGCCCTCGGCTGGTGCATCACTAGTTTGCGTTCACACTGCGAGGGTGTGTTAGTGACTCCCAACTCTTTTGTCAGCAGATCTCAAAGCACTTTATAAAGGAGGTATGTGTCAGTACCCCCATTATACAAAAGGGGAAACTGAGGCAGAGGGCAGGAGAGTGACTTGCCCAAGATCACCCAGCCAGCCTGTGGCAGATAACAGGTTTCCAGATTCCCACTTCTGTACGCTACCCACTAGGCTACACTGTGTTTGACTTCTGCCTTATATTTCCTGTTGTGCCAGACTACTGTATCCTCCACACACAGGATCTGAATGTGTGGCCGAGGGGACCAATTAACAGGCAGATATGCCTGTTTGCTTCCTAGTGCAAACCAGCCCTTAGGAAATGCTGCTTAGCTTCCCACCTATCTTCCCCACTTCTCTTAGCTTTGCCCCACTGGCCCAGGTTATTCCCTCTGTGCTGTTTTCATCATCCCCACTCCTGCCAGCAGATACCTGGCCCCTTTATTTACCTTCAGATGGGGACAGGGGGACAAATGGGATTCTCGCCAGCCCTCTGCCAAGCGTTGGGCCATTTACCCTTTGCACAACAAATGTAATATGAAGGAACTACCCTGGCATGATGGAGTCCAAGTAACTGGATTTACTTACTACACAGGAAAGCCCTAGCTATCGATGTTGTTCTGGAGGCTTCTAAAAACACAGCGAGCACCACAAGAGGGCTCACCAAGAGTTTAAACAAACACTATCTTATTCCTGGGGCTGTAGTACGTGGATCCTGCTTGGATCCCCAGAAGCTGGTCCTAGCTCAGATCGTCCACAGCAAGGGCGCAGGGCTGGGGGAGCAAGTGTGACCCCATGTCTTCTGTGTGCCCAGCTGCTCCCGATTGGCAGGCAGTAGGAGTCTGTTACGGTCCCAGCTTTGGAGGGCTGGCTCTTCTGTTCACACTCTAGTTTGTGTGGTCAGCTCTGGCGGTGGCTGAGTCAGACAGGTGGACTCTCCGAGAAAAGGGACTGGATGGGAGAGAGCTGGATAGGAGTTGAGCCCAGGAGAGGGGAAGGCAGGGGCACAGAGCTGAGCAGCACCAAGGTGCCAGCTTCCTCCACCAAGCCAAAAACAACCCCAGAGGAGGGAAAGACTGTTGTCAGCACCATGCCCTTTGACTCAGGTGCCTCCTGGGTCAGAAATGTGCTAGCTCAGCCCCAGGACTCCAGGTCGCACCTTTCCTTGGCATCTCCGACCTGCGGTTTCCGAGTGGCATGGCCTTGCAGCGAGCGTCCTTGCACAGAAATCCTCTCCTGAGCATGGAGCCTGGAGGGGCTTTTCTGCTATCGCAGGGGCATGGGAAAGCAGCTACTACGCTGCTGCCCACCAACCCATACTAGCTGTCACTGCTTCATGGACTTTTAGTTGGCATGTACCCATGTCCAAGTGGATGTGTCTGTGGGGCTGCCTCGACTCCCCCACTGCTCTCAAGTGCCTAGCCCCCTGTGCAAGAGCAGTGCACTTTCTTCACAGTGCACCCCATCTTGATCCTGCCCCTCCTGAACCTTCCTTCTACTATAAGCCCGTTGTCTGGGGGAGGGTTTCCCAGCCTTCCTCCCGTCTCCCTGAATTTTCCAGGACCAGATTAGTTTTCATTCTCTCTGGCTGGCGGGACATTCTTTGCATTCATTCCGAGTCTTTAAACAATTAGGCGACGTGTTGAGGGTCCTGGGTAATTTATGGGCCTGGCGCTGGTGGAGGGAGTCTGTGCCTCTGTTTAATGGCTGCCGAGGGGACAGTTAATAGATCTAATGTAGCACAGGTTGCAAACGCCTCTTAGAAAGGAGAAGGCTTAAGGAGTTTGCTGGGCTTGGAAAGGGGGCTGGAGCTGGATGCTCCAAGCTAATGGTCCCCTCTTGCTACCCTTTCTGTCCCCCAGTGACTGATTTCAGGCCCTTGTGCCCCATGAAGGTGTGGGGCAATGGGTTTTCTCGGTGTGTGTCTGGTGAGCCGCCGTGTGGGGGACAGGGGTGAAGCATGGGTGGTCTGTGGGGCCAGCCAGCATATGTGAGGTGTAAATTAGTGCACCGTGAGTGTGTGTTAGCCTGTGGGGTGTATGTGCATGTGACTGGGTGTGCATTATGCCTGGGTGGGGGTGTGTGCATTGTGTGTTAGTGTGTGGGGGAAGAATGTGTGTGCTCTGGCCATGGGAATGGTGTGTTAGTTTGCAAGCATATGCATGTTCTGTGGTGTAAGCGAACGTGGCTTTGGGTGAGGATGTGTGTATCATGTGGTGTACGAGCGCCTGCATGTTCTGACTGTATGTGAGCATGTGGGCATTGTTATGCAAAGAGCACCCAGGATCTTTTCAGAGGGGAAAAGGCAATGTGCCACATTTATTATAAGACACAGAATTAATCCCTATTTTAATGCTACACACACACAGGCGCCCAAACACACCAGTAGCTGTCCTGTAGTTAATAGTTATCAGTCCTGGTCGTGGCTTGAGATTGCAGCTTGGGTTCATTGCTGGAGTTCGTGGCTCGTGGCAGCTACCTGGCCAGGGAAGCTGGGCACGAGGGGGGAGCAGGGTCTTTGCTGGGCGCTCACTGATGCTCCTTTCTTCTGGATCTTGGGCAGAACAGTTCCCCAAGCCTTCTGATCTCACCCAGTCTTTTATACAGTTGTGGCTTCAATGGAAGTACTGGTGGGTCACGTTGCTTCTGTACCACTACTGATTGCTGGACAATAGCAGGCGTGACAAAAAGTCCACGGGTGCTGCTGAGGCACACTGCTCCTGTTAGCAGATGTGACTTCCAGCTTGATCTTGATGGCTTGATTAAGTTTTAGTTGTTTTGTTTCTGGGGTGGATCTTTTTCACACTCTTCAGCCTTGGATGGACTTCACACCTTGTCAGGATCAACTGGCAGTTTGGAACTAGTTCACACATACACGCATACACCCTCCATCCACACCTTGTTCTTATCACACAAGATGGAGTACAGTGATCAGTATGACAGAAATTGGGGAATACAATGATCAGTGTGGAGTTTTCATTTACGATATGGAGTCTGGAATGCTACAGAGATTGGGGAAAAGGTAGTGGTAGAACCAGAGCTTTAAAGATAAATAAGGACAAATTCACATGCAGTACAGGCTGGGGCTGCATGGCTCAGGGGAAAGAGCTGCTCCGCTGAAGCCACATGAACCCCAAAGGGCAGCGGTGGGAGTCTAAGCTCTCCCCAAAAGCTGCAGCCTGTCTAGAAGAAAATACTTATTGTACTCCACTAAAGCTAAATGGAGAGTGACATGACTAATGTGACAAAGTTGCAAATACTAAAATAAGACCATCAATGTGAAACAATTAAAATGAAACAAAGATTGGCAGGGATAACATACAAATATTGGGGTATTACTACAAATGGGAAGTAATTAATTAGGAGGCACATTACCAATAAGAAACATTGTTACAACCAGATTTACAATATATGAAGATTGACAGAAAATAAGAAACAAGTTGCACATCAGTGAAAGCGGTACAAGAGTGAATTAGAACCATAAACCAATAAACTCCGTAAAGTTACGGGTGAGCCCAATGAATTTATGAATGGATCCATAAGGCTACAGATAACAATCACCACCATATCCCTACAGCATGGTAGTCATCCGTGGCGAATGGTTGGGTGGGTATTGTGACTGTGTGAGTTTGTGCTGCGTGACTTTGTGTGTGTTGGGACTACATGAAGGTGCCTGTTGCGAGTGTGTGGTGTAGGAGTTCGTGGTGTGTGTTGTGACTGTGAATGTGCAGTGTAGGAGTTTGTGTGTGTGTTAGCTGGGGCGTGGGATTGCTATGGGAATTTTAATTCATGGGGAGATTCAGGAAAGACCTCCCCGCCACCCATCTCCAGCTCTCCCAATGCTCCATACAGTAGCTGTGAACTGGCAAATTGACTTCTGTTGTGGAATCGGCTCCCCCCAGTTTGCTTCTTCTTTATCTGCTGTTGAAGCTGAGGTGTGTCCGTGGGGCTGGGACAGGCAAGTGCCCTGCTCCCTTGCACGGGCCAGGGGCAGGATACCTGGAGTTGAGTGAAACTCGGACTCACCCTGGTTTCCAGGGGCTCCCAGTCCTACAGATCTGCCAGAGACACGGGCCACAGAGCTGGGACCGAGGAGAGGCAGGGCCTGCTGTAGAGTGGGGTGCCTTGGAGGAATATGATGTGCCGCTGGCCAAGAGAAATGGTAAGGGTGTGTGGGTGGGTGTCTTGCTCCTATTGATTCCAGGCTTCCAAACAACTCACTGGGGCGACACTACTTAGCTAGCTGGACCCCAAGGGCTGTAGCAAAAGGGCTGCATCCCTCACAGTTACCGTGTCTGATCCCATCCCCTGCAGTCCATCACCCAATTTGTGTCTGGCAAGCAGATCTGAGTCTCCAAGTTGCCCAGAGGAGGAGCCCACGCGGTGTGGGTTGTGCCATCACTCTTCTGTCAGTGATGGGGGAACAAAGTGCTGGGGCAGGGATCAAATGCCTGGGTTGATTTGGTCACTGGTTCCCACTTGCAAGCTTCAACTTGAAGGCCCTGCCATGTCTGCTTCTTTTTTCAGGTCTGCGCCTAGGGAATTAGGAGGAGGCGGGGGTGGGACGGGCAGGCCAAGCCAGCTGCAGCCTGCACGGGTGCGTTTCCCAGTGTCCAGCAGAGACAGCTGGTGGGAGTGGAAGGAGGATGGGAGGGATGGGAGAGCTCACACAGATGCGCTCCCGGCTCCTGGCACTGTGGGAATCTGGATCAGGTGCAGGTACATACAAAGGGCAGTGTGAACACTCCCTACAGGGGAACCAGGAACCAGTGCACTGGGGCCGGCAATGTGGAGGGCTGGCTGCTGTGCTGAGGAGAACACAATTGCCCTTCGGTGCCTGCTGAGACACACAGACGCACACACCATATAGACTGACACACCATACTCTTCCCCCACAAACAGACAAACACACACCATACTCCATACACCCCATGCCAATACCACCGAAGAAACTCCCTTGGCCTCTCACCCCCCCCCCCACACCCCAGGTACTCAGAGCAGGCAGATGCACACACTGACACCATGCATTGTGCAGAGATGCACAGTATGCATATGCTGCAAGGCAAACACCCACCCAGAGACACACCACACAGACACACACAGCACAGATACAAATTACACTCAACACAGACACTTGCCACCCCACAGAAACACACACACACACACACACACACGTCTACAAGCACAGGCACATAATACACACACACAGACACCCAAAAGCAAGTACACAGGCCAGACACACAAAGCACCTCCATAGCTCACATGAAAACTGCTTCCCAGCTGGGGTTCCCTCAGTGCTATGGGGAGGCCTGCCCCACACTCCCCCAAAGGTAGAGCTCCCTGGAGGCCCAATCCTATCCCCCTAGGGGCTCGATTGCAAAGCTCCTTGCAATTTTGGCAAGAGCAAGATGTGCCTTCCTGAACCGGGGTCCCTGACAGCTGCCCGGTTGCACTGGCATCTTGGCCCCCTGGGCCTGACCGTCATGCCTTGGGGGAACAGGCTGGATGTTGAGCTGGACCAAGCATTGCTCTCTCCTCTTGAATTCACTCCCTGATGTTTGTTTTATCCATTGCACATTTTCAGAGGGTTTTTATTAGGAAGGTTTACAGCTTTGTCATTAGACTTTGCGGAATGTTATATAGTGAACCCTGGTGTCCTGGCGGGGGCTAGGATGGAGACTGGCTAAAAACACAATAAAGGTGCAGTCAACTGGCTAACGTGTGTATGTGACGGGGAGAGAGTGCCACTGCTCTCCGTGGAGTGGAACCAGAACATTTCATCTAAGAGCCATAGCCCCTATACAGCTACTGGCTAAGGTAGATCCTCCGTTAGCCCCAAGCGTAGGGGGAGCCGGGTTCTGTCCCCATGGCTGCTGCGGAGGTCCCAGCTGTTACAGACTCCATCTGAAAGCTCCTGAGCCGGGAGGTGGGGTTGGACGTAGGTCCCAGCGTGGGCCCTGTGGAGGTTCTTAGCCAGCTCAGGCTCCCCTCGGCAGGGCACTTGGCGTGGTGCGTTTTCACGGGACCTGGGGTGACAGGTGCAGTCCCATTTACCCCACAGCCTCCTGTCCTTGGCCAGTCCCCTGCAGTGACCTGCTGCATCGCCTTCCCCATCCCCTGTGATCTATTTACAGCCACCTGGAGGGAGCCTAGCTCAGCCCTGCGCCAAGCCCTGAGCGCCCAGTTTCTTCTGCAGGGGGCTTGGCGGAGCAGGCGGACTGAGGCTGGTGCATGGGGGTGGGGGGGTGGAGGAAACAACCTGGCTCCCGGCATCTGAGGAGTAGCCAGCAGGGGTCTCTAGCACCTCAGGAATTGCGGAGGAGACTGGTCATGCAGGACCACAGCAAAATTCCCTTTATTTTCCTGCTCCAAGTATGGGGGGGGATGCATTTCCTTTCCTCCCTCCCCGTGTGGCTAGGTGGCTTTGCCAGGCACCAGTGCCTGAGCAAGAGGCACAGCAGCCTCCTTTTTACGGCCCACGGCCTCTGTCACCCCTGAGTTAGCACAACCCTCCTCCCCTGGACTCCACCATGGTCCCCAGTGTAAAAGTGTGCCCTGGTAGTGTTGGGGGGCCAGGGAGCCGTCAGTCCCTGTGTCCCTGCAGCAGCTCCAGAAAATTACAGGGGCGTGGGGGGGATGATCCCATTCTCCATTACCTAACAGGGCCCCCGACACAAGTGCAAAACGAGGGTGAAACACGCGGCACTGCTGATGGTTGTGACCCCAAGAGATGCCAGGCCCTGGAGAATCAGGCTTCTGTTCTCCTCCCAGCCCTGGGGTCCCGCCTCCAAGGATTACACCAAACTCCATGGCCCCTTCCCCGCTGTGAGACCTTGACCCATCAGGTCCTGTCAGCTTCATGGCAGGGACACAGCTCAGAGAAGAGCCCTGCACCCCACTGGCCTTGGCTCAATATTCCTCCCCTCAGAGGTGGCAGCATTTCAGTGATGGGTCTGGAGAGCATCTTCTGTGTCTAGCCTGAGAAGCACTTGGAGATAGCAGCTCCCATTATTGGGGGTGATGGTGGTGATGTTTCTCTGTTGTTTTCAGTGGGGAGAAGGGAACATCTATTATTCTTGGGGTTGCAGGGGCAGCTGGACTTGGTGTCCTCCTGAAATCTAGTCCCATCAGTCTGGGGCAGGAATAGAGACTCTTCTGACATTTCTGGGCCCCATGGAGCAGGGACCCTGTGGCATGCAGCCTAGAAGTCCCCTAGCCCATCTGACCCAGCTTGGCTGGACCCCCCAGTGCGGCTGGACCCTGGCTCTGCCCTGTGACTGCATTGCTGTGTGTGTGGGGCAGCACAGCCCCTGCCAGACCCAGGAGCGTGACACCTGCAGGGCACAGAGGCAGGAGCCCTGGGTGGGCACCCCTGGGTACCCGTGGAGATGGAGGTGTACCGCTCATGCAAGGCTAAAGGGACAGGTGCAGGTCTGACCCTGGCGGAGGGTGGGCAGACACCTCCCTGGCCTGCTGCCTCCCTGAGACTCAGCCCCTCTTCCCAGTCAGCCTGCACTCTTACCCAGAAGCCTTTGCACTGGGGGAGGGTCCTGGAGATGCTGCCCCATAGCTGCACCCACCACCCCAAACTGGGGCAGCCTGCTCCCCCCACCCTGCAGGAGGCGGGATTAAGCCAGGGGGCGGGGACTTGTGCGGGAAGCGTCCCCCCCATTGGTCCCCTCTTCCCCGGGGCGACAGGCGGGTTCCCCACTTGCCCGGGGGGGGAGGCTGCAGCACAAGGCGTCCAGCAGGGGGGGCCCGTGTGTGCTCGGCGCTGCATCCTCCCCGGCTCGGAGCCCGGGCGGTGCCGGGGCTGGGGGCGCTGGGGCCCCGCCTGCCACCCGGGGGGGAGCCAAGGCCGGCGGCAGAGGGGTCCGGAGCCGAGGGTTGCGGCAGGCCCCCCACCCCGGCAGGGCAGGAGGCGGGACGGCCACAAGGCAAGTCGGTGGGGGTTTTACCGGGGGGGG
>ML682037.1:8000465-8121183 GCA_007922195.1 Podocnemis expansa | reverse complement strand
GCCACGTGCGCGGGGGGGGGTAGGAGGAGGGGAGCCTTGCGCCCCCCTTGTTGCCATCTCCGGCCGTTTTCGGGGTTTCTCTGCCAGCCTCGGGCTCCTGGAGTCGCGTGAATAAGGGCGGCGGGGGGCGGTAGATGGGGGGCGGATCTACCCCCCCTTTGATCGGCGCCTTTCGGGGCCCCTGAGCGGCTGGGGCCTGGGCCCGGGCGGGGGGTGCGGGTGGGCTGCCCCCAAAATCCTGAGCCGAGGGAAATGCTCCAGATCCGACTTTTGCTCGTGGCCCGGGTGTGGGTCGGGAGACGCCCCCTTGCCCGTCCGGGGGGTGCAAACCGCAGGGCCAAAAGGCAGCAAACGCAGGGGGGGCCAGTGGGGCTTGTAGCCCCCCCCCAAGGGCCCCCCCCCCCCCGTTAGCGGCAATTCCCAGCCCGCCGGGGCCGCAGCGGGGTTTAGTCGCCGGCCGCATCGCAGCCCCCAAGGCTCCGCTGGCGGCCACCGGAGGAGCCTCCGCGACCCCCTGGGGCCGGAGACCGGCCTTCGCCCGGCGCTGCTCGGGGTCCGGCCGGGTCCCAGCTGGCCCCAGTCCGCCCCCGGCCTCCGCTGGGAACACCCCGCCAGCTGTGTCTACACTGGCCAAGGGCTTTCGAAATAGCATTATTGCCAAGCTAATAGGCCAAAATAGAAGTCCCTCACACGCTCCCTATTTTGAAAGAAGATCGGACCCATTGTTTCGAACTACCGCTAGATCGCACTAGGTATTTCGAGGTGCATAAGTCAAACTAGGTCTAGAAGTAGGCGTGCCCTAAATTTCAAAATCAAGTCAGAGTCATTATTTCGAAGTCCGCTAGTTCGAGGTAGTGAAGGCAAAAATAATGAGCTCGAACTTTTTTGGAACTCGCGCCCATGCGCTAAATTCTTAAAGCTATGAGTTATTTCCAAAGAGCTCATTTCGACTTCGGCGTCAAAAGAATTTTTCAAACTCCTTATTTCGAAACTACTAACTGTGTTAGCCCAATAGCATAGTAGCTACCCCCTCTGCTTACCATGCAGAAGGTTCTGGGTTCAAGATGCAGGAGGTTGGACTCTATGATCTCACCATCCACCCCTATGGTTCTAGCCTATTAAATTAGGGAGCACCCCAATCCCCCCTACACCTTCCCTAAATTTCCCAACATCCCCCCCAGTTGTCAGCTACCAACTGCTGCCCTTTTCCATAAGGCAGGGTGAGGCTGCAGCACAGAGAGCAAGTTACATGGCAGTGGAGGTTGCATGGTGCAGGACCCTGCAGGAACACTTGGCTTTCTGGGCCAGCACTGCCAGTGATGTGATGCCGGATGGGCGTTCAGAGGCAGAATGGCTAAACCCACACGTTCCTAAAGTGGGAGTCAGGACCTTTGCCACCAATAACAAGATTGGTGTAAAAATCCCGAGATTTAAAAAGAAAATAAGCCAAGTAGGGCTGTCATCATTTGCCTTTTGAGCCTTGAACACAGGTGTGTGTGTCACATTTCCAAACTTTTTTCACCAACCCACAGCCTAGAAATATCATTTCTTTTTGGCTAGGACTCTTGCTTGATCCTAGGACTCTGGGAGCTGGTGCTTTGTGAAAAAATCAGCAAATCCCATGAGACTGTGTGAAAATGGTCAAAGCTGCAGTGGGCAGGTGCCCTGTGTCATTGCTTCCTTTGCTTGTTAAATACCATCTCTACACCCTTCTCCAACCTCTCTGCAGGAGGTGAGGCAGGAAGATTGCCCCTGACAGAGGGGAAACTGAGGCACAGTGGATGGCAATGTTTCGAAGCTCCACAGACAGGGGGAGTCGCAATGAGCTTTAGTCACTGTGCTGCCTCCCTGTCTTCATGCTGAACCTCTGGCTACCTGGGGCTGGGCAGTGCAGGCTATTTACTAACTGTCATGCTCACAGCCCCCTCCCTCATTGTTTTCTAGAGAACAGAGCCTGGCATCTCAGAGAGCAGGCAGAGGCTCAGGAGCGCCAGCACAGCAAGGAATGGGCAGGCAATGGCAAGAAAGGAAACTTCTGCAATAGAGACCACTCAGGCGCTCTCCCCCAGAGAGGAGGTGGACGGGAGTTCACCTTCAAAGCATGAAGGACTTTGGCCCAGAGAGTCTCCAGCTGGGTCATCTTCCTCACCCTCCTCTTCTCTTTGCTCAGCTTGATTTGCGCCCAGTGCTCCTGCTCCCCTCTGTGTGCTGCCCCCTTCCATGCAGCATCTGTGTGCCGAGCGTCTTCCCATGTCCACAGCCACCCTGCTTCGGTGCAACTTGCTGGGGAACAGAAGGGGTGTGTCGCAGGAATTTGGGGGTGTGGGCTAGTGGCTCAAGGACAGACTGGGACTTAGGAAACCAGGGTTCCCTTCCCAAGTATGTCACTGCCCACACCCTTCTGAGCCTCAGTTTCCCTTCTCACCCCATCACCACTTAAACTGGCAGCTATTTGGGGCAGGGACTCTCATTCGGTGTCCATGCAGCACCTTGCACAAGGGGCCCTGGCCTGACCTGGGCTCTCTTGGTGCCACTGGCATATGAACATCACAAACTCACACCTTCAGATAGCTTTACTTTCACTACATGCATTTCAGCAGCACCTAGGAGTCCCAGATATGAATCAGAAAGAATACCATTGTGCTAGGTGCTGTACATTAGGTATTTTATGGCATCACCAAAGTGCCCTAGTCATGGACCTAAACTCCACTGTGCTAGGTGCTGTACAACCCCAGAAAAAGGCCCTCTCTGCCCCAAAGAGCTCATGATCTGCATGCTCAGGAGGCTTTGCCCCATGCCATATAACAACACAAGCAGGGATTTCCAAGTATCTTGGACCTTCAGAGCTGATTAAAATTCACCTGAGGTGGGGGGAAAGTTACAGCTGTGGTTCCTACTAATTGATGGTCCCCTTTGTCAGTCACAGGAAGATGCCAGCCCGTGCCTTGACTGAGATACAGTGCCCCCAGTTGGATGTGAAACGGACCCTTAAGGGCAGTGGTTTTCAAACACGAGGGTCATGGCGCTGCCTTCTGCAGCCACCAAAAGGCTGGAATGCATTGCTGAAAGATGTAATTGTTGGGTATTATGTATAAATGATTATTTTTCAACTGTGTCCCAAGAAAAAAGTTTAAAAACTGACCCTGCCAGCAGGTTCGATACTTTGAGGATCCTGGGGGGCAATTACCACACCAGTGGGGTACAATTTAACCTTTATTAAAAATGGATATTAATACAAAATTAATTATGAAGTGTATGTATATGAGGTTTGTCACGGCTTTTTACAATGGGGTTTTGTTAAATAAACAACTTTATGGAGTGGAACACGTTGGGAGACGATAGGGGTTCTCAAACTAACTTAACCTACAGTTATGAATCAAATCACAGTGGCTTAAAAACATGTTCTAACATCATATAAGTAAAAGGGGGTACAATACAAACTCAGTGTGCAGCAGTAGCAGAGAAGAGTGGAAACAAGCAGGGGAGCAGGAATTTTAAGGCTGGACAGCAACGGGGAAGTTCAGGGGTTACAGAGGGAGGCAGAAGGGGGCTGAGCGGCGGGGAAAGGAGCCGTGGGAGCGGCAGCGGGAGAAGGAGCAGGAGCTGCGGCAGGGAAAGGAGCCACGGGAAGCGGCGGGGAGAAAGGGGCGGCGGGAACTGGCGGCAGCAGCGGCTGGGGAGCCGGAGCCGTGGGAGCCAGCAGCTGCGGGAAGTGGTGGCTAGGGGGTGCCGCGGGAGTGGGGAGCCGGCGGCAGCAAGGGGAGCAGCGAGGAGCCGGTAGCAGCGGCAGCAAGGGGGAGCCACAGCAAGGGGGAGCTGCGGGGAGCCACGGGGAGTTACGGTAGGGAAAGGGAAAGGAGCAGAGGGGAAGTCGGGGCGCATGGGGGGAATTCAAGAGATAAAGAGGGGGCAAGGAAAGTTTGAGTAAGAAAAGTTTATTTAACTCAGGGGAGTCACAGAGGGGAAGGCAAAATGACCCAGCACAATAACTCTAAGGTTTACAAACTAAATGAAACAATCTTACAATTTATCCTAACACTTCTAAGGCTTACAGACTAAACTGAAACAATGTTGCAACTCAAAGTAGTACTTCTAAGATATCCTAAGTTCAAACAAATTTAGAGGGGAGAGATACAACAAGCAATAAAAAATAGAGCCTTGGAAAGCAAACAATTGGAAACACGGGGACTTTTTTAAACAATGGAGAGCAAAACAGCAATCTTTAAAAAAAAAAAAAAAAAAAAAAAAGGGAAGCCAGAAAGCAAAAGACAAGCCTGCTCTTAGGAGCATGGGCTTGTTGGAGCTGGGAGAGAGCAATGGCAAAAACAGCAGCCAAAGAGGAGGTAATTAGTTTTAAAGAAAGCTGCAGGGGGAGGCTCTTACCAATTCCAGCAGCAGCAGCATTACAAGCAGGATCGACTCGTTACTTGGCCAACAGTTTCAATCACAGTACGCTCATGGAAGAGGTCGTGAGTGGAGGAGGTCAGTGTCTGGGTGATCAGGCCAGGCAGGATGTCAGAAACCATCCTGCTGATCAACCCAAACCCTGGGTTTTTAAACCGTTTGTTTCCTGCCAGTGGCTATGATTGGCCACAGTTTGCTGATTACAGGTAAGGTGGGAAACTTCAGGTTAGCGTGACTCATGCCTTCACCATTTCACAGGTCTTGCAATTTGGGCAGTGCCCACCTATGCCTAGCCCTGTAGAAATCAATTGGGTGTCAATGGCCATTCAGTTGAAGGGGCCATCTGCTCCACTCTACACACTTAACTGATGGCCCGGGAGGGGCGGCCATCCAATTAAGTTAATGGGCAATGGACAAAAACCACTGCTTTAAGAAACACATTTGCCAAAGTAGCCGTTTGGTTCTAGGTGCTTTGAATGCTCAGGGCCCAGTTTGGAACCACTGGGGTTAGATCCCTGAGGGCCCAGCATCCATAGCAGAGGCTGGATCTTCAGGAAACTCAGCTCACATATAGGCAGCTTAATTAACACCAGGTGCTCAGGTCATGCTCCGCTCCTAGTACCTCCCAGATTTTCACAGAACTCAAGCCCCATGTGCCAAGTCTTGGAGACAACAGGCCACTTATTTGGGGGCTTAAATGGGCACCGAGCTCTTATGAGAATCAGGCTATGCAACTCCTGATCTGCGGGGACTCATGGCACTCCAGGCTTCAGCTGGAGTCCTCAGAAACCATTGCATGCCCAAATCAGAGGCCACAGCAAAAAATCTAGGCCTGAAAGTCCAGGCCCCAAAGGCCCAAACAAGAACAGCAGAGGGCTGGAAGGAAACACTGTGAACACCTCAAATAGCAACATTCAAAAACCGACAGGGGATCACTTCAATCTTCCCCATCACACCATGAAAGACAGGACTGTTACTGTTCTGAAACAGGCTAATTCTAAAGCAAAGAATCAAAAAGAAACCTCAGAGTTAAAATTCATATGCAAGTTTGATACCATCAGCTTGGGTTCACACGAAGACATGAATTGGCTTGCTCATTACAAATATTAGTCTTCAAAAATGCCAGAGGATTCCACTTTTGTTTTTCATTACAAACAGTGATTCTCACCCCCCTCAAGCTCACCACTTTCCCAGAGCTTGTTCCTCCATTGCAATCTACACAACCTGTTTGATTTGCTAAAGTAATCTGACTTACTGCAGTGAAATACAATCACAGGATTTATCTTTCCTGCCCCTACTGTCAGTTTTTTCCATTTTCTAGCATCTGACCAAGTAGGAGTTCACCTACAGAATGATGCAAAAAAAAAAAAAAAAAATAAATTTGTTAATCTTTAAAAGTGCCACAGGACTCCTTGCTTGTTTTACCAAACTAGACTAACACAGCCACCCCTTTGGAATTTATGGTCACTGTAGCGTACCTCTCTGCTCCTGCCCGTATGCCTTTTTCTGTTTGCAACACCCATGCTTCCTTTATTTACAATACAGGCTCCCTTTTTTTACAGTACAGACTTCTCTTTTCCTCTTATGGGCTGGCGCCAAGAATCAAGCGTTCCCACTTGCCACATCATGCAGGATCTCCCAGGGCTTAATCAGTCTACAGCTGCAAGGCCAGCCTGCCTTTCTTGGGTTTTCGCCCTGGCTCAGGCAGTTGGCAACAGGGTGGCAGCGATCCTGAGGGCTTAATTCTCTTTGCTTTAATTTGCTCTCCAAACACGCCTCAAAAACCGAGGCTCCTAATCTTGCATCTAAGGGAGATAGGCTGGTTAGGGTAGCCGAGCTGCTGTGGTGGGAGATTCTAACCAGCAACCACATCTCCCTCTGTGGGAAACAGCAAGGGATGTATTAATCGCTGCAGCTGGCGTACCAGGCAGGTAAAACACACACAAATCGCACCCATGCACATGTGCACTGCCTATATCTGGCATTGGAATCTCCCACATCTGTCTCATTTCTTCGCACACACCCCAATTTGGGCCTCGCCGTTTCCCTGTCCCTTGCTGCCATTAGACATAACTCATCAGAGAATTTCATAAACCTACTTAAGAATGTAAAAGTTTGATAATAATTCCTGTATTATTAACCCTCCCACCCTTGTAAATTTTATGGGCTTGGTTGGCGCTGTGAAGGTATAGGGTCTGGGATGAGACGCGCCCGTCAGATGGGATTCCAAGTGTATGATTTATTCTGCCGTCAGTCTGGGTCATATTTATTAATAGTCCTAATGCGGGAAGCAATAAAGGAAGAGAGAGATTCTATTAATTAAATCATTGTTATAATTAACTTTCATTAAAGGAAAATCAATAAAGAGAAGCTGGAATGGAAATGGTGGCCATCCATTACCTTGGATTTTACTGGAATGCTGTTAGGATTCTCTATATATTACAGCCGAGGAGAAAGGGGCTAGGAGGGAAGGGAACCGCTGCCAAAAGGCTGTCAGGAGAGAGAGCACGTCAGAGGAACCTGATTTAAAGGCCCCATGCTGGGTGTGTTTGTCTGTGTGTGTACGCATGCGTGTGGGTGGGGAGTGAGTGAGCATGTCTGTGTATTGGGGGGGTGTCTGTGACTTGCGCTGTGTGTGTGTGAATGTGTGTATTCGTGTGTGCTCACTTGGGTGCATGATGTGTCTGTGGGGATTCAAGGTGTATGCATTGTGTCTCTTTGCTGGAGCATCTTGGGAGATGGCTGGGTGTCTCCACGTGCAGGCCGTGGCTCTGCGTGTTGGCTGTTGGGGTGTTTGCATGCCAGCCCGTGGAGATTTAAGGAATGTTTGGGGGTGGTTGTACAATCATGCACGTGTATGTCAAAGTGCACGCCTGTCCGTGTCAAGGGGAGCCTGTGTGTTGCCACAGGAACCCCTGTACCCTCCTGTCAGCTTGGGTGTATCTCCAGCCATGCTAAGAGAAGCTGGGCTCTTTGCAACAGCTGATGGTTTGGGAAGTTAACCCTTTTGGCTGGGGCTTCTAGCTCTGCCCAGTTGTTGTGTGCACACCAGATGTTGGTTGGGGCACTGGAGAGCGGCTCAGTCTATGATGTGGACACCATTAGCCCACAGACGTTCTCCAGATGCTGGCTGAGGAGTCCTAAGTTGCAGCTTCCCTGGGCAGCCTGTTGTCAGAGGTCAGAGAGGACCTGTGTATTACATGAGCTCCGAGGGTGCTGCATGGAAAACCCCTGCTTCAAAGAGCTCACGGTCTGAATGGACAAAGGGTGGGTGGGGAAACTGAGGCACCAAGTGGGGCAACGACTTGCCCTACGTGACCTGGCGAGGGTCACAGAATCCAGGAGTCCTGAATCCCAGTCCCTGGTCCTAGCTTCTGGCCCATGCTGCTGCTGTGCACCACGTCCCTTCTTGCTCCCTTGCCGTATTCAGTGGGGATTCCCCTCAAGGCTCCTCTGCAGCATGGGGAGTGGGCCTGTCAAGGCACCCAAGCATTTGTCACATTGGTTGCACAGGCCCTTCTATGCCCTACGCACGGAGGCCATCCAAGATGCAGAGACCTCACGTCTCGGGCACCAGCCTGCCCCTGCCAGCGGAAAGACAAGGGTTAATACTACCCTCGCTTCCCTGTGCTCTCCATCCACTATGCTGCCTCATTTCCCACCCCGTCCTGCCTTCCCTTATCCCGACTATCAGATCTTTAGAGCAGGGACCATCTGATCTAGGGGCTCCAGCCATGGGCCCGTCCATCGCGCAGTCACGTCCCCCTGTGCGAAGTGCTGATAGGACATTTTACTTGTCCTCGCTGGGCAATCAAGGCTGGGCTTCCCAAAAAGCGTCAGCCTCCTGCACCACGTCAGCGGCATATTTAGTCATCAGCTCCTGAAGTGATGTGATTCCATAAGAAAGGTCGGAGCCTGTTGAAGGAGAAGAACAATTGGGCCCAGGTTTTCCAAGGGAATTTGGTGACTTGTTCCCAGGGGTTTCCAGCCCTCGTGGTTTCACCCTACGGCTCCAAAAGCAGAAGCCGAATAAAAACACCCCATCACTGCTGGGGTTTTGTGATCCTATGATTTGCAAGCCAATCTTGTGATTTTTGAGTGCCTGGTTGGTGAATCTGATGCTTGGAAAGTGCTGCCTTTCGGCATCCAAATAAGGATTTTCCAGAACGGTCAGTCCCTGCTGGGACCCTGGCACTGCCCATGCAGGGAGTAGTTTGAAATTTTAGCTGCTTATTTAAATGCCTCCCTGGAGAGTGGAGCATGTCTGGCCCCGAGTCCAACCTTTGCTGTTTGCTGGCGATGAGCGGTACCATAGCAACCCAAAGTGCGGTAGTCATGGCGACTGGGATTCTGCAAAGCAGCCTAAAAGAGATAGATCTCCAACTCCTGCTGATTTCCAGCATGCCTAGGACAGCCTTCGTCTTTTTGAAAATCCCAACCTTATGGACGACTATTGTTATTATTTTAGCATGTTACCTCATCCGCCTTGTCTGTCTCTCTGTGAATCTGTAGCTGGAAAACTGCCGATCACTCTTAGTCTTCTGTAGCTTTAATATCAAGCGAATCAATAAGATTATATAATTAGTATTTTTATGAATTATTATTGCTGTTTTTACTATCCATTGGAATCTCTGGTTGTCTAGATACATTTTCTAAACCATATTAGTGTAGATGATTTAGTGGGACTGGCCCTGCTTTTAGCAGGGGTTGGACTAGATGACCTCATGAGGTCCTTTCTAACCCTAATTTTCTATCATTCTGTCTGGTGGCAGTGTTAAGGGCCACAGTTCAGGGGTCAGGCCCCCACTGCACTAGGTGTCAAGAGTGGAAATCTCATTCTCTTTCTATCTCAAACCATTGTATGGCCTCAATTTGTGTTGTTATCCAGCCACCGTGTTTCACCCCAGAGGTGGCTGCATTCCAGGGCAGCCAAAGCAGGGTCAAGTGCTTTGGGACATTTCCCAGGCATCTATTTTTTTGCTACTTCGATAATCTATTATTAACAATTGCCGGAGCATTTCCGAGTGCCCCATTCCGAGCCCTGTGTTGCATCAGTGCACTTGGTAACCTGTGACGGAGCAGCAGGGGAGGAAGATTTAAGATGCCCGGCAGTCAGTGCGGGTACAGCCTGGCTCAGGCACTGTAAGTGTCTCAGGTGCTGTATGAGTCATGCACCCCCTGGCAGAGTGCACGCCAGCAGGGACCTCTGCTGGCAGCGGGAGGTGGTTTTACGGCCATTGTAAATCACTCCAAGGGCCCCAGGTTGCACTCAGGTAAATTTTAAATAATACAGCATTTCACCAGAGCCCCATCAAAGTGTCAGGGGCACCTTCTCCCATCAGCAAAGGCATCTGCGCTGCTCTCAACCAGCCTGAGTCTTCCAACATTGTCCTTTTCCCCCTGCTAACAGCAGTACCACCTGCGTCTCTCTGCCATGGGGTCAAATCCCCACCTAGTAACAAGGCCTAGCTCTTCTCACATGAAATAAGAACTGACTTAGCTGGGCTGAGACCAAGGCATGGAGATGGCGGTGGTTTGCCCAAGGTTGCTCAGATGGGAGTAGAATCACACCATCCTGTACCCCAGCCTAGTGCCCTCCTGCTGGCCCAAGCCCTGCCCATGTGGTGGTCTGCTCAGGGACTTGCATGAAATGAATTTGGAAGGTCTCAGCCCAGCTTTGGATGGACAGGGAGACATCATAGACAGATTCCTTCCTGAAGATGCTGGGACTGGAGGGCATCAGCTGCTGTGAATGAAGCCAGTGAATAATCAGTTGAAGCTGAGTCCACATCTTTCCGTGGAGGCACACGGGCAGGCTGGGGGCCAGGGCCCCAGTTGCTCAGTGCCCTGGGGCGAAAGCAGCCAGTGTCCCTATCATGTGCTGCAACTCTGACTCTGGCTGCATGGTGTATGGCAGGGGGCCCAGTCCTGGAAAATCCTATTTTACATTCTGTCAAGTAAGCCACGTGCACTTCCGGCACTGACTTGTCTGAGAGTCATGGGAGCCCTTTGTTTGGCTCACTGCCTTTTTCTGAGGCTTTTCCTGCTCTTTGCAGTGTTGCCGAGGGGGGCAGAACACCAGGCTGGGCAGGAGGACGCCTGGGTTCTGTTTCTGCCTCTGGATGACCCTGGGCAAGTCATGTCAATGCTCTGTGCCTCAATTTCCCCAGTTGTCACATGCCAATACTGCTCCTAAACTCCTTGGCAAAGTGCTTTGCGATCTAGGCATGAAAAGAGCAAGGGATCCTCGCATGTTGCTGATAAGAATGGTAGCCACAGGCATGGAAAACCGCTCCAGCCAGCATGGCCACAGGTGCGATTTTCCAAGGCACAAGTGGTTTGATGTCTTTCTCTCCTACTGGCTTGTCACGGGAGTCAGGGCCAAGTTTTTCAAAGGATTTCAGTGCTTTTAGCCTGACATCCAGTGCCAAAATCCTGTTGAGGCCCTGGGGCCAGCTAGCAGTGGTTCTGTATGTCTCTGGAGATCTGCCCCATTTAGCTGTCATGTTTGCACAGCAATCCTCTGCACATCGGAGGGTTGATGGGGATGGAGCTAAGCTGGTGTATGGTGGGGGTTTCAGCCCCAGTGAGACATCGCCTTCTTTTCCTGGGTGGGTGGGCCGAGGGTGGAGGGCCGTATTGAGTAGAGCTGAGTCAGCCCCGGCACTGCAGAGCTGCAGAAAGCATGGTCCAGAGAGGGGACCTTAGAACAGACTCAAAATCTCACAGCTCAGCGCCTCGGCCACTAGACTAGTGGCTAAAGAAGAGCTGGCACATGGGGCAGTGCAGCCTAGTGGACAGAGGACTTGATGGGGGCCTCAGGACTCCTGGCTTCTAGTTTGAGCTCCGTCACTCGTCTGTTGTGCAGCCTGGGGTTCAACCCCCTAGGGATAAGTCATGGCCCTGCCAGATGCCTCAGTTTCCTCCTCTCCTATTTCAAATTCAGGCAGTGAGCTCTTTGGGGGCAAGGCAGATCTCTCTCTGTGTCTGTGCAGTGCCTTGCACAGTGGGGGCCTGATCTGGCTTGGAGCCTCTAGCTGCTGTCTGATATAAATAATGGCTCAGAGGTGACCTTCTGTTCCTGACCTGAAAACGGCACCCAGGAGTCCTGCCTCCCCGTCCCCAGCTGTAACCACTAGACAGCACATAGTTAAAGACCTGAGTCCTGACAGCCTGTCCCTCGCTGTACAACACTGGAGAGAGAGCGGAAAACTGGAGGCTGGCTCTCCTGTGCAGCTCTGAGCATGGCACTTGGCTGGGCAGATAAATCATTGGAAATTACTTCTTTTTATACACAGTGTAAACGAGTTCCTTCCTCAGCCTCATTTGTCTTGCAGCGGGAATAACAGTGAATCTGTAAAGCTGCTGGCTTCCTCTGGCAGGTGGGAATGGCGTTAGCAGAAGGAACCCGACGCAGGAGTGATTTGCTTACGCCCCAGAGCGAAGTGGCTGTGCCGTGGGAGCCAGAGGAAAAAATAACCCAGCTAAATATAAACCCAACACAAAGAGATTTTTGACAAAGTCACACAGAAGTCACTGAGTCCTGCTTCTAGCAGCCACGCTCAGGCTGCGGCAGCAGTGCGGTCCAGCGGTGAGGAAGTGATTTTCTGGTCCTGGCTCTGCTTTGTGACCTCGGGAAAGTCACCTCCCCTTTCCGTGCCTCAGTTTCCCCTTCTGCTCTTTGCCTATTTAGGTTCAAGCTCTTTAGGAAGTGGAGACCACCTGTGTGTCGATACAACACCTAGCACACTGGAGTCCAGACCTCAGTTAGGGGCCCTTGGGCTCTGCCAGAATAGAAGCAATGGGCTTAAATTGCGGCAAGGGAGGTTTAGGTTGGACATTAGGAAAAAAAATCCTGACTGTCAGGGTGATTAACCACTGGAATAAGTTGCTTAGGCAGGTCGTGGGTCTCCATCCCTGGAAGTGTTTAAGAGCAGGTTAGACAAACATCTGTCAGGGATGTTTTAAGAGGGTCCTTGGTCCTGGCATGAGTGCAGGGGCCCGGACTCGATGACCTCTCATGGGTCCTTCCAGTTTCTGTGCTTCTATGCTGCTATCTCTCAGAATTAAGTTCACGGAGAACAGGCGGGCGTTGCATGAACATGCTAATGTTCACATTTTAATGTGGGATAGCGTGCAATGCTTCTAGGGAACAGGGGACACATGACTGATGTAAAGCCAGGAATGTGTCATGAGTTTCAGAGGCCTCTTTGACTCAATGTGCTGACAGAAATGAGCCTTCAAAGAGAAGGAGGTTCCCCAGGATCGCTCTGGGTCTGGGGGTGGGGGGCGAGGGTAAAAAAAAAAAAAGTAAAATCTTCAGATTTGTGAGAATTCAGTCTTTTGAGGCTTTGCTCAAAGGAGAGGCCCATTGTCTGCTGACCCCCTTTGCTTTCATGCCTTGTGTATTTCAGCCCCTGGTGTTGACAACAGAGAGGGTGGAAAAAATGGAATTTCTGCTCCAAGGGCAATTCTGAGGTTTCTCGGTTTGGTTTCATCCCAAATCACGATGAAAAGTTGAAAATTTGGAATAATTCATGAAGTGCAATATTTTGCTTTTCCAGTCACTAAAGTGAAAATATTTTCACGGAGACTTAAATATATAATAGTAAAAATTAAGCATTTTGATAATTTCCCATCAAAGATTTTGATAAATTTGACACATTCCTGCAAAAAAGTTTCAATTTTGTTGACGCTGGCATTTCCTGATGGAACACAGAATTGTGGGACTGGAAGCAAACTCAGTCTCCTGTGCTCATGGTAGGACTAAATATTATCTGGACCATTTTCCCATGAATTTAAGTACCATAGATTTAAATATTATATTCTAGACCATTTATATAGACGGCGATGTTTCCAGGTCGCACAGTTCCCTGCCTACACTGGGAATTCCCCAGGCGGCTTGAGGAGGCTTGCTTTGTTTTCTCCTCAGAGACCACGGCCAGTCTACTAGATCACAGTTTTATAGAGCCACACACCTTTTCCTTATCTAGAATATTTTTCCACTGGAAAATTTCCTACCTGTCTAATCCCGAACTGTTACTATTTTATCATTAATCTCAGGTACTTGATGTTTTCCTTCAAGCCCCAGCACTTGAGTCCTGGGGTAAGGGGAGAATCTCAGCTTTCCTGAATTTATTTGCCTCCCTTTCGATAAGTCCCCCATATTCAAAGGGTCTGACGAAATGGGATTTTCTCCCAGGGAAGTTCATGCGATAAATGTGTTAGTCTTTCTTTGCTTGTTTTCCTGAACTAGACTAACACACGGCTGCCCCTCTGAAGCGTTCATTTAGAAAACAAAGGATGTTTCTAACTTTCATAGTTGAGGAGAAAAGCTTAAAAACCTGCTCCCCAATGAAAGCTCAGGATGAGAGCAGGGCAGGATGCCATTTCCCTGCCCCATGAATATTTTTTTAAATGTTGAAATATTTTCCTGGCCTGAATTGGGTCAAAAAGTCAAAAATCTCAAAATATTTTGCAACTTAAAAAGCTAAAAAATCAGTTTGGGTTAATCAGGCATCAGCAATGTGGAGATCTGACTGCCTAGTCCCCTTCCTGCTAACTTCAGTCCAAAATGCAGCACCTCAAGTGTGGAAGATACCAATAAGCGCTGGCTTCCATAGACCGCTCAAAACATTCATTCATCCATCCTCATATAGATCCCTCAAAGCATCATCCATCCATCACCATTAGCATTATGCGATAGGGGTACCAGAGGACATTGGCATGAAGGATTTTGGGGGCAGGAGCATCCAATGCAATGTTGCTGTTTGAGCCCCATAGAGGAAAGCTAGCTGGCTGTCTGAGGGACTGCAGATGCTGAGGATGTTGGAACTGGAGGGAAGGTTTGCATGAGGGCTCTTGGAAGGTTTGCTGCCAAGGGCTTTTCAGGCAAATTAAAGTCAACATGGCACATATTAAATGAATTCAAAGCTAGTTAATTGATAGATCTCCAAACAGTAGTGCATAGGGATTCATCATTGAGCTTGTTTGTTTCTATTAGGATCCCACAGGGATCAGTGCTTGTCCCTATGCTATTTAGCATTTTTATCAATGACCTGACAGAAGATACAAAATCATCACTGATAAAGTTTGCAGATGGTACAGAGATTGGGGGAATGATAAATAATGAAGCGGACACGTCAGTGATAGCTGAACAAAAGAAAGAACTTTAAAGGGTGACCTGATCACAGTTTATAGGAGCCCATACAAGGAAGTAAGGGACTCATCAGTGTAGCAGACAAAGATCTAGCAAGATCCAATGGCTGGAAAGTGAAGCTAGACAAACTGAGACTGGAAGAAAGGCATGCCTTAGTAACAATAAAAACAAACAAGGAGTCCTGTGGCACTTCTAAGGACTGACAAATTTGTTTAACACATTTATTGCAAAAAAATAAATTGGTTAGTCTTTAAATGCCACAGGACTCCTTGTTTTGCTGAACTAGACCGACACAGCTGCCCCTTTGGAATTAGTAACAGTGAAGGACAAACCCTTGGAACAGGCTTTGCAATGTGTTTTCCAACACTGATCGGTTTTAAATCAAGAGGGGATTTTTCTTACAAGATCTGCTCTAATTTCTATAGTCCATGTCATGCAGGCCAGCCGTAGATGATCACAATGGTTCCCTCTGGCCTTGGAATCGATGCATGTGGGAACCGTTCTCCCTACCCAAGTCATTTGGCTGGGGTGCTGCCGATGGAAACCACAGAAACCTTGTAGTTGATGTTAGGCAGCACAGGCAGTACACCCTTGTTCCAGAAATGGAACTAGTTGGAGGGGTTTGCTCCGCTAGCTGTGCTAGAATTGTCTAGCCTATGATAGACACTATGAGAGTAGAGATAATTTGGATCCAGATTTTGAGCCTCCAGGATTTAGGCCTGCTTGGCTGGCCTGCCTCTCTCCTTCCCTACTGACCACTCGATCCATCCACTTGCATATCAACCCCCCCAGTCCATCCACCCTCATGATGCCTCAAAGCATCCGTCTATCATGATAACAACCCCTTCAGCCATCCCTCCACTCTATAGACCCATCAAAGCATCCATTTGTCCATTCATCCCTCCTTCCCCAGACAGATTCTCTACCAGAGCTGCGATCCAGATTGGATCCATTTGGACTCAAGAGTTGTGGGTCAGGTCCAGCTAGGCAGAGATGCTCCCCAAACTCTGTGTGCCAACTACCCACCCACCATCCCATGGGAAGGCCCTTTGGCTGCTCCTGCCCTGGATGAAGGCTTCCCAATCTCACTCTGAACGCCATAATCTGGGACTCACCCCTCCATCACGTCCACCCAAGTCCTTAAATCAGGGGTCTCAAACACACGGCCCATAGGCCACATGTGGCCCCGAAGGCTATTCCCTGCGGCCCTCAATGACACTGTTGTTACCAATATTTGCAATATAGTTGTATTAAAAGGTTTTCATAGTGCGGCCCTCGGGCTAACATACTAGTCCTTATGTGGCCCTCTACTAGTCTTCACGCAGCCCTCGTGGTGATTTGAGTTTGAGACCCTTGCCTTAAATCTTCTAAAATTCCCAAACCATTGGCCCTCACACTATGAAATGAAGACGCCTCCCTCGACGCGCCCCTTTCCCACTGCCGAAAGACGCAACTCAGAGCGACTGTCTCGCTCCTCGCATCCCGAGCTGAGTCAGCGGAAAATGCAGCTGGGGAGGCGCTGGGCTTTGCCGTGGAGCTGAATGGCGCCGGCTGCCGCGCGCTGAACTTCCCGCAGCCATAACTCTTGGAAATAGTGTGTGTCTTTTGTGGAGGGGGCTGACAAATTGTGAAGAAATATTTAATTGATTTGTTTATAAATTTATTTTGTATCTGGTGAGAAATCCCAGGCTGTAAATAAAGGGTCAGAGAAGAAATAAACAAAATTTATAAGGCAATAGAAAAGCACCATCAAACAGTGAATCATGTAATTCAATCTAACAAGGAGGACTCCACCACGCTTGCAATAAAAAGGAGGCAGCGGCAGCCTATAAGACACAAGACAAATGTGCTCGCTGGCAAGGCACAAAAAAGTTCAACTGGCGCTAAGGAGAAGGGAGCGCGCGCTCCAATTTGCAGAGAGGTGATAATGTTCAGGGAAGGGGGCAGGCCGGACTGGGCTATGTGGCGGCAGAGAGGAAAGCAGGGTGGGGGGATCGGTGGCAGGGAAGGGGCAGACAGCTCTGCTTCGATCGGGCTCTGCTGAGAAATAAAACCTTTCCTTAAGATGGAAATAAACAAACTCCGAAGGGTTACGGTGAGCCGTGGAGAACTGGGAGGAGGGAGCGCTACCTCTCCTTATTATCACTCTGCTCCTCATAAACGTCAGCTCGGGAGCTACTGGATGCTCCATCTCAGGAGCAAATAAAGTTCCCTTTGTTAAAGGGGGGCTTGTTTCCATCACCCTTTTGTTGGGCAGTTGTCTGCCTTCTTGCTGGCTCTACCGCTCACCTCCCACAATCTTCTCTCCCCACACGTCTCTGGGATAGACAGGTTGGGTTCAGCCCTGTTTGCTCCCACTGGCCTCCCTAGAGGGGATGGCTCCAGGGTATGGAAGTTACACATTGGACCATTTAGCTCTGTCCTCCTGCCTGACCCTCGCATCGTAAAGCCTGGCTGGTCACCTTGCAGTCCATTTGGGCTGTATGGATTCAGGAACATAAATAGCCACTCTGACAATCCTGGCTCCTCCCTTCCTCATATCAGCCCAGCTGTGCACAGGGGCAGGCGTCACTCCCTGACCACCTGTGTATACATGCGGAGATGGAAGGGTGGGTAGGGATAACAAAAAGTCTGTGGCAGCAGATCCCCACCTGGCAGAGGCTCAGATGGAAACTGCCCACACACAGAACTTTGTTTTTCTCTGCGTGACTGTGTACCTGGGTGCCTGACTCAGCCCAAAATGATTGACAGCCTCATGCCCAGCTTCATGGACCAAGAGCATTATACCCATTTTACTGATGGTGAAACTGAGGCACAGCAGGGCAGCAACTCACCCACCCAGATCCTTAGTAGCAGAGCCAGATGTTGACCCTGGGAGGTCTGGCTCCTGAGCCTATATTGTAGCCACCCAAGAGGTCAAGCAGCCATTTGGTCATCCTTCCTGTACTAGGGCGTGACCAAGTCACCCTAGATCAACCCTGCCCGGTGCTGATCTGAGCCATTCTTGCAAACCTCCAGTGCCAGAGACTCCACACCCTCCCGAGGCTGGTTCAGTAAAACAGGGGCTCATCTGATGAGCACAATCTCACTCTGTATGCAGCCAGTCAGGGGAAGCTGGCTACCAAGGAGCAGGTCTGAAACCTGGCACATCAAATTTGTACGTCAAAGCAGAACGGCTGGTAAAACACAAGGCTCATCTCATATCTCTGCTGAATGCCAGCAGACCTCTGGGTCTGGCTGGTTGGTTTCCCAGGGAAGAAGATCTCAGTGGCACTGCATTAGTGCAAGTTGCTTTTCCACACCACAGCCTAGTCCTGCAACAGAGGGAATTGCCAACAGCAGGCTAGCCAACCCTTCTTCTGAACTCACAGTCTGAAAAACCACATTGATAATCTTACTATGCTTTGGGTACTTTTTAAAGCCTCTCCAGAAAACATCAGTCTCTCAGCATCCATTTTTTGTTTTTTAAAAGGAAGTTGCTAGCTGTAGGCAACTTAGCCCACCTGTAGCCCTCTGCCTGTGGTCAGAAATCCTCCACCCTCCAAGCTATAAAAATCTGAGGCTTCTCTCAGTGCAAACACCTATGCTCATTTATTGATAGTGAAAAGTATCAAGCACACTCCCAACCAGGCCCTAGAGACTCTGAGGCATAGGTCTCCCACCCCTACAACCCCTTGTGGTGCACTGAACTTTAAATTTCCTCCCTGACCACATTTCCCTGGGTTTCACCCCCAGCAGGCTTATTTATCCAGCCCCAGCTACAGGCACAGCTGTTTCCTTTTGCCTCCTCAGGCGAAGGCCTAATCATTGCCCTCAGCTGGGGCTCCTCTCCTGCTTTCTCTGGCTTGGATAAAACACCCACCCCACTCCAGGCAGTGGGGTACTCATGATAGAAGCTATGAGGGGCTTGTTTCCACTCCACTCTGCCATGCTAGTCCTTATGGTTGTGTAGTGAGTTGGGGCAAATGGAAACACCTAATCTGCCTTTCCTAGGCCACTTGTTATTTTGTAGATGTGTTGTGTCCACTTCTCCTCTAAGGTAACAAGCCTTCACTTTCCAACCTCCATCTGTAAGAGTGTTTCCTGCCCCAAGAATCATTCACGTTGCTCATCTCTGAGTACGGCTCTGCAATTTCTTTTCAGCGACCTGGGTTGCTTGCAGGGTCCAGAAGGAACCTCACCGTTGACTCATGTAAAAATGGCCAGGTTGAGTCAGACCAGTGGTCCATCTAGCACAGCTCCTGTCTCCCACCAGCAGCAGATCCTAGATGCTCCAGAGGCAATGAACAGAATAGGGCACTTATAACACGATCCATCCCCTGTCATCCAGTCCCAGTGTCTGGCAGTTGGCGATTTAGGGACACCCAGAGCCTGGGGCTGCATCCCTGATCAGCTTGGCTAATAGCCAATGATGGGCCTATCCTACATCAACTTCCCTAATTCAACTCCAAACCCCATTATACTTTTGACCTTCACTAACATCCCTTAACCATGTCGCCCACAGGTTGACTGTTTTTGACAGCCACCTTTTATTTCCCTGGTTGACGCCTCTCTCTTGTGAACAAAGGCATTCTCCATCCCATTCCTGGGGCCTGAAAACCTTTCCTTTGCTTTTTTGACCACAATGACACGTGAGGCAGCAGGACCGTATCTTCAGCTGATGCAATTAATCTACAATCCTGGCAGGCACAGGAGTCATGTAAACGTTCCCCTCCAGTGGGCACTGCTTTGCATTTCGTGACATTGAATTTCCTTTGCCGGTTGCCTGTTCCCTGCCTTGCGTTCTGTCTCTCTGAAGTCCCTCACAGCCCTGCTTGGTCCAGACTCTTTTAGAAATCTGTAAATTATGCTAGCTCCCTGACCACCCACCTTCCTAGCTCCTTCATAAATCTGCAAACAACAAGGGCCCTAGCGTGGAATCTAGAAGCCCCGACAGTTAACCTCTGGCTGTGATAGAAATTGACCATTTTATCATAGTTTTTGCTTTTTGTCTCTTATTCAGGCAACCCAATTGTTTCCTCTAGAAATGGGAACATCCCACTAGGACCCCCATCTCTTCCCTGGGGCAGCGGACCAGAGGGGCAAGGACCTCCTGCCCACTACACTGCCCCCTCCACTGGGGAAGCTGAACCCCAGAGCACCCCAAGACCAGCCCTTCCCGAGGCAAAGCATCTTATTCTAATTGCTGAGAGGAATTGCCAACAGCAGCAGCCATGAACTGGGCATCCATGATAAGAACGGCAGCCTGTCCCTCATCTTCCCACCCATGGCTCCTTGCTGAGATGTGACCTTCACCTCTTGGCACAGGAGAGACAGGGAAAGCAGAGAGGTCGTCAGAGAAAAGAGCTGGAGGCTGAGGCGGTGCCTTCCTCCTGGGGTTAAATGGCTGCAGACTCCAGCCATATTTCCCCCACTCCTTGGAGCGCTGATTTACAGCCCTGTTTATTTAAGCCAAGAGCCAAGGCTCTGTCCCTAATGGAACCAGCGTCAGCATGGGCTCTGGACACATCAATCTCATGCCCCTTCTCCTGCGGGGTGATGGTCTTATTGGGGTTTTCTCTTGACACGCCCCCAAGGAATTAAGTGTGAATCCCCCCTCCCGGAGCAGGTGTTTCTAAGGACGCGCTGGCTCAGAAAGACCTCTGATGGATGGCTCAGTGTAAGCGATATCGATCGGCCCTCATTAGAAAAGCTTTTCCATTGCCTGGGCAAAATATTTCTCAGCTCCCTGGTGTCATGGGGGCTTGACGACGTCATATATTTTGCTGCTTAGTTTCCATTTCCTGCCAGATTCAGCCCCTCTCGATGTAATTATTGGGGGCTTGACAAAACAACACTTGGGTGGTCTATAGGCTGGAGGCCTGAGGAGACAGGCGTGCTGGGGTGGGGAGATGGGAACTGCTCCCTGCATCTTCAAATCTGGCACCTGGGAAGCATGTCATTTTTGATTCTGCAGGTGGAGAGATGCAGCTGGAGAGGGGTTCCTGGGATACTCCTAGGGGGGAGTTTGCTGGGCTGGAAGACAAGTTAGCAGCATGGAGGGGAGAAGCTAGAGTGGCAAGGGCTGGGCAGGGGGATGTAGGGAGGGGTAAAGTTATGTGCTGGGGTCGAGTTGGTGGAGGGACGGCATGGGGTAGCAGGAGGTGAAGCTGCGGGGGTGATGGGTGGCGACAGGGGTTAAGTTTGGGGATGCAGGGAAGGAGGTTATGGCCTTGAGGCCTCGGGGATGGCATTTCATAGATCTGTAGCTCCAATGCAAGAATGGACAATTGTGATAATTTAGATTGGGCTGCAGGATGCAGGCCAGAAAACTTCCTCCAAGTAAACTCCTAGAGCAGACGGTATAGAAAAACATCCACCCTTGCTTGAAAAGTTGTCAGTTATGGTGAAGCTGCCACAATTCTTGGTAAATTGCTCCAGTGGTTAAGCACCCTCACCCTTAAAAACGTATACCTCATCTCCAGCATGATTGTGTCTAGCTTCACCTTTCAGCTGTTGGATCACGTAGGACCTTTCTCCACTAGATTGAAGAGCCCATTATTAATACTTTGTTCCCCCACTGTAATCAAGGTGCCTCTCTGTTGATCTAAATAGATTGTCTCTCTGTTAAATTAAATAAATTAGGCTCTTTGCATCTGCCACTACAAGGCATCTAGGCTTTCAGTCATTCGCATGGCTTTTCTCTGATCCTTCTCCAGTTTATCAACATCCTTCTTGAATTGTTGACACCAGAACTCCAGCAGGCATCATGCCAGTACCAAATAACCCCTCTGTTCCTACACTATAGTCCCCTGTTTGTGCATCCCAGGATTGCACCCTTTTGCCTGCAGTGTTGCACCAAGACATCATGTTTAGTTGACAATTAACCATAATTCCCCAAACCCTCTTCCCACTATAAAATCCCTGGTGCGTCAGCAGGACCAACATTCTTTGTTCCTCGCTGTATACATTTATCCACATTAAAAAGCACATCGCTTGCAAGCATTCGTTTTACCAAGCCATTCAGATCACTTTACGGCAGTGACCTGCTATCATTATCATTCCTGTAGATTTTGTGTCCTCTGCAAACTTTGCCCATGATGGCCATCATCAAGCATCTGATGAAGTGGGATTTTCTCCCCCAAAAGTTTACTGGCTAAATAAATTTGTTAGTCTTTTAAAGTACCACAGGACTCCCTGTTTATTTTGCTGGACTGAACTAACACGGCTGCCCCTTTGGCACTCTCCACTTAGATTTTCATTTTGAGACCTGTCACAGACCCTTCAGCCCAACCCCCTGGCAGGCGTGCATGGTGAAAATATTTGGGAAACAGCTCAAGTCACACCTTTCTAGTTTCCTATGCTGCACATGTCTTTAATCCCTTTTCAGAGCAACCCAGTGCTCCAGCTGGACCCCAGTCCAGGTAGCCCCCTTCCAGGGGAAAGTTCAATCCTACCAGCCCATGAGGTTGAAGTGACCACCTCTGGGGTCCCTAAGCATTCATCAATGGTCTGGGGGAGGCAGGGAGGGAGCCAGGCCCACCCACTTCTCCAAGCCCCAGCCTAGGCACCATATATACCTTCCACTAGGCATCATCTCAATCCCCAGTCCAAGAAGGTCCCCTGGACCACTTCCCCATGGCCCACATACCTTCAGCCACCTCTTCTCAGGTCTCCCTCCCACTCTTCCCTAGCCCAAGCAGTCTCAGGCTTTTCTCCCTTTTTCTGCACTTACTCCACAGGCCTTCTTCTCCAGGTTTCAGGCCCAGTCCACATCCATGCCCTGCCAGCCACTGACATTTTCCCACCGATGTCAAAGGAAAACTGCCCATGAGCTGTCTTTGCAGCCAGCTTTTCTACCTCAGCCTGGGCTGCAATTGGTCCACCAGCCCCTTAGCCTGATTGGCTGCACTCTCTGGGCCCTCTTTAACCCGCTGTGGGCCAGTCTAGCACAACTACCCCATCACAAGACTTAGTAGTGGCCAGTTTTTAATCTATTTACTGTGTGCCTTCTTAATTTTATATCAGTTCAATTTTTAAAACAAAGTTTCATGGGGTACCTAGTCAAATGCCTTGCAGCAGTCCACATATATTAAGATATTACCTTTATCAGCCAGACTTGTAACATCATAAAACAAAGATATCAAATTAGTTGGATAGGATCCATTTTTCACAAACCCATGCTGACTGGCATTAATTATATTATCTTCCTTTAATTCTTTATCGATAGAGCCTCATTACGGTCTCTTCCTTATCTTACTCAGTATCAATGTTTAGGATTAGACCTAAAACTACCTGGTTTATCCCATTTACCCTTAATAAATATTGGTACAACATTAGCTTTTTTTTTCCCCCCCCCTAGTCTTACAGATCTTTTCTGGTGTTCCAAGACTTACTGAAAAACAACATTAATGGCCAGCAAACTCCTCAGCCAACTCTCTTGGATTCAAGTTTTCTGGAACAATTGATTTAAAAATGTCTGCCTTTAGTAGTTGCTTTTTAACAGCCTCCTGAGATACTAGTGGAGTGGAACAAACAAGGAGTCCTGTTCCTCCATCTTCAAAGCGTTTGACAAAGTGGGATTTTTCTCCCATGAAAGCCCATGCAATAAATAAATATCCTAGTCTTTAAGTGCCACAGGACTTCTTGGCTGTTTTAGTGAAGGAGAGAGAGTGTTAACACTATATGATATGACTACATCATCTGATAATGCTACCATTTCCATCTAGTAATGCACCAATACCTTTAAGTTTCTGACCATAGAGTTCTCCTCATGTGCCTTTGCTTCTTCTTATCAATTTTCTAGAATTCCTAGCTTCAGTTTATATTCATTACCAACTTCCCCTGTCCTCAGTTTGTAATACATATATAATTTTTTATAACACTCTAAACCAGGCCATTTTGTAACCAAGATGGCCTTCTTCCTTGAATGTGGCTTTTTCAGCATCTAGTCAAGTGTTCTTAAATATTCCCAACTATCATTGCCATTTTTTCTGATTAAATTCTTCCTCCCAGCTGATTTGGTTCACAATTGTTTTCCGCCATGTGAAGCGAGCCCTTTTAAAGCACCAGATATGTATATCACTGGTCTGGACTTTATTCTGTTTGCACGCTTTAAATGTGATTAAATCATGATCATTTGTACCTAAGCTACCCTTAATTTTGGGTTCTGTCATCAGCCCCTGTTTATCTGTTAGGGGAATTCTAATATTCACTTCCCTCGTGTTGCCTGCAGCACTTTTTGAGTTAGGCAATTGCCATATATGATATTTAGAAACCCCAGGGGACATTTTCATACTGGTGGCATAAATGGCTCAGATTAAAGTCCCCCATAAACAGGTGCCTCCTTTCCTTGCATGTTACAGACGGGGTGAAACGAGGCAGCTCTCCTGTTCTCCAGTGTGATTTGATGGTCTACAGCAGGCACCCACCACACTCCATTCTGTGCTCTATCAGGTAGGATGTTGAGCTATAAGCATTCAAGATCATTTCTTCCAAGCTATCAGTGACTCGGAAACAGTCAATGCCATTTTTGACAAAGAGTGCCTCTCCCCTCCCCTCTTTTGCCCACTTGAGCCTCTTAAATAGGTTATAACCATTGATTTTAACATTGCAATCATGGCGCTCATCCCACCAGGTTTCACTAATACTGACTAGATCCAATTTATGTTCATCAATGGGCAATTCGAGCGCCTCTTGTTTGTTACCTAGGTTCCTATCATTGAAACAGGCAATGAAAGAATTTCTTCGTTTTATGGCCTTTGGTTCCTTGATTGGTTTTGTTCACAATGTCTCATTTTATGCTGAGTGCTCAGATCCTGTTTGTTACCCTCTGCTTTTCTTAGCAGTTTAATCCCCGCCTGAGTAACCTAGTCAGTCTGTTCCAGAGGAGATGAGTTCCTCCTCTATTGAGCTGGAGGCCATCCAAATTATATGGCTCCAGCTCTCCTTGGAAGATGGCACAATGTTGCACAAAGCCAGAACCGTCCAGCTTACCTGGCCAGTGGGGTCACTTCTTGAACGTTTTCTTTCGCTTGTGGCGGGGAAGAGCTCAGAGATCATGTGGCCATTCATCTTCAGCACACTCCAAGCTGGGGAGATGAGCACTGAGTTGGGGACCAAGGGTAGACTTAAGGCAGGGGGGTGCTGGAGTGGGGTGGGGAAGGTGGCGGTAATGACAGTGGGTGCTAGGGGAAGAGTCTGGGGCGATGGCTGGCAATACTGGGGAGAGGTGGGGATGGGATTATGGTGAGGGCTCCCAGAGTGGGTCTGGAAGGTGGGGGTGCTGGGGTAGAGTTGGGGCAGGGGGTGAAGTCAGAAACCATAATTTTCTACACTACACCTCTCCCTATCTAGCTAGCTCCAGAAAAACACTCATCATAAATGACCTCAGGCATTCAAAATGCATGAATGCCTCTGGCCTTCAAAAAAAACCTTCATGAGACTGGCTGCAAAAACAGGCAAATGCATGTGTACGTGTTGGGTTCTTTTCTGAGCGTCTCTTGTCATCACCTGACTCCAGGTGCTGATGCCTGAAGCCCACCCTCCCAATATTGTGAGACACACAGCAAAATGGTGGGTGGTGGCAACGTTTAGACGCCCATAAATAGGAGTGTACCCTCCCCCAGAGTACACACATCCATGCCCCCAGTGAATAGCAGGGTTTGGGACATTATGCTAAGAATGGGCAGCAGCTGCTTCTGATGGAGGTAGGGGTGGCTGTGGGCCTTACCAGGGGCTGCCAGATGTGACGAGGAGCAGCACTTTGGGCTCTGGATGGGTCACTGCCGTTAGCTACAGAAAGGGCCCTGTCTGCACGGAGATTTAGGGAGGCAGCGCTGGGCCAGACTACATGGACATCCAGGGAGCAAGGGTGCTGGGTGCTTCCCTGATTGCATTAACATCCCATTTACTTCTGCCATCCTGTCTCCAAACTGTCCCTCATTTCGCACATCCCGACATCCACTGGCAGCATCCACCCCATTCCCCCACCCCTGAATCCTCTAGTGCAATCAAGCTTCCCCAGGGCTGAACCCTCCCACCCCCTCGGCCTTTGCATCGGGTTGTGCTTAAGCTGGCAGTGTCTCCTCCATCCCCCTCGGTGCCCTCTTTGCCACGTTTTCCATCTCCCTCCCCCTGGATAATTGCTGCAGCCGCGCACAGGTACTATTAATGATCTATCTATCCCAGGTCAGCCATTGCGCTTAAGACTTGGATTGTAACACTCCATTACCATTGGCCATACAAGGGCAAACCCTCCATCTGCGCCTCTGTAAATCAGGGCCTCGTCGGGCCATTATTCAACCCTGCTGCCCTCTCCCCCCCGCCTCGAGCCCGCCTCACCTGCCCGCCGGGCCTTTGTATTTTACATTTCTAATTAAATAAAATTACACACACACTAGGCAAAAAAAGAAAAGGGGATGGGGAGCTGGTTGTGTGGGGGGGGGAAGGGGGGGTAATGAATTCCTCAATGATTTGCTGTTATATTTTAAAGGGACCATAAAAGCCAAGGGGTGATAAAAATTGATTTTGTCGTTATCTGCACCAGCACTGGGAGGCCGGATCCCTGTGGAAGACGCTTTCTAGCCCCGCATCGGTTGCTCCTGTGTTCCCTTTTGCTATTTGTGGGGGAGGATGGGGGGAGAGTCACATGAACAGCTGGATTCAAACACAGGGGATGAATCGACAAGAGGATTGAAGAGGGAGTCACCCTTAAGCCCCAAAGAAGGTTGGAGGGAGAATTGGGGTTACCCAGAGGCACCCCCATGGACAAGGCACCTTTGTGTTTTCTCCCAGGCTGCCCTTCATGTGCCCCCCATCTAAGGTTGCCCTAGTCCATGAGCACCTCACAAGCTTGGGTATATTCATCCTCGTGGGGCAGGGCTGTTACCCCATTGTACAAAAGGGGAACTGAGGCACAGGGCGGCCAAAAGACACAAAGGTCCTTCAGTTTCTAAGTTCCACAGAATTCAAGATCACAGAGGAAATCCACAGCACCACAGCAGACCCCAGCTAGCACCTGAAGGATTGGGTCAACCTTTTCCTCTCCACCTGTAACACCCAGTCCCCACTTCAATCCCACTTTGCAGCTCGACCTCCAGAGGTGTGGAGTGAAGGCCTCACACAAACCGGGAAGACACAGGAGATGAGGGACAACACAGTCCATGATGGTGATGCCGCAAAAGGAATTCGGCTGCCTACTCAGCTTTACTCACTGCCCTTGGCTGCCCAGGGATGGGCCTCACCCTGCCTCTGGTCTGCTGGATTTTACTCGTGTGAGTAAAAATCAGCCCGGTTCGCTGAGCAGAGATCTGGTGAAGCAGCGCGAGGTTTTACGGTGCCCTATAAACCATAAATCAGACAAAGGTTTGAAGAGACTGGATTTTATTAGAATAGCTGAGACATGTAATATAAATATATATACACACTATACATGGACCGCGTGTGCACGCACGCGCCTGTGTCTGTGCATGTGTGAGGGTGCACTGGTCTTTTATTGCTCTGACATTCGGGGACCATAGCTGTCTTTTATTTAAAAAAAAAAAGCCCAATACTTTCTTTTTGTCTTTTCTTTCTTTCTTTCTTTCCTTTCTTTCTTTCTTTTTTTTAAAAAAAAGAGAGGCCAGGGATGGGTGAAGCAGGACTGGCGAAAAGCAGGGGACAGCTGCACACATCAGGATCACCAACCACAGTTAGTTACAAAATAAAGAGCATTTGTAAATCAGTGATCTAAACAGCCGTCACCTCTCCTGCATTCAAAAGGCACAATCATTAACAAAATTCTCTCTCCTCCCACACAGAATTCGGGGGCTAGCCGGACGCCTGGCTTCTTTCCCCGCCAACCCCCTTGGCAAGAGGCAAGGGCGAACGGAGACTCCCAACAGGATAATATTTAAAATAAAAAGAAAGAAAAATACAAGGGGTTGCAACTGTGAATACGAAAAGCAAGCGCATGAGACTAATCGAAGGGGGGAAGGGAGGTATGTACAAGGAGGTTGGGGGGCTGTTGATTTCCTGTCCCCCCTTGGAAACCAAGCAAACCGACTGCAAATCAACGCTGATTACCGAGCATACTATACTGCGCTGCTATGGGACGCAGAGACCCGGCGTAGGGGTCCCTAAATAAAGACACTACTCCGAATAATGGACAAGTCTGCTAAAAAAACAAAGTGAAAAATAAAACCATTTCACAGGTTGTGGCAGGGCTTTGCCCCACCTGCTGCCCGCCAGGGGTCATATTAGGGTTGATGCCCCCCACATACTCAGGGACTCTGCCGGTTCTCAAATTGGCCAGCTGGGTCCTTGGACGACTGCTCCCTGTCTCCGGGCCCCATCACACTCTGCTCTCCTCGGTGGACCTGGCAGAGTTACTGCCCAGGCGCCCAGGGAGGGGCAGATTATCAACAGTTTCCATAGACAGCCAAGCCCAGGTTCTGCCCCGGGGAGACTCCTTCCACCCAATGCCTGGCCCAGCCCCACCTCACCATGATTCTCACCCTGCCTCAACCCCCACCGGGGATCCCAGGAAGGACAAGATTTCGGTGCTGGGGGTTCTGGTTCCTCTGAGCCCCATTAACCCCAAGTGGAAGGTGATGGGGGCGAATGGCAGGAGCTATCGGGTGGCCCATTATTTATGCAGTTGACATTCTAGCACATCAGCGATTGCCAGCAGCATGCTCCTGGCATCATCAGTGGCTCCTGGGGCGTGCCGGCCTCCCGTTGGGCCAAGCAACCGCAGCTCTGGCTGGTGCCCATAGGTGGCGAATGTGGAGTGGCGGCAGGGTCTGCTTGTCTTGCAGTCAGGGAAACTGAGTCCCATGGGGGGGTGTGGGGGGGGAATATGAACTTTTGCAACAACTGCTACATTCACTAGCCTAGACATGGAAACCACTAGCCCCACCAGTGGCCCAGGGGCTAGTTGACTGGGCCCAGAGGAGCAGAACTGGAGTTGGGGCCATGATCCAGCAGACCGGGAGGGGGCAGCACTGGGCACTTGCCATTGCGATGGGGTGAGGGGTCTGGAAAAATCCAAGCCCCTTTTAGCTTTTGCTGTGGGGCTACCAAACCCCAAACAGCCCCCTCCCCAGCTCTCCTCTCACTGATCTCCCACTCCCATCCAGAGCCCTGAGGGACTTGGAAATCTGCCTGCTCTCAACTGGGATGAAAGGGACCCCCTCGCCTAGCTGTCTCTGAACCCCCACCTCCGTCCCTTCCAAAATCCAGCCGTTCCCAAAACCCCACCACTGGAGCAAATGTTTTCGCAGAGGGCAAGTACTGGGGTGGGGTGAGGGGGAATGATGGCAATGGCTCCCTAGGGCAGCCCCCAGCCCTGCTCCAACTTTCCCAGAGGGCCCCCCCTTGGCTCTAAGCAGCAATTCCCGGGGCCAGGAGGCAAAAGGGAGTTGGTGCACGCCCCATAGGGATTCCTATTGCCCCAATACACAGCCCCACCCCTTCCCCACGCAAGACATGTGTGTGTTGCCCCCCTACCCACCCCACACTCCAGCTGATGGGGACTCAGCACCTGCAGTGCCCAAACCGCATATTTGGGGAGAGAGAAGTAATTCACCCTATTTCACCCTAAGGCAGCAGAGTGGATGCTGGAGACCTCAGGCCTACAGACCCGTGAGGAACAGCCATTGGGGGTGCCACTGCCCAGCCCCACACCTCGCCCCACTCACCTCCTGCTGACAGACACCCCCCAGGGATCGGGGAGCCCATGACACCCTGGCATGAGTCCTAGGGGTGAACCGGGAGGGCAAAGCCAGACAAGAGGGTCCGGGGAGTGGCAGAAGGGGGGCTGAGCCCAGGATCCGGCTGCATCACTCAAAGGCGAAGGGGTCGTGGGCGCTGAAGAAGAAGTGGCTGTCGACGTGCTCTTCCAGAGCCTCCTTGTCGCACTCCAGGGGGAAGTGCTCTTTGCAGATGGGGCACTCCTTCCACAGGCCAGGGGACGCCGGCATGTCCAGGAGGGAGGCGCCCATCCCGCAAGGGCCCGGGTCCGATGGCTGGCGGCCTGTGATGCCGCTGCAAGGGGGTGAGAGAGACGGGGGGTTGGCAACTGTAAAATGCATCACCGCCACCCCAATGCAGTCACGGCCAGGTGGGGAGAGGTTATTATGGGTTACCTGACCCCCATGCCTGCTGGTCCCATCCTGCCCCCATGGCTTGTGAGTCAATGTCCCAGCAGCTGGTTTGCAACCCCAGCCCCTCACTATCCCCTCCTTTGTGACACTCCGCAGAATACTGAGCATCCCAGTTCCCCGCACCGGCTGGCCCCCATTTCTCCACAGCGCAGCTGCCACTCCTGCTCAAAGGGGAGCAGTGCTCCCCCAGTCCAGAATACCTTTTATTCCTTGGACAGATGCCCCACCCCATCTCATCCCACTGCAACCACCCTGCCCTCTCACGATGCCCAGATCCCACCGTACCTCGATCCAACACCACATCCTATCCCGCTGCACTCACCCGACACCAGCATCTACCCTGTCTTCCTCCATTGCCCACCCCATCCCTCCTGCCCTCCTAATCCGCCACCCCCATCTGCCCTCCCTGAACACACCTGCACCCAGCCTGCCCTTTCCTACCCCATACACTCCCATCCCCCTACACGTGGGGTTGGGTGCACAACGGCCTCTCCCCCCCAGCCTGGCATCTGGGTGATTTTATCTATTTCACTTGCAAATCACCCCCCCACCCCGCCTGCTTCTGTCTGCAGGAGAAAGGAATCTAATGATGCTGAAAATTGATTCAGAAATGCCCTGACACGGCCGTACATCTCCCGGCTCCGCGCCTGCCACTTTTATGGCCCCTGGCTGTAAAAGTCACCAGCTCCCCGCACCCACGGGGAAATTTATATATTGGCGCTATCTTGGAGGCGGCTTGGGAAGCTGTCCCTATCCCCCAATTCCCTGCCCTGTCCCCCCATTCTGCTCCCTTCTCCCTATCAATTTCCTGAACCCCCTCATTCCTGTCTTCCTCTGCAGGCCCCACCATGCTCCCCTACATCCTACCCCATCCCCACTCTGCTCCTCTCCATCTTTCTCCCCACTCCTTCAATTCCCCTAGCGACCCCCTTCTCTCCTGCCCACCCCCAACTTCTCCCCTTCTGCCTCCTGCCCATCCCACTCCTGCTCCCTCAATCCACAAACAGCCCCTGCTCTGCTGACGGGCCCCAGCGTGGCCGACCCACATTACCTGGCCATCTCGTAGAAGACGCTGCCCAGCTCGGGCAGCAGCAGACTTGCCTCTTCCCCTCCGCTTCTCACGGCGGCCATCAGCACGGCCTTCTCGTCCTCCGCCTCCTGTAGAGAGCAGGCGTAAGAGCCCCAGTGGGCCAGAGACCGTCCCCCCACCCAGCACGAAGGCCGCCCCTCACACTGGCGTAGTGATTGTCCCCCCAGCCAAGCAATTGGGTTCCCGAGCAGTGAGCTGGCATGGGACCGGCTGCCCTCTGCTGGATGCAGTAAGAACAGCCCTGATGTGTCATAGGCCCTACACTGCAGACAGCTGGGGATTCTACTTCACCTCCAGAAGCAGTGGGGTTTGGTTGTATACAGCTGCCACGTATCTGGCTACCCCTGGATGTGTGACGGGGGAAGGCGGTGGGGGGAGAACATGTCAGGGACCACTTCCCCCAACCCCCACTTGGAGCTGTATCTGAACACACTGGCAGAGCAAGGAGCTTCCCCAGTCCGCTTGCATTTGACTCAATCAGAGGCAGAAAGATTTAATCCCAGGTGGACCATCCCCTTCTCCAAGCCCTAGCAGCCTGCTCCCCCTTGCAGCAGGGGATTCTGGGGTGGATCCTTGGATCTGCCTACAGCCTCATCTGGATCCTGCAAGTTGTGGCCCCTCTGGCCAGGAGCTGCCTTCAGGAGCCCCAGGGAACTGATCTGTCCCAAATGCCTGGTGATCAGCCGCCTGTCACGTCTGGATCTCACCAGCCTCTAAGCCCCTTGGGGTATGGAGCTGGAGCTCTGATTTGGGCCTGGGGGTGGGAAGCCTCTGTGATGTAACCAGATCCCTCCCCAACACTGTTACTTCCCTAGTGTAGATGGGCACTAGCCCCAAGGGTTAGGATTAGCCCTTTGAAGGACTAGCATCAGAGCCAGCCCAGATGGCTTCATGTCCCCAGAACCTCCTATTTCTCCCAGGCTGTTAATGTTACTGTGTATTTTATTGTGCCAATCAACAGAGGTTTGTAAAATTTTACAGGGGCGCGTCTAACAGGCCCACCCTTCCCCCAAGGCTGCAGGGCAGGGGGAGGAAGAAGCTGCCCTGTGAATCAACAGTAACTGCAGTGGGACGTGCTAAGATCTCAAACATGGGCCTAATCCTCAGCCTGGCACAGATGCCCCCTCTTCCCACTGTCCCTGAGGTGGCACCGAGTCCACTGCGGGCTGCCATTGGACACCAGGAACCGGCTGAGCTGGCCTTTTGCTAGAGGCAGCTAAGGGGACAGCTTCCAGCAGGGACTCTGATGCTATTTCTATCAAGGATGCAGTGGAGAGAAATGTTGGAGGATTTGGGGGATGGCAGATAATCCTCCAACCCGCTCCGGAGCCTGAAAGATGAGGCGGAGAACGTGTTGGTCCTTTGTGCTGTGCCATCTTTGGTTAGTACCTGGGCACAGCCACAAAAAACAGGCTTTAGCAGCTGGGCCTTCATCTGGGGGCTTCACACAAGTGGCCACGGGAGTCTATTGCTCATAGGATGGTGAACTGACTGCATTGCACTGTGCAAGGTCGGGTAGGGGGGCACTGCCTTGTTCTGGGGACCTTGATGTTCTGCCTGGGCCATGGGGTCACTGCTGGCAAGAGGGAAGTGGCATTGGATGGTCCAAAGTTGGGGCTGAAAGCCTGGACCCCTGAGTACTATTTCTACCCTGCCCCGGGCTTGCTGTGTGAGAGAGGGCAAGCTCCCCGTCTCAGTTTCCCCCCTCCGTGCTGCACGGCGCTCAGGGGTCCTCACTCCCCAGGGACTCACCGAGTCCGAGCTGTTGTCCTCGGTGGGCTGCTTGATCTGGGTGGTGATGGGGGCGGGCTGGCTGATCACCACCTTGTGCATGGGCTCCCGCAGGCACGGTGGGGTCTTGGTAGCTGCCCGGTTGTCACAGAGGCTGTAAGGGCTGAGCTGAGGATGGATCCTCATGTCTTCGGGAGATTCATCCTCCGAGTCTGAGAGCGGGGAGTCCAGGGAGCCTGGGGGCAAGCCACAAGGTCACTTGGGCAGCCAGTGCCCCTGTGGGGCAGGGTGGGGTGGGTGAGGGGCAGGGTAATGCATTCGTCAATGAGGCATGGGGGGGATGGAAGGGGCTTCTGGGTGGGGGGAGCAGCACAGGATGATGTTGGGGGTGTAAGGAGAGGGTGTGAGTGGAGAGTGTACAAAGCAGTGAGAGCAGGGACGGGGGGCCTGGGGCATGGTCGGAGTCACAGTGGTGGGGGGAGCTGTTGAGATTCAAGAGCACAGAGTGAATGGGGCAGATCGGGTTGGGGCAGAGCATAATCAGCCTCTCTGGGTTGCTCGGCGGTAATGGGATGGGGCGGATAATAGGTGGGTGGCACGTAATGGGAGTGGGGGTTATAGGGCGGGATGGGGAAATGGGGTGGAGGGACGAGGCTGGGGGTAATGAGATGGGGTGTGGGTAACAGAGGTGGAAGGATGGGAATAACGGGATTGAGCATGGGCAGATGGGGTAAAGGGGTCGTGGATAACAGGACGGGACGGGTGTTGCAAGGGTGAGCACGTTACACACTCAGTGCCGTGGCCACTGCTTCCTCCTCCTCAGCTGCTGCCACCTCGCTCCACTTCTCATCGGCCACCTTCTCCAGGCGCTCCTCCAGCTTGCGGGCGTACTCCAGCAGCTCCTAGGGGGAGGCCACCATGGTCACAACTGGCCCCACCTGCTCCCTGGGTACCAGGCCATGGGCAGACAAGATGGGGACCCAAGAAGAGAGATGGGGTCATCACCTGCCCCCCCAAGTCACTGCCCCTGCCTACCCCCAGGGTCCTGCTGAACCCCTGTACGGGAATGTGATTCACGTCGGCTCCTCCTGGCAGCTCCTTGGCCCCCTGTAGAACCTGGACTGAGACTCGCCTGCTCCAGCTCTGGACCCCACCTGCCCAGACCCCAGCCCGCACCAACCTGTTTCTCCTCCTGGAGCTGTTCCTTCTCCTTCTGAGCCACCTTCAGGGCCGCACGCAGCTCCTTGAGCTCCCGCTTGCTCTCCGACAGCTGCACCTGGGGTATGGGGCACAGGACCCTCAGACCACGGCAGCAATGGGCAGCAGCTGACCCTTATCCAACCTTGGGAGGGGAACTGCCCACCCAAAACGCTTGAACCCCCAGTACCCATGAGCACCTTAATCCTGGCTTCGGCCCCCTAGCACCAGTGTGTGGCTTTGGGAGTAGAGTCTCCATAGCATGACTGATTCCTCTCCCTATGGGGCAGGGACCCCCATCACAACTCAGAACCTCCCACTATAGGGCAGGGACCTGCCTCCCCACCACAGCTCTGATCCTTCCCCCATAGGGCAGGGAGTGGGCACCCCCTCTGCCCCAGGGCAGTGTCCAGCCCCACGCCAACCATACCAGGCTGGAATCCCTCTCATGGGAGAGCTCAGATTTCAGCGCCTGCTTCTGGGCTCGCTCCTCCTGTAGGCTCTTCTCTAGCTTCAGCACTTCAGCGCTCAGCTTCAAGATCTTGTCCTTCTCCACCTGCAAAGAGCACAGGGCACTCACGGGGCAGTCCTTGCCCGCCACGGGGAGCCTAGCATTGGGGGCGCTGGGTGGTAGGGAGTGGGGCAGGGGGCTCTTAGGGGGCACACACCCTTTGTCGTTGGTGCCGACTCCAGTGCAGCACTGGGGTGACTGCGCAGCTGGGGCGAAGGGGCAGCAACAGGCGCTCTCTCAGTCCCATCTCACCCCAGTGTGGTGCTAGCGGGTGCTGGGCTGCAAGCGGCATTGCACTGGGTGCCCTCCCCATGCTGTGCGCCATGAAGCTGGGTAGGAGGCGCTCTCCCTGCCTAGCCCAGTGCAGCATTAGGGGGCATCATGCTGGAATGGCTGCCTTTCGGCTGAGACTTAAACCAAGCCCCGGGCATTATGTGGGTCACAACAGATCTGGGATCAGGGGGACTTTTCCCCAGGCCTGGATGTGCTCAGCCCAGTTCTTTGTCCACTGGACACTGTGACAAACCCAGCGAGGGGACTCGCCTTCATTTCCCAACCTAAACGATTGAGAAGCAGCAACACCCCACCTCGGAGGTGGCTGCACCCCAGCACCAGACGCAGCCGTTCAAGTGAAGGGCCCAGCGGGGTAGGGATTGGTACCTCTATGCTCTGCAGCAGGTTGCTTTTCTCTTTCCACCACTGGCCCTTCCCCTCTTTCCATTTCAGGGTCATGTCTGCCAGCTTGATGTTGGTTTCGGCCGACTCCAGCCGGCACTTGTGCAGGTCCGAGATGGTCCGGTCCCGGATGGAGGAGGCACTGGCCAGCTCCTCCCCCAGCAGCACCACTTTCTGCTGGCTGGCGGCAAGGAGGTCCTGGGTGGAGCGGAGCTGCTCACACAGGGCTTCCAGCTGGGCCTGGGTGGGGGCAAAAGGCAACGTGGGTTGGATTGGAAACAATGAACGAGACCGAAGAGGCCAGTTCAGCTTCGCCCCCTTATGCCACCCCCAAATCTAGTCCCAAGGGAAGAGTGGAGGGGATATAAAAGTGTTAGAACAACCCCCCACTAGCATGTGGAACTCCCTGCTACAGGATGTCATCAAGGCAAACAGCTCAGTGAGCTCTCTCAGGTGCAGGGTGGCTCTGTGCTCTATGGGCCAGTGGCTGGAAATAGCTGTCCTTCTCCGACATGGGTTCAAATCCAATTTGGGCTTGATGCAGGCCTTCTGAGGAGCCAGCTGATTTTTCCACCTTCCAGAGAAATTGTCAGCCACTTGGCTCCAGGAATGTGCCAAAGCTCCTGGGGCTCTTTAAGGTGAATGGGTTGAGGTTGTTGCCTTCTTGGTAAAACACTACCTTGTTGCTTTCCATGCCCCAGAAGTGGCTGCATTTCTGGAGTCAGTGGAAAAAGAACCCAGGAGTCCTGGCTCCCATCCTCTTGCTTCAGCAGTGACATCCTCCTAATCCCAGTTTTCCAGGTCGGTTGATGCACACACCCAAGCAGAGGGTGGGAGGAGCGGAAGCAGCTCTATAGCACCGGGGGGGGACGGTTCAGAGTGGGCACCCCCCGCCCCGGGCACTCACCGTTCTCTGCTGTGCGGCCGCCAGTTTCTGCTGCAGCTTGCTGATGTCTTCCTGCAGCACCAGGGCCTGCGACACCTTCTCGCCATGCCGGGTCTTGGCCAGCAGCAGGTCGCAGGCCAGGTTTTGGCTCTCCTGCTCCGAGGCCTGCAGCTTGACCTGGGAGGGGCGTGGGTGGCGGTGGGGGACTTGATCCTCACGTGCTGGCCCAGAGGCTCCTGGGTGAGGGGGGCCCCACCTCCCTTTGCTCTGAGTGCCCCTGGGGGAGCAGAGGCACCCCACTGCTCAATGTACAAGTGGGGAGGGACCAGGGGTGAGGGGATGGACCACAACTCCTGCATGCACCTCAGAGGGAAGGAAGAAATCTCCACTCTGATGCTCACCCCAGCCAGCTCTGCCACAAGCCAGTCACCCCCAAAAGCCACCAGCCTGAGTTCCCCCGGCCTGCAGATCTGTAGCACTCACCTGGTAATGTTCCTTCTCGGCGTTTTCCTCCTTGAGCTGGTGGTGGATCTGCTCCTGTTCCCGCACCAGGGACTTCACTGTCTCCTTCATCCTGGGGCAGGGGGACACGCGAGCTGCGTGAGCCTGGGCTCAGGGCATAGCCAGCTGGAGCGGTGGGGGCGGATGAGGCTCAGCGAGGGGGCTGAGCAGACCCACGCTGCCCCATCCTCCCGTGATGCTGCTGAGCCAGAATGCCAGACGGCAACTGGAGGGAAGCCCAGGATCTTTACAGTCAGCATAGCCTGGGGCTGGCTCAGCCTTACCACCAGGGGCACTGCAAAATGCCCTACACCCTCCAGGGCTGTGCCCCTGTGACAGATCACAGTCCGTGCCCCCACCTCACTCCATGCAGCGCTGCCCTATCCTAGGGCACCAGTTTATTCTCCCTTGCAGAGAAAGCACCCTGAATGAACAGCCTCTTCCCCCGCCCGCAGGATGCTGTGTCTGGCCCTGGTGGTCACCCAGCTGAGCGCTGACCAGTTCTCAGCCTGCTCAGCGAGATCACAGGCCTGGACCCGTGCTGATGTGGGCAGGAGAGGAGACCACTCTGTCCTTCTCATTTGGCCAAGTTGCAGTCCAGTTACCCACCTAGGCCCACCTCCCCGTCTGACCAGGTCACAGCACTGGCACTAACACCCCTATGCCTGGTGACACCCCACCCCGCCAGCCTGTGCCCTCTGCCGCTCACCTGTCCAACTCCACTTCCTTCTGTAGCACCTTCTCACTGAGGGCCTCAACATCATCCTCCAGCTCCTGGATCCGGGCCAGCTGTCCTGCCTGCTGCCGGCTCAGGGCGTCCCGCTCCTCCATCACGGCTGCATGGGAGCTTGAGAGGTCCTGGGAGACGCAGCAGCAGGGCAGGGCAGTGAGCCTGGGGCAGGGGAACCCAAGGTCCCAAACCCTGTCTTGTGACTGGGATGAGCCCATGTTCCCTCTAAGCTGTGTGCGTGTGTGCATGCACACAGATCATGAAACTTGCATGTGCAAAAAAATAAAGTGTGCACAAAATATTCAGCAGGGTCCAAAAATTTGCACAAAGGAAATTTTTTGTGCACATAGCTTATGAAAAATTAGAGGGCACATGGGCTGGCAAAGGGCCTTTGTGGGATCTAGGGCTAAGCTGGTGGGTAGCCGGGTGGGAGACAGAGTGGAGGAAGGAATATCAGGTTTCCTCTTAGATGGGTATCCCAAGGAGGCAGCAAGGCCCAGTGGTCTGAGCACAGGAGGTGGGTGCCACTCATCCATCTATGTCCCCCAGCCTGATGGGCGATAGCCCAATGGGTGGGGATGGCCTCAGATCCTTGACCTGGGAAGCAGGGGTGTGGGAGAGTCAAACCAGTAGCTGTTTCCCAGCAGGGCCCGGTGCCCAGAGGGGCGCCCCACGCACCTTGTACTGCTCAGCCAGCTTGCTGTGTTCATCCCGCATGGTTCCCAAAGCCTCCTCCAGCTGCTCGATCCGGGCCTGCAGCTCCTTCACCTCCTCTTCCAGCCGCAGCTTCTCTCGCAGCAGCCCGCTGCGCTCCTGCTGGCTTTCCTCCAGCTGGTTCTGGGGGACAGGACCCGTGGGGACTGGTGCTTTTAGTGCGGACACTACACTCACCCCAGGCCCTTAGGACAGGGTAAGATGCACAGCCTCGCCCCAACGCTGGCAGGCAAGGGGTTCACTCGGGTGAGCAGAGCAAGGGATCAGGCCCTGGAGGTGGGGGGCTCTTATTACAGTAGGGAGATTGTTCTGAAGGGAAGGGCCAAGGCTGGGCTCCACCCTATTTTCCAAGGTGCTCATCACTGCCTGGCCTGCAGGGACACAAACCTGGCAGGAGGGGTAGGGATTAGAGGTGATTGGGAGCTAGTCAGATGCCAAACCAGGCACTCTTGGGGCAGATCAACAGCTGATCCCCGCACTGCCAAACCAGACCCAGGAGAAACTGAGGCACAAAACAACATGATTTGTCCAAGGCCAGTGGCAGAGCTGGGCTGGGAACCAGGTCTCTGGGAACACAGGCTGGTGCTCCATCCACTAGGAAACGCTGCCCTCCCCCTTACCTGCAGCAGAGTGGCCTTGGGCACCACCAGCAGCATGTCCATGTTGCCATCATCGTCCTCCTCCAGGGTGACGAGCTCATCCATAGGCCGGGGTTCGCTGAACTGGAAGGAGCTGCTCTGGCCACGCACCTCGCCATGGCGGTCCACGTAACGGAACTGGTATAGCTGGGCCCCCGGCTTGGGCAGGTAGCTGGCTGCAGCAGGACAGACACGGCCCCGCTTCAGGCGCCACACCCCATCCTTGTGAGGGCCTTGCCAGGGGGCTGAATGCCTCTGGGTGGGACCTCAGATCCCCTGGCGTCTGGGGCTTTCTCCTGAGCCGTCTTGCCCCCAGCACCCACCCCGTGTTTCTGCATCCTGAGTTCCAAGTCTGCTGCCTTGTCACCAGACCACAGCGACCACGGAAATGCCTGCTCCTCTGCCGAGGTGTCTCCCTCTGGCCTTGAGCTTTTTCTCCGTTGCATGCTTTGGCTTGACCTCCCTCAGCCCACTCCAGCTCGGCTTCTTTGCCCACGAGTGGGTGGCACCAAAGCCTGATGCTGCACTGCCATCCCATGCCAGTTCTGGCCTCACTCCTTCCCTCTGGCTGCCTACCCCTGCGTCTGCTTTGCCCCCTCCTCTCCCAAACTGCTGACTCCAAATTCCTACCATCGTTCCCATGGGAGGCTCCTGTCCCAGTCCTCAACCCCTCGTGAGATGTCAGGGCCAAGGTGTCCCCACCCATGGCTGCACCCCCCCCCACACCCCTGAAGCTAACAGCCCACGTGCCCATGCTGGGGGCTTCAGGGAGTATTTGGCTTTGCAGCTGGTGAGGCATGAGGTAATGGCCACTTCTGGAGGCCTGAGGGCATGCTAGATGGGCCTAATCTGGTGCAAAGGTAGGGGACACTGGGCTGAAAGGCTCCATGGGTCTGATCCAGTATGGCGAGGGAGCGACGCCGAGTGGAATATGAAGGACCATTTATAATGTTATTAATTAGAACAATTCGTACGACATGTCAGCTCCCACGGAAAGGTAAATTTGATAATATTGTTTCTGTGCATGTATCATTTTTACAGTAAACTCTAAATATATACAGAAGCCCTGTTTGTGCCTGGTTGGGGAATCTAATTTCACTGCTCCCAGTTTGGGAGAATCTGCTCTTCTTTTGCAGCCTGCTCTGACCTTGGCATTTTCAAGCGGGCTACCCTAGGCACAGACAGGTCAGAGGGGATATTGGGCTACCTGGGCCCTTGGTCTGTAACCCAAATCCTCTCCCTCCTGCAGGTCTGCCATGCTTTCTGACCAATGAGGGACCAGTCTGTAGGAAGCTGCAGGGCTGACACATTGCTCTGGTTGCTCACTGAATGATCCTGTCCATCCTATTGCTGCATGCAGACAAGATCCTCCTGCAACCCCCAGGCATGTCATCCTTCCCACTGTTCAGGGAGTTTCCCCCACTGACCTTGGAACTGAACGCTGGAGTGGACAGGTGCCCCCTCGGTGCCTCCGTCAGGCACCACGCACCACACAAAGGTGTAGTAATCCCGCATGGACAAGGTCTCCACCTGGATGGACAGACATGGGCAAGAGGGCACCTGAGTAACTGCAGGCACTAACTGTATATTTCTCTAGCCCTCTTCTAGTGAGCTGGTGTCACTGGCCTCATCGGAGGGCTGGGAGACAGAGGCTGCCTCGGTCAACACAGCACAGGGGCCCTGCGGACGTCTGTATGACCCGCTAAGCCCAGGCTCTGACTCAGGATTGAGACCAAACTTCTCTCCTGGCTGCACACAGATCTGTTGGACACAGAGCAGCAAGCAGCCAGGACCCGCGTCCTAGGAGCCTGCAGTGGGGTGGGTTGGAGGCATTTGGCAGTGAGGACGCAGCCAAAAATGATAGCAATACCGAGGTGTGGCACGGTATCGCTGCTGGCCCTGTTTTGCAGATGGGGAAACTGAGGTACACAGAGACGTGACATGGTCAAGGCCACCCAGCGGGAACAGAACCCTGGCTGCCAAGTCCCAGGTCAGTGCTCCAGCCATTAGGCCACGCTGTCCCATATGGCAGTCCTGTGCAGGGCAAAGCAGGCGGCTTGCTTGACTTGGGGGTGAACTTCAGGATGGTCTGCAGCAGCGAGACCCTCCTGCTCAGCATGACGGGACAGCAAAGAAACCAGCAGAAGGAGCCTCTATCCAGCCCTCTCTCCCTCCCTCAGGATAAGGAGACCAGCCAGATGCTCTGCGCCTCCTTATCTCAACCTCATTCACTGACCAGAAAATCAGCTGTGCCGTGCCCCCTTCCTGCCGGGGGGCAGGGCAACAGGGAGGACCCCAGGGAAGGCACCTAGCTTCCACCCGCTCCTCTTTTCCCACTACCTTGAATATCCCGATCCAGTCACGGGCAGATGGCTTCATGCTGGGAGGCAAGGTGTAGTGGCACTCGACCTTGGTGTTGGGCACGTAGGTGCGGGCCACGTTGAGGAAGGCCACAGCAGAGTGGGATTGTGCCTGCGACTTGCTCAGAGACACCTCCTCCATCCTCTTCATTGAGCTGGAAAGAAGATGAGCGGTGTGATGTGGTCTGTATCCCTATAAGAACGGCTATACTGGGTCAGACCAAATGTCCGTCTAGCCCAGTATTTTCTCTTCAGAGGGAGTGACCAGAAAAGCAATCACCACATGATCCATACTGTTGGCCACTCCCAGCCTCTGGCAAACAGCAATCCCTGCCTTTCCTGGCTAAAACCATTAATGGAGCTCTCCTCCATCAACTTATCTAGTTCTTTTCTGAACCTTCTACTCTTGGCCTTTACAACAAACATCCTCTGGCAAGGAGTTCCACAGGTTGACTGGCTGTTTTGTAGAAATACTTCCTTTTGTTCATCTTAACCCTGTTGTCTATTAAGTTCATTTAGTGACCCATAAATTTTGTGTCATGAGATGTAAATAATGCTTCCTTTTTTAATTTCTCCACATCTGTCAAACCTCTATCAAGTCCCCCCCCCCATTGTCTCCTTTCCAAGCTGAAAACTCTCAGTCTTATTAATGCTTCCTCATATGAAAGTGTTTCCACACCCACACTCATTTCAGTTGCCCTTTCCCAGGTCTAATACATCTTTTCTGAGACACGGTGACCGGATTTGCGTCAGTATTCAAGATGTGGGTGTGCCATAGATTTATAAAGAGGCAACATGGTATTTTCTGTCTCATTATCCATCTCTTTCCTAATGATTCCCAGCATTCTGTTAGCTTTTTTGACAGCTGCTGCACACTGAGTGGATGCTTTCAGAGAACTATTCACAATTACTCCAAAATCTCATTCTTCAGTGATAACAGCTAATTTAGTTTTGGGTGAAGGACTTTGTCAAAGGCTTTCTGAAAATCTGCATACACTATGTCCACTGGATTGTCTTCGCCCACACGTCTGACCTGCTCAAAGCATTCTAGTAGGTTGATGAGGGATGGTTTCCCTTTACAAAAGCCATGATGACCCTTCACGAACAAATCATATTCATCTACGTGCCTGATAATTCTGTTCTTCAATACAGTTTGAACCAATTTGTCTGGTACTGAAGTTAGGTTTACCAGCCTGTAATTGCCAGGATCACTTCTGGAGCCCTTTTTTAAAAATTGGCATCACATCAGCTTTTCTCCAGTCATCTGGTCCAGAAGTTGTTTTAAATGATAGGTTACATACCACAGTTAGTAGCTCTGCAATTTCACATTTGGTTTCTTTCAGAACTCTTGGGGGGATACCATCTGGTCCTGCTGACTTATTATTGTTTAATTTATCAATTTGTTCTAAAACCTCCTCTAATGACACTTCAATCTGAGAGAGTGAGTTTCTCAGGCTTTTCATATAAAAGGAATGACTCAGGTTTGGGAATCTCCTTTACATCCTCAGCCAAGACTGATGCAAAGAATTCATTTAGTTTCTCCACAGTAGTCTTATCTTCCCACAGTATTCCTTTAGGTTCTCAATAGTCCAGTGGGCCCCACTAGTTTAGCAGTTTCTGCTTCTGAAGTACTTAAAAATATTTTTGCTGTTACTTTCTGAGTCACTGACTATTTGTTCTTCAAATTCTTTTGGGGCCTTCCTAATTATATTTTTACATTTTACTTGCCAAAATTTATACTTCCTGTTTTCCTCTGTAGGATTTCAGTTCTGATTTTTGAAAGGATGCCTTTTTGCCTCTCACTACTTCTTTTACTTTGTTGTTTAGCCAGGGTGGCACTTTCCCTACCCCGCTCTTACTATGTTTTTTTTCATTGGGGGTATACATTTAAATTGAGCCTCTATTATGGTGTCTTTAAAAAGTTGCTGTGCAACTTGCAGGCATGTCACTGTTGGCATTGTACTTTCTCATTTCAATCACACTAACTTCCTCGGTTTTGTGTAGTTATGCTTTCTGAAATTAAAAATACTACCGTGGTGGGCTGTTTTGGTCTCCTCTCCTTCCCAAGGATGTTAAATTTTATATGTTATGGTCATTATCACCTAGAAATTCAGCTGTATTCACCTCTTGGACCAGATCCTGCGCTGCACTTAAGACTAAATCAAGAACTGTCTCTCCTCTTGTGGGTTCCAGGACTAGATGCTCTGAGAAGAAATGATGCCTTTTCATCCCGTCTTGGGATGACGCACCCAGTCAACATGGGGGTGGCTTAAATTCTCCATTATTGTTGAGTTCTTTGTCTTTATAGCCTCTCTAATCTCTCTGAACATTTAATAGTCACTATCGCAATCCTGGTCAGGCGGTTGGTAGTATGTCCCTTTTGCTATATTCTTATTACTCAAGCATGGAATTACTATCCACAGAGATTCGTTGGCACTGTGTGTTTCATTTAAGATTTTTATTTCATTCAGCTCTATGCTTTCTTTCAAATACAGTGCCACTCTCCCATCAGTATGACCTATTCTGTACCCTGACATTACCATTTCTCATAGATTATCCTCATTCCACCAAGTTTCTGTGATGTCTAGCACATCACTATCCTCATTTAATATGAAGCACTCAAGTTCACCTATCTGAGACTTTAGACTTCTAGCATTTGTATATAAACTCTGTACAAAATTGTCACTTTTTAGCTGTCTGCCATTATGTGGTGTAATTGAACGGAACTCTTTTTCATTTGACTACTTCCCATCAGATCCTACTCATATTTTATCCTCTTTCATTCTTTTCTCCTCACTAGGATATACAGAATCTCCATTAATAGATCCTTCCCTAAGGGTTGTGTTTGTCCAAACCACGTGCTTCTCTGCACCTGTTGGCTTTCCCTTAGTCCTTAGTTTAAAAACTGCTATGTGACCTTTTTAATTTTACATGCCAGCAATCTGGTTCTGTCTTGGTTTAGGTGCAGCCCATCTGGGCCCCTTTCCCAAAAGATTCCCCCGTTCCTAATAAATCTAAACCTTGCAGTTCTGCCTGTCTAACTGGCCCTAAGTGTGAATCCAGAAGCATTTCAGCAAATGCTACCACAGAGGGCCCATGTTCATCTTTTTAGAAGACTATGATACATTTTGTACAAAGTACGCTGAGTGAGGTATCATTTGAAAACTCACCATTTGCTGATCATTACTGCCCAGGTAAAATACAATAGGTGTGACAACATTGTATGTAAAGTTACAAATTCTGTTGTATGGCATGGTAGAGACATGTTCCAGGTTTAGAAAAGCTGCTGCCAATTCCACAGAGGCAAAAGGAAAAGTGATGCCTCAGCCAGGGGTCAACAAAATCAAAGGGATTGTCCCCTGGCGGAGAGGCCGTTCTTTGGTAGGAAAAAGGGCCTGAATGAGAAATCTACTTTCTGGCAAAGAAACAGCCAGAGGTTCCTGTCCCCATAGACCTCTCGTTTCCTTAGCCTCACCTGAAGACGATTTTCAAAGAAAAAGAGAACTATAAGAAAGGGGAAAAGATGCCCTCAAAGACCTCTCCCTTCGACTCCATTCATGGCATTGACAAATCTTAAAGGACAAAAGTATCACCTATGGACTATGGAGGAACGAATTCAGCTGCTAAGACTTCTGGCATATGTGGTGAGAGATTTTTGCTTTGAAATCACGTAGCTTGTTAAGTTGGATGTCAACTGCATTTTTATCTTGGATTTCTTTGCAACCGATTCTGACTTTTATGCCTCATGACTTGCAACTTAAAACTTGCATCTGTTGAAGTGGGTTGCAGCCCACAAAAGCTTATGCCCGAAGAAATTTGTTAGTCTTTAAGGTGCCACAGGAGTCTCTGTTTTTGCTATACAGACTAACATAGCTACTCCTCTGAAACTTTTCACTTAAAACGTATCTTTCTTTAGTCAGTACCCTTGTTTTATTGTTTTAGCCAGACTGGTGGGTTTTTACTGAAGTATTTAGGAAACTCCATTTGAGATAACAGCATTTGTGCATATCGTTTTCTATTAGTAAAGCAGCAAACTTCATATGAGCTTGTGTAGTCCAGGAGAGGGCTGGGCAGTACAAGATATTGGGACTAGGAACTTGCTGGTGTTCCTCTGCAGTGTAATTCAAGGATGGATGGCTGCACAATTCCCGCAGTATAGCTGGGGATAATTTACATGCTGAAGGCTGCGTGTGAACAAGCCAGGACGGGTTGCATGTACAGCAAAGCAGTGTAAAAGGCACCCTTGGGTGGTAAACTGAAAGGACACAGCTGCTCAACAGTCCAGGTTGCACCTTGGGTAATGTCACCACCTTTGCAAGAGAAGTGATAGGGAAGGATGGAAAAATTCCCCCTCTGGATTAGCCTGGGATGCCCTCAAAGTCACTGCTGCTTTATCTGCCACAGGTAGCTCCACAGAGCTCATCACCAAGGGCATCGTGGATATGGATACATTTAGCTTCCCAGCTGGCAGAAGGAATGGCAATGCCAGCGTCCCTACTTTACATAGGCTCTTGGGCACATAGCGAGTTGATTTCAGAGCCAGGAATTGAACCCAAGAGTCCTGGCACTCAGTCATATTTGGCACTTCACCCCCAAGACTCCACATATTTCAGACAGAGAGGGACCTTTGCCTCATCTTTTTAACTCTAGTTAGTGGCAAGGACACTAAACTGGGACTCAGGACACCTGGACTCTATTCCCTTTTCTGCCACTGACTTGTTGTGTGAACCTGGGCAAGCCCCTTGCTCTCTGCCACAGTTTCCTCTCCCTCCCTGCAAAAGCTTTGTGGCGAGGACGGTGGCTTGCACCCAAACCAGTAAGCTCAGCAGGGGTCTCTTGGAATTAACACAGGTCCACTGATAAGAAAACAGTTCAGGTTGCTCCATGGTGTTCCACACCCATCTTGCAAAACGCAGACCTCTGACAGCCAGGAAATCCAGTTTCTTGTCCACTGTAACACTCAGGTTTTTTTCCTACAGGGCTGCGGCCCAGCCAGTCAGTCCTCAGTCTGTGGCAGTGCATGGGATCCTTCTGCCCAAGTGCAGGACTCTGCCCTTGTCCTTGCTGAACCTCATCAGCTTTCTTTTTTTGGCCCAACCTCCAATTTGTCGAGGTCACTCTGTATCCTGTCTCTGTCTGCCCACCATATCTGCCACTCTCCCTACCTTTGTGACATCTGCAAATCCCTCCACCAGTCGAAGCCATCTCCACCAAATGTCAGTGAGAGTAGCTGGAGCACATGCAAATAATTTCCAACACCTACTGTCAGCCTCAGAGGGGCAGAACAAAATTTACCCTTCAGTCTACTGTTCCCAGCTGTCAGAGCTTTGAGCGCGGCTGGATGGGCACAAGACCCTGCAGGTGACCTCAGCTCTGTGTTAATGAAGTATTTTGGCCATGAATTTCCTAACCAGGAGTCGGTGAGCTCTCCCTAGGTTTGCAGGTGGCATGCATGCTGTTATGGCTAGGTTGAAGGCTATGCAATCTAAGAGTTCCTGTCCCCTTTGCCATCAGGGACTGAGGCTGACGAGGAAATGTTTGCAAGGGAGAACCGAGCTGCTAACAGGGCAGTGAGTGAAAACCTGTCGATAGCCAAAAATCCACCCACTTTCTTTTCTCTTGGACTAGTTATCTGCAGCACAATCTCTGCTTCTCTAATCCCTTCCCTGCAAAGTGTTCAGCTTCCCCTCCCCAGGCTGGTCCCAGGAAGCCATTCAAGACCATTCTTAGCACTCGACAAGCCATGAACATGTAAGATGCTTGCTCTATGTGCAGGTATCACAAGCAACAGCTTACAAGAAGGACCACACGTTTCTCAGTTATGGAGGCCCAGTTTACACCAAACTGGGCCCTGGGCATCCTGCATGCACCCGCTTCTAGCTGCACCCCTGTTCTGGCAAGGCCCCTGGCTCATGCAGCCCCACACTGATGCTGTCGTCTTATCTTCGAATGTCCTGATTTTTAAGCTGTTTCAACCTGTGGGATAGTCAAGGGCTCCCCAGATCTCATCTCACACGGGGGGTGGAGGGGCTCAAACCCTTGCGATTCCAGTGGACGCACAGGGACAGGGAAAGAGCCTCAGGCCTCTTGGTATAGCAGGACCCCCAAAAACCTGGAACACAAGGAGGGGCAGAAAGAGGGACACAGATCTGCTTGGAAGAGCATGCTGATAACCCGTTCGCCCTCTCCCCCAAGATACTGGTACACACACAGGAGGGGGGAAAGAGGGATTGTCGTGCTCCTGCACCCCTAGTCTCCCAATATGCCCTATCACCCCCCATCTTTCCTCCCTGTTCCCCCCTTTTACCTGAACCCCTACCCACTTCCCTCCCTGCCACCCATCCCCATTTATAGCACTCCCCATGGCCCCTGCTCCCCTCATCACAGTCCCCAATCCCTCTCCCCACTCCTCAAGCCCCTTTTTGTCTCCCAGCACAGCACAACAAGCATTCCTGGCTCATTCTTTGTCTTTCAAAAATAGTTTGAGCCCCTGTTCTGCTGACGACATTTCCCCGAGGTAACAGAAACCCTTCCACAGAGGCCGACTGCAGGCCCTGCCTGGTAGTTCATCCTCAGCTATCTGCTAGGATAGGTTTCAAACATGCAATACCTGGAGGGGAGTAGCTCAGGGTCAATGGCCACAGCCCATCCACTTGACCCACCGAGACACACAATCACCATGGCTAGAAACCGTCTTTCGGCACAAGGCTTTTGGCACACAACTCTTTAGCAGTCCCTAATTCAGACAATTGAACTTTTCAAAATTCCTCCCCCAAGGGCAGTGGGAGCCATGCACTAGCTGAGTTAACATGGTGGGGGAATGAGCCAGGTAGGGATGGTTCAAGACACAGCCTGAGCCCCAGTCACGTGCAAATCCAACCGCACCACTGGTAGAATCTGTTGCTTTGACCAAATGCTGCTTTTTCCCCCCCAGGGCTGTGTTTTGGGAACCCCTTGTTCAAATGACCCCAAATTTGGCTCAGTGATCCTATCCCATTTTGAGAGACTCCAAGGGAGCATTTGACTTAAAAGAGTCACCATTCACATTCTCACCGTCTCATCTGCTGTTCCACACTCTCTGAATCGGAACAACTTGCTCGGTTTGCTGCAAAAATCTGAACTGACTTTGTGATCTACGCTTCTTTGCATGTACGTGGGCTTATATTTATGAAAGCTCATACAATGCATAAATTTTGTTAGTCTTGAAAAGTGAAACTGTTTGTATTGCTTTAAACAGAGGGGCTCTCAGCCTTAATAACACCCAGCTGTTATGTTGTGGCTTTCACCCATACACAGCTCTTTACAAAGGAGGTCAGCATCACTATTGTTTTAGAGATGGGGAAACTGAGGCACAAAGCAGGGAAGGATTTGCCTAAGCCAGCCAGGAACAGAAACCTGGTCTCTGAGTCCTAGCCCAGTGCCCAGAAAATGCAGCCCTAAGATACCAGATAATGATTGCCACAGCACTGAGAGAAACAGATGCATCTACTGGACTAGGCAGGGATGCTACACCAAAGGGAAACCACACGGGTTTTAAGAAACAGTGCTGCGAGGTGGGAGGACAAATACGATTCTCCTGTCCCCCGCCAGTTGGCCTCCCAGCAGTATCTGGGTCACACCACTTGACAGAGGACAGGAAGTGGAGTCTCCACTGTTGCCCAACTCTCATGATTTTGTCACCAGTTTCCTGATGATAACTTTTCCTAAACCCCAGCTCCAAGAGTCAAGTGGCTATGCAGCGATTTCAGCCTTCATTCGTAAAGAAAAAGTAAGTTTCTAGCCGTTGGGGTCAGGGAGCACAAAATGTGATCCTGACACACCTCTAAAGGCCCCAAAAGCAGAAGGCAAACAAGAATGTCAGATCTATTGTTTTTATACAATCTCATGATTTTAAAGACTTTTTGTGGTTTTGGGGGGGCCTGACTCATGACTTTTGAACACCTGGACTTGGCAGGACTGAGTCTCATGCCCCACTGGGGAACGCACTGCCACAAGTTCAAATCCCTGGCTCTTGGGAAAGCAGCTGAGGAATGCTTAACAAAATGCCAGCAAAACAGCCAGGACCTTGAATTTACATCTCACCTGGAAGAGGGCGCCTCCAGCCCCCTGCTGGGGCATCATTTCAGGAGAGCTTAGATTGTGTCTTTTTGTTCTGTTTGTACAGCACCTAGCACAATGGAGTCCTGGTCCACGACTGGGCCTCCTAGATGTTACCACAACACAAAAATAATAACGATAACCACTGCTTTATCCCTAGAATCAGTTCTTTCAGTACCCTTGGTTTTCCTGGAAGGTCTCCCCTCCTAGCAATAAATGGACTCAAGGCTGCTTAGCTTGCAAAACAGGGCACGGACAGAACACCATATTAGGGCTAGGGGCCCGAGAGAGGGAGACAGACATGCTGGTCCCATCTACGCAGATGCGATAACTGAAGCAGGGGGCTAAAACAAGAGACCAGCTGGGACATTACAAGAATGAGGTGAGGTCCCGTCTACACTACAACTTAGCAAGTGCAATCAGCCCAGGGACTCATGTACAGCACTGATGTGGCTGCAAATCTCTTTGGAAGGACTCACTGCAAAGGCAAATGGGCATCACCGTGCACCCCAATTTCCTCGCGGGATAAACTAAAATCCTCGTTAGATGACCCCATGTGACAGAGGCGCTGTGTAACTTGGTGCCTTCCCCATCCTCGGTGCTTGCCTCACTGGACTCTCCGCACACCAGTGACTGTCCCAGTATATCTGAATGGGCCCAAAGTGCACCCGTACTAGTTACAATACAATAGTAGCCACACTTGGGTTGAAGATCTGCTGACCTAGTGGCTAGAGAACCGGATGAACCCTCAAAAGACATGGGTTCAACAGCCAGCTCACACACGGCTTTGCTGGGTGACCTCGCATTAGTCACATCCTCTCCATGCCTCAGTTTTCTCATCTGCAAAATGGGGGTAATGTTACTGCGCTCCTTTGTAAAGCGCTGCAAGATCCGCCGATGACAAGACCTAAGTATTACTTTTAGCTCCTTTAAAGAGTCCTGCTATTACCCACTTCCTCTGAGATAAAATGAATCTCTGAACATCCTGGGATTGGCAGGGCACTTTTGTGGTTAGAGGCCAGAACCGACATCAGGAAACCTGGCTTCTATCTCTAGCTCTGTTGTGTAACCTTAGACAAGTTACTTCTCTGCCCGGTGCCTCAGTTTCCCCTCTGAGCTCTTTGGATCTGTGTCCACATGGCACCCAGCACAATACGACCCTGAACTTGTTTGGGGCCTCCTGGCCTCGCTGTCACACGATTCGCTGCTAAAAGGTGCTTGTGGCTTGGGCGAGATACCTCATGATCTGCCCCACAAGCCCAGACAGCGCATGGCTGCCTGGAACTTCCTGGCCATCTTCCAGCCAGGCGCCTCAAGCCACATTCCTTTCCCCTCCCAGGAGTCTGTTCACTGTCCCAGCTGTGCTGAGCGGCCCCATGCAAAACAAATCCCAGCAGCTGCGATCCACCTCTCTGCTCACCTGGCTGCCAGAGACACGAGGCTTGCACAACACAAACAGGGTGCACCAGCCTCATGCACGGCTTGCTCCCATTGGGGAAAAACCGCCTTCCGGCTTGGCAAGAGAAGAAAAGATCCGAGTCCCAAGCAGGTTTCGGGGAAACCACCCCCCCAACCCTTTTACCAAAAATAAAAGGCTTTAAAAATCAAACGCTCCAAAGTAAAGCAACAAAGGAAACTCGTGTTCGGAAACCACAGGCCTGCTGGGGAAGGAAACAAACAGCACAAGGGGGCGTGGGCGTGGGCGTGGGGGCCAGACATCGCCCCCCTGCACCAGCCTCAGCTGCGAATTTAGGAATGGGAAGGATTCTCCATTTTTTGATGGCATGGGGGAGTAATCTCCCTGCTGCCAGCCAGCGCATCGGTGGGGGTCAGTGGTTTGCAGGCCTGTCCCAGCAGCCAGGCTGTTGGGGTAAAGCGGTGCAAGAGCCAGTTCTCAAAGGGGGTTTAAATGAGGGGGCTGACAGCTGGGGTGTGGGGTCCCATCTCCAGGGCTGCACCCTCCTAGAGGAGAGGGATGGCCCCACATCTTCCCTACAGCAGGGAGCCCTGCACCCCAAGTCCTTGGAGCACAGCCAAGGCGAAACCAGGGGTGGGGAGCCTGCTGGACTCCCCTCTAGCTTGAGCACAGCCCAAGGGTCCCCCCCAGCTAACAGTGGGGCTGCAGAGGGCAGAAAAGGAGCTGCCCCTCCAAAATCCCAGCTCTGCCCCCAGCTCCCCCAGCCCCCCCAGGCAGCAGCAGAAGGAGGGGGAGCAGAAAAGCAGAGGGGCCCCCAGCAGATAAAGAAGGTCTCTTACCCTACAGAGCAATCAGCTGTTCCACTAACCTTTTACCAACAACAAAAACACCACTCAGCCCAGCAGGGGGCGGGGGATGGGGAGGCCAGGAGGATGCTGGGATTCGTAGTCCCTGCTGTCTGCTAGGTGCTGGCATGCTGCTGGCAGGGAGACTGCAGCTCCCAGAGAGACTCAGGGGAGGGAGCAAAGGAAAGGCTTGGCCAGGGAATCTGGGGAGTGTAGTTTGCCCAGCTGGGAAATGCAAAGCTGCTCATGGCACCAGAGGACTTCAACTCCCAGGGTGCAGTGGGGAACCATGGAGGCATTGGGTATTATTGAGAGAGGAATAAGGTTTCAAGTTGTTCAGGGTAGAGCTAGCAGGGGCTGGCCTGGTTGTTCTGCTACAGATTATTATCTGATTCCCCTTTTCCCGGCTGTCCTTGCTCGAGTGCAATGCAACAGCCGCAACAGCTGCACTCACACACAAAGCAAAACAAGCCAAGCCCACACAAGAAACGTGCGCATCTTGCAAATCTCACCCCCGCACTGCAACACCAAACAAAAGCCACACACGCAATGCAACGCAAGGTGCCAGCCCGCACAACAGCCGGGCCGACCACGCAGACGCCCAATGGCAACGCACAAGCACGGGCATTGCAACACCAGGCTAGTGCGGCGTCCTGATGCCACAGAAACGGAAGGCACACAAATGCAGCGCAAGACAAACCGAACGCAATGCGGTGTTGAGTGAGCGGCAGACAGAATGCAACAAAAGCTGAACACACAGGGCCAAAGGAAAGTTGTACCCACAGTGCAACAGCAAGCAAAAGCTGCATGCACGTGCAACATCAAATTGCACATGATGCAAGAAAACAATTGTCTACCATTTTGGTATCTATTTCCCCAGTGAATCACAAAGCTAATAGGGTCTTTTTCTCTCACGGGACTAAACAGACAAACAACACAGCCCCACGTCAGACAAACCACAACCTCCAGTATTGCTAACCTCAAGGGAGCAATAATCATAGAATCACAGGGTTAGAAGGGACCTCATGAGGTCACCTAGTCCAACCCCTGCCAAAAAAGCAGACCACTCTCACTAAATTATCACAGCCAGGATTTTGTCTAACCGAGCCTTAAACATCTCCAAAGATGGAGATTCCACCACTTCCCTAGATAGCCCATTCCACTGCTTCACCATTCTCCTAGTAAGAAAGCTTTTCCTAATATCCAACCTCGACTTCCCCAGCTGCAACTCGAAACCATTTCTTCTTGGTCTGTCCTCTGTTACTACCGAGAACAGCCAAGCTCCCTCTTCCTTAGAGCATCCCTTCAAATAGTTGAAGGTTGCTATCAAATCCCCCCATCAGTCTTCTCTTCTGCAGGCTAAATAAGCCTAGTTCCTTCAGCCTTTCTCCTTAGGGTTTGTGCTCCAGCCACTCGATCATTTTTATTGCTCTCTGCTGGACTCTTCTAATTTGTCCATGTCCTTTTTGCAGTGGGGAGCCCAAAACTGGACACAGTATTCCAGATGCGGCCTCACCAGTGCCGAATAGAGGAGAACAATCACATTCCTCGATCTGCTGGCAACACTTCTACTGATGCAGCCCAGTATGCCATTGGCCTTTTTGGCAGCAAGAGCACATTGTTGACTCGTATCCAGCTTCCCCTCCACCATGACCCCCAGGTCCTTTTCTCCAGTGCTGCTACTTAGCTGATCGGTCCCCAGCCTGGAGCAGTGCATGGGGTTTTTAAATCGAGTTAGATCCCAGAAATCACAAAAGGGGCCCAACAAGTCATGTGATTAAAGAAAAATGGTGTTTGGGGGTCTGCCTTTTGCTTCTCGAACTCCCCCCACCCACCCTGTGTGTGCCTGCGTGTGCTGTGTGCTTGTGACAATCAGCGCCACTCATTCTCTCATTCAAATGTCCTAGGTCAAGTGATTTTGGCGCCTGCTGTGGGAGCTCTCACGTCAGGTCAGCCTCTTCCCTGACCAGCAATATTCTTCTCCAACTTCCAAATCAGTCCTGTCTCTCACATCTGCCCGCTCCCAACCAGCTTGCCCTCTGCTCCTCCTCAGATCCTTTCCCCACTCGCCATGGCCTGGTGTATGGCTGCAGCCAGGTTTCCTTTGCCCCTTCCAGGATGGAGCAGGGGCAGTTCTAGGCACCCGTGAGATTGTACAAGAGGCAACAAGCAGAGAAATGGGTCTGGGTTAGAGACAAACGTGGCTCATGAGCCCACCTGCAAGGGGAATCTGCCACCATTTTTGGCTGAGCTAAGCGAGGTCTGGCACGCAGCTCGACAGTGCTTCTTTGCTGGTTTGTCTGTAATGCAATAACTTTTGACTGCTGCCTCTGATCCAGTCCACAATTTCAGAATATGTTCTAGGTATTGGAACCTTAGTGATGATGGTGAAAACCAGAAAAACTGGAAGGGGGAAATGGGGGATACATGGCAGATTGGCTGTGGGATGGGGCAGAAAACGGGGGATATGTAGAACCTTTGCTATGGAGGAGAAAAGGGAAGGGGGAGGCACTGAGCCCCTGCAGAAGGCAAATAAAGATGCCAAAGTCATCACTTTTGTCACGTGATTTTGAGGATATTCCTCACCATTTTGAATGCTCAAGGTTGGCAATACAGAAAACTACCCACCCACGCAAGCACAATATAGCAACGTCAGACTGTACACACACCACCGACAGGCAGGGCACAGCAACCAACGCCTACCAAACACACAATGCACCGCCATGCCGAGGACACACTGCAGTGCCAAACAACAGCTGTCTGCACACTGTAAAACGAACTGAGCCCCCCCATGCACCACAGTGACAAATACACATTACAATACCAAAGCAAACACGTGTCACAAGTTGCATGTACATGGGGCTTTACAACAGAGCTGCAGGAAGGATGTATTTCCAGGCCCAAACAGCTCATTATATGCTGGACCTCACAATGAAGGGGCTGGAGCTAGGACTGAGGCTAATGTGATTGTGCGTGCATAATTTTGCCCAAGCTGCAGTGAGTAGGGTGGGTGAGACTGGCAAAAGAGGTTCACATTTCAGGAGTTGCCTAGTTATGTGTGGCACCAGGAATGCCTGGAGCGCGAGGTGAGGCCAGGCTGCTACCAGACAAACAGCGGCCTCTCAGAGGAAGACCCTGGCCTCTCTATTGGCACAGCACAGTATGACTGAGGGTTTCAGCAGAAGCGAAGTCACATCTGAGACAGAAGGCCTGAACAAAGGAACATGCCCAATGAGTGAGAATGCCAATCTGGCCCTTTGCAGCTGTAGATCTCAGAGTGCTTTAAAAGGAGACCAGTGTCATTAGCTGCAGGTGGGGAAACTGAGGCACAGAGCAGTGAAGTGACTTGCTTAAGGTTGCTCGGTGGTAGAGATGGCAACAGAGCCTAGAGCTCCTGAGTCCCAGCTTAGTGCAGCTCCACTAGGCCACAAGGAATGCTTCACTGACACCCCTGTTGCAGTGAGCTTTTGTCCCGAGGTTAAAACTGCCTTGAAATGAGCCTGAATGCTGAGCTCATGTCAGGGAGTCACACCTGGCAGAGAGCTGTAAGAGAGGCTGTGTGGCCTTGAGCCAAGAATGTAGGCTTGGGACACTGCCCGTCTTGAAATCCTATCCTGGGTGTGCTTTCAAGTCACCATGGGAACTTGGATGAGTCACTTCCCTGATATGTGCCTCAGTTTCCTCATTTGTAAGGCAGGAATGATGATACTCATACACTGACCTTGCAAATTAGGTTAATTTGGTAATTCCCATATGGTACCTTCTTCATGGGGAATGCTATTGTTTACTTACAAGGGGTGTTAGGACACTAGGACCCAAACCCTAAAATGTGGGAATCCCTCCTTGATTCACTTGCAGGCCTGGAAGAAGCATTACTGATCCCAAACAGAGTTCAAAGCTCAGGAGCCAGGTTTCAAAAAAATCCTGAGGCTGGTTTAAAAAAGGATGAGGTTTTTTTTTTTTTTTTTAAATCCATTTGTGGCTCTTTCAATTTGCCTGCTGGGTTTTGAGCCTCATGCCACATTTTTGAGCATTTTTCTGTCACCATCAGCTTAGAAACCTTCCTTATGTTGTAAGCGAAAGCTGAGAGTCTCAGGAATTCCCTTGACTCCAGGTGCTGGGGCTTGGGGGGAAAAACAAGTGTTGCAGAATGCATGAGGAAAGCACTAGAAATGGTGAGGTTCTGAAAGCCCCATCCCTGGTTTGCACGGCAAATGAACTCATGTGCAACCGTCCGGCAATTTTGGGTTTACACACTCCACTCCTTGTTCCCCTGTCTGTGAATCAGAGCCTTCCTCCAGGGACTACCTGCTATTTTTAGCATCCTTCCTGAACACATGTGGCCAGGCAGGGCAGTCCCTCTTTGTTTTAACTGCCTTGGCTGGGATTTCCTCCCCTTGTTTTCCTCCACTTTCAATAAAAGAGGCTTCCAAGAGGAAGCCAGTTTGATTGGATCTGATTATTTATTGTTTCTACAATGCTGTAGAAGTGCCTGGCACTTTAAATGCAAATAAAAGACTGCTAGGGCTTGCTCCTTTAATCCCAGCAAAGGCCTGGTCTACAGGCAAGTTTAACTGTATTAATGAGGCAAGTTGTTTTTCCATGTGGTTAAACGGCTCCACCCATAGCCGTTGTACAGTAGAACAATGTTGTGTGCTTTTCCAGATACAGCTTATTCCCCGTGATATCAGTGAAATGGGAGGTCAGTTGGCCTAGTGGCTAGAGTAGGGGAGTGATGCACAGGAAATGTGAGGTCTGGTTCCAGTTTTGCTGGCTCAACTTGAGCAAATCACTTTCACTAGATGTGTCTCTTTCCCCGTCTGTCAAGTGCTTTGGGATCTGGAACTGAAAATCTCCATAAAAGCTGGAGGTTATTAATATTAAACATGCCCTTTTCAAACCAATAGAACCACACAGAAGCTGTGTGCAGAACTGAGACTAGTTGATCGACCTCATGGTATGAACAGCAGAGTTGGGCCCTGATTTAAGATCTAACGCGAGGAAGGTTAATCAGCTGTCAATGAGCTGGCAGCAGTAAGGGCTCCAAGGATGTGATTTAAGTCTGGGCAAACCCCAGGCAAAGAAACTTCAGAACCAGGAACATCCTGGAGGCTGATTTCAGGCTCACAATTACTCACTGAATTATTGGGTAGCATTGAACATTAACTTTGTAGTTATGTGAAAGGCAGCCTGCCTCCGCAGGTGGGTCCGTGGATGGCTGTCTTTTATTCCTGACTCTGCTACTGGCCGTGGGCAAGTCAGTGCTCCTCCATGCCTCAGTTTCTCCTGATCTGTTCAGAGCAAAGACTGTCTTTCACTAGGGGCATGAGGAGTCTTGGGATCTCAAGTGAGGCCTCTAGTACAAACAAATAAAAATGATAGAGAGCTCATCCCCTGGGTTTAAGGTTGGGCACAAAGATGAATAGGTGCCACGTTATTTGGACAGGGGAAGCGAGACACGGAAGCGGGAAGGGTGTTGCCCAAGGTCAGTAGATCTCTTGTCTCACACATTTATTCTTCACAGACTTCAAGAGCCAGTCTCCTTGGGGAACTGGCTGTGGGCACCCAGCTGCCTCTGACACCCCCTCCACACATGGGTCGGGTCAGGTCCAAAGAAGGCGAAGGCGCTTGATTTACCAGCACCTAGCGCAGGCCCATGTCAGAGAGCTGCTGCCCGGTTGTAGATCACAGGACCTCTCTGGAGCTGGTGACTCCACTGCCATTTAGTGGGGCTGGGCGTCCACCGGGCACAGCCTTTCAAAAGAGCCCAGCATGCACCCGGCCAGGCTGAGTTCTTGGCAAAATGTACAATCCCAAATTGGAGCCTGAAATTTAGCTTAGAGAACCCCCCTAGGTGCCCAATTGGGGTCCCTCCATGCCCCCTAAAGTCCCCCAGACTGCAACTGTGGTCCCTCTGGAGCCCTCCTTATGGGTCACAGACCCCAGAGAGAACAGCAAAATAAGCAAGGAGTCCTGTGGCCCTTAAAGACTAACACATTTATTTATTGCAGGACTCCATGCTTAGTTTGCTGAATTAGACTAACAGAGAGAACAGGCTGCCACAGGTGGGGGGCTGCTCCAGACTGGCTATGGGGCCACTGCACTTGGGGGTGTCCTGACCTGTCCCTTGAAAGATGGATTGGGGGGATCTAGGGATGCTCGGATCCTTCCTTTCTTTCTCCTGGCTGCCAAGCAAGGGGCAGGCGATGCAGGGCTGGCAGCATCCTGCTGCTATGGCAACAGGTGCCTGCCATGGCTCCCTGCCAGGAGCCCCCCTCATTGCAGTTCACCCCACATCCACAGCATGGGGGGCTGCATGTGGTGTGGGCCGTCGAATCCCTGCCAGGCGCTGGTCCTCAGGGTGCAGTGTGGCCCACAAGGGTGGGATGTGGCAGCCTGACAGCAAAGGGTTGTCCCAGACTGAGGCAGGAACGAGGTGGAAAACAAACGGTGGCACTTTTAAAGACTAACAAATTTATTTATTGCATGAGCTTTTGGGGGCGAGAATCCCACTTCAACAGGAGAGGAGAAGGGGGTCTATCTACACAGGTGGGCTAGGCATCCCTACTGGCTTTAATCTAGCAATAACCGCAGAGGGTAAGGGCTGTAAATTCACAGCTTGCTCAGGGGAAACTCTGACTTGCCTCAGATGGGAGACCCACCTGCCAGCAGAGTGGAGTGAATAACAGATTTTTTGGTTCTCAGGAAAATCCAAAAGAATTGGGGCTGGGGGAGGGAAATCATCCATTTTGGGCCCAACCGGAAATAAAAATTTCAGTGATTCAAAAAGTGAAAGGAAAAAAAATCATCTCAGGTCGAACATACCATTTCATCTGGATTTCTGGATGTTTTTAAAACCGTTCGTGATTGTTTTTGGTCATGAAATTAAAGCAGGTTTTTTAACTGATTTATTTTAAAAAATTTCTGGATTTTTCTATTAGGTCCCCTCTTCATCATTGAAACTATTTGGTGAAACTGACATGAATTGCCACAATGTTTCCGTTGCGCTGACTCTTCATTTTTTTGGTGAAAAAATAGTTTTGGGTGAAAATTTTCAAACAGCTGTGGGCAGGTAGGTCTAGTTAGGGCATTGACCTGGACCATGACAGAGTTGGGTTCAAGGACCACTGACTACCTGTGTGAACTTAGACCAGTCACTTAGTCCGGGTGTCTCAGTTTGCCATCTGCAAGGGGGAGAACAGCCATGTGTCCCAGAGTGTTGTGAGCACTTAGAGTGGCTGAAATAGTCATTGCGTGCAAAGAAAAGAACAAAACAAAAAAAGATCCGCATTTTAGAAAACCTAAGCTAGAGGTTGAGAGAATGGGGCATGTTCTGTCTAGAGAAGAGGAGGCTGAGAGGGGATGTGATAGCAGTCGTCAAATATGCGAATGGTTGTTATCACCTTTTCTCTGTATCCCCAGGGGCCGGTCTACACTGCTGGCAAAATATGGCAGCAGTCAACCGGAGCGATGTAGAGCAGCTTGGGTAACTAACTCCCATCAATTTTGTAACTCCTCCACAGGTGAACTAGACAGTTGCCTAGGATGCCAGGCTTTAAGGTATGACAAATTAAATGGAAGTGATTTTTTTTCTCTATTTAAAAAAAAAAAAGTTAATATGTTATCTCATAACATGGGGGAGTGTCAATGTCATAGTGCACCGCAGCGTTTCCCAATGGGACAGTACTGCCCCCTTGGGGGGTGATTTTGAAGTTCAAGAGGGTGGTAAAAGCTAAGTGGGCAATAGGGAGAAACATGCTCACTGTCAAAATTTTTCAAAGTGGGGGCAGTAGAAAAACAGTTTCACTGGAATGCTGCAAAAAAGTTTGGGAATATTGGCAGGTATCAAAGACTCTTGGGCTGGCCCTGGGTGCAAGTGTGCATGAGTGTGGGCTTTTGTGGGCCTGCTGGTTTATTTGCTAGGGCACGTTGGTGTGTGGGTGGGTGTGTGACCGTACATTAACAACGCTTTCTGACACTCCCAACCGACTCCACAGTAATGAACAGCATGCACAGCTCAGGAACCCTACAACAACAAACCATGTGCACAGCCCAGGAAGCAAAGCTGAGAGCTTGCAAGTAACCCTACAAAAAACAAACCTGCATACTTGGATCTTGCTGAGCAGTGGGGCTGAAATAACCAACTAGCGCCCCTGGAGCTCATGAATTATAACCAAACCCATGGAGGCAGGCCAGGGGCTCAAAACTAACCCAGCAATAGCAAAGCAGCGTCTGCTGGGGCCATAGGAAAGGAAATATACAGTGTTGGCAACATTGGCTTTAAAGCTACCTGGGGTTTTGTATAGTAAAGTACAACGTGAGGCTTGTTTGGTTTGAATCTCATATAAAATACCTTGAGAGCGTCCTCTCAAGATCTGGCATAGTCTAGCGTCAGCAGGATTCTTATTAGCCTGGAGGGGGGGCGCGTGTGAAAGGGAAGCAGAGGCTGGTGGGAAGAGAGGAACATCATTAGCTTGTCATAAAAGTCTCCATGCCCCCAGCAGGCCAGGCTCTGCAGCTTGTACTCCAATTTGGAGGGTGGTTGGTGGCTGCGAAGCCGCATACGCCCTGGGGTGCTAAAATTCACAGACCCCTGCTTGAGAGGGACCTAATTAAGCCAAACTCGTCTGCCTTTCATTAGCATGTCAGATGCAGGGCCCTGGCATGAAAGTGAACAGAAGGAGCTGTTGTATCAGCAATCTCTGGCCAACATTCCCCTCCCTCCCTAGCCCCGCACTGTGCGCCAGCCTGCCTCGTACTGCCAGCCCCGTTCTGCTCTCAGCCTCCTCTCGCCGATTGGGGCGCTTCCTGCAGGAGGTGAATGAAAACAGGGAGCTCTGCCTTTCTGGCTCCTTCATGGACCCCTGGATGGGCTACATTTGGTTTTGCTGCTCTTTCTTTTTCTTTCTTTCTTTCTTATTATGTATATTATGGCAGAGCCTCCGCACCACAGCTGTGGACCAAGACCCCATCGTGCTAGCTGTTGTATGTTATTTATTAGTTGTATTATAGAAGTGCCTGGGACAGCCAGTTGTGGACTAAGACCTCATGGTGCTGAGTATAGTACAGACACCGCTCAAAAAGAGGGCCCATACCCCACAGAGCTTTACCTTGGAAATATCCGGAGTGTTGAGCTCCATCTCCCCTGACTTGGATGGCGATGTCTTTGGGATGTGGATTGGAAATTCCCCCACTCCTTAGCTTGGGAGGATGGGATGCTGTAGCATGCTAATAAATCATGGAGTTTGGGATGGTAGCATGGAGCAGAGATGCATTGGCAGGATGGGGGCAAGGCGTGTTGCTATAACCCAGCTGAACTAGATGGGGGCAACTTACACCCTCGGCCCACCCCCTGAGTGGGTACAGGGCAAAATTCAGAGTGGCTGGGGGGGGGTGAGGAGTTTGAGGGGGTCACATACCCAGTAGCAACTAGACCCTTGACTCCGTTGCCTGCTGCCTGTTCCTCAGTTTCCCTTCCACCCATGAAGCTGTTACGTCTCCTGGCCAGAATTTACAAACCAGCATCTGTCTGGTAGTGGTGCAAATTCAATTTGAGGCTGCCCTGCTGGTCAATTTGTTAAATATGAGTGGGTAGGGTGTTGACAGTCAAATGGCTCCACTGGGTGCCAGATCACATCATGGTGAGTCCCGGGCTAGGAGTGGGGGAATCCCAAGGACCAAGGGCTCTGGGTCCTACCAAAAGAAGGCTGAGAGGAGCTATGATTGCTCTATAAATACATCAGAGGGATAAATACCAGGGAGGGAGAGGAATTATTTAAGTTCAACACCAATGTGGATACAAGAACAACTGGATAAATTGGCCATCAGGAAGTTCAGACTTGAAATCAGATGCAGGTTTCTAACCATCAGAGGAGTGAAATTCTGGAACAGCCTCCCAAAGGGAGCCGTGGTGTGGTGGGAAACCTAGCTGGCTTCAAGACTGAGCTTGATAAATTAATGGAGAAGATGATATGATGGGACGGCCAAATTGGGCAATTAACTGATCTTTGACTACTGGTGGTGGATATGCGAATCGTCTGCGATGGGACGTTTGATGGGGTGGGTTCGGAGTGACTACCTTTCTTGGGTGACTGGTTGGTGAGTCTTTCCCACATGGTCAGGGTTTAACTGATTGCCATATTTAGGGTTGGGAAGGAATTTTCCCCCATAGCAGCTTGGATGTTTTTCACCTTCTTTCATAGCCACGGCATATCTCCCTTGTGTTTGATTCTCTGTACCTTAAAGTTTTAGTTTAAAGCATGTTTTGAGGACTTCAGGAACTCAGGTTAGGTTTATTACAGCAGTGGGTGGGTGAGCTTCTGTGGCCCACATTGTGCAGGAGGTCGGACTAGATCAGGGGTCAGCAACCCCTGGCACGTGCGCCTAGTCAAAACGGCATGCAGGGCTCCCGGCACTGTGGCTGCTCCCCCCTGCCAGCTCCATCCCCAGCTGGGGGGCAGTTCTAGCAGGAAAAAGGAGGCACAGTGGGCTGCGGCCCCTGGCCCCATCCCGGCCCCTGACACCTGCTGATGGTTGAGGGGGCGCAGGGCTATACAAGGGCTAGCAGAGGTTGCCAACTCCTGGACTAAATTATATTGGCCCCTTCTGACCTTAGCATCTATGAGTCCTGTCCACGTCCCTGTCATGCAAGCGTTATGCCAATGTCCCCAGTGGGAATCGGTGTGGTTCCGCTCGGTGTCAGAATCGGGCATCAGAGATACACCAATGTGCTCCGCGGTTAGACTTCACCGAATGCCTGGGAGCTGCCGCTGGCATTAATCTCCCCAATGGCATCTGCCATCAGACTGTTAGGTACAATCTGAGCCCTGCACCTCATCACATGGATGAGAGACGTTAATTAGTGGCCCCCAACAGAAGGTATCATGTCCCACTCCCAGGGGGGCACCGACTCCAGACAAACTATTGTGGAACATCAGAAGACAAGAAGCCCCCCCTGTGAAAAAAAGACTGACAACGAGTGAGTCCCTCCTTTCAGCTGACGTGGACCTCCAGGAAGGGGAAAATGGAATAAAAATCCTTTACAAGGAGAAACTGTATTTCTGTGCAGCTTGGACTCTGGGGAGCAAGATTTTCTAGGGATAAGCAAGAGATCCCCAGTGCTTCACCTAGGTGAGCTACAGACGTAAAGAGCTGGTTGGTTAGAGAGGCTTTTATTATTTTGTGAAATATCTCATTTGTGTGTGTAGGTTTATCTGCTTTAAGCTTGATAGCAACTCTTATTTTCTGGTTCTAGTTAATAAATCTTTAGTTACTTTATTCTAGGACTGGATCTCAGAATCGCCTTTAGCATGAGAGCTAAGGAACATGTGACCTCGACCAAACGACTGACTCTTTGGGACTGGGAATAACTCAGATGTTGCAGTGATCCTTGCTATGACAAAGGCAGGCTTCCTGGGGAGGCGCGACAGATTAGAGCACCAAGGGGGCTGTCTGGGACTCCAGGTTATTGCAGCGCATTTATGTGTGATTGCTGGCTGGTGAAATGTCCCCTTTTTGCAGTTTGTGCCTTCCTTTCTCATCCTCTGCCGTGAGATTGGTGCTCACATTTTTGAACCACTGCAGACCAGCTTGATCCCCATGAGCTTTAAACCCCCTGGCAAGCTCCCTGGGGAGCCTCTGGGCTACATTCCCCTGAGTCACGACCATCCTCCCCGCAACTCTATGGGTCTGCCATTCCATACACAGCCATCCGTCCATCCGGAGGCAGTTGCAAATTCAAAGACTTTCATTAGGCAGCCCTACTTGCTGGCCTGTTCTCGGCTGGTGCCAGTGTCAGCTCCAACAGCAGCAGCTGGGTCGAGCAGACGGTGCCGCGTCCTGGCTTGGCTGGGCTGAGCGTCCCTGGATCTATTTCTCAGCCCTAGGCCCTGCCAGATGGGGATGGAGCCATGGCCTCAGATTGGCTGAGAACTGCTGCTTGTACAGCCCCTGCCAGGAGCTGCCAAGCCCCTCGACCATGGCAGGTGCTGGGGTCACGGCTCTCAGCTTCCCCTTATTAGGTGGGATGTTCTGCTAGCTCCGAGCCCCGGCTCCATCTGGCTGGGCTGGGCCTGGCTTTCCAACCTGGTGCCACTGCCAGGGCTGCAGTTTAAAGTCGATGCTGCTCTTTGCTGCTCCATGCTGTCTCTCCCTTCCTTGTTCTGGGCACCCGCTTCCTCTCGCTGACCTTTTTTGCCCCTCTCGCCCCTCCGAATGCACTGCGAGCTGGTGGGACTCAGTGGCAAAGCCACAAACAGAACGAGGTCCCCTGCCTCTTTAGCCAGCAGGCCTCTGAGAGGGGCCACCCCTAGACCCCGTGTACCATCCTCTCCACACCCCTAGGCAGGCACAGAGCAGGTGGAATCAGCCTGGCATGGAGCCCCTGTGCCAAGACGGCTTCTTCCACTCCATGCCACCCCCATGTGCAGAGATCAGGGGTCAGTGCATGGAAAGGCTGTGGCCGGCAGTTCTCTGTCCCTGCAAAGTGCCCTGGAGGTCGCATCTCTGTGCAGCACTCAAGGCAATTCTGATATGTGCCAGGCTCCACTTTTGCTCCCAAATATGGGGCTCCAAGCAGGCATCAGCATAGGAGCAAACCTGTTCCCATGCACCTGAGCTGCTCTGCCTTCTGGAACAAGTTCCTCACACATACCAGGGCCCACATCCCCTCCCCAAGGGCCACGTCTTCCCAGCAGAGTCTCCAGTGCACCCTGTCACCAGTGCAATGTCCCAGAAACAGCAGGCATAGGACGTATCCTCCCCCAGCTCCAAACACCCACCCTGCAAGTGCCACGTGAGCTAGTGGAGAATCCCCACTGGTCCTGGGAATATAGGGTCTATGTCACAGAGCTGAGCAAGTCTGATTCCATCCAGCAGAGGGCAGTGGCCCACTCGCTGTACCCATAGCTCAGCACTTCGCAGCTTTGCTTGTTCCTCTGTGGGGCGCGGGAGGGTGTGTGTGAAAGGCACCAGAGAAATACACTCCATCTCGCCCAAATCAGATGTGGCACAGCAGGGTTGCAAAGGTCCAGCCCAGATCAAGGCTCCATCAGGCCAGGCATTGTGCAAACACAGTCTCTGCCCCGTACAGCTCGCTGGGTGGGAAAGGAAACTGAGGCACAGGGAAGGACAGGGACTCACTCCGGGTCTCACAGCAAAGCTGAGGCTAAAACTCAGGCACTCTAGATGCTGATGCTTGTGGCTTATCCACAAGGCTGGCCCCTCTGCTGAAACCCTAGCCATTAGGCCACACTGCCTCCAGCATGCTTAAGTCCAGCTAGCAATGACGTGGATGAGTTTCGTCCTACCTTTTCCCTGCCACTGTCACCTCAGCCTACGCTGGGGACACGTGTGACCAGCTCCCGTGTGCTGTGACCCCAGGGAGGTCAGTGGTGTCCTTAGCTCTGCCTGGGCAGCCGGTGATTAGGTGAGCTGCTGGCTGGGAAAGCTGCTGATAGCATGCATAGGCTGCTACGACTGGGGTCTGGTGCGTGATCGCAAAGTACTTAGCACTGAGAAGGACCTTGCTTGCCATCGGAGTGAGCATGCTCATTAACTGGAACTTGCCCACCATGGTTCATTCAGGGCTTGGCCTTGCTGAGGGGCAGTCAGTGGGGTGGTATGAGCATAGATTCATGGGAAATGAGGGCTGGAGAGGACCCCAGGAGGGAGCTAATCCACCCCCTGCTCAAAGCAGGATTAACCCCAGCTAAATCAGCCCAGCCAGGGCATTGTCAAAATAGGCGTTAAAAATTTCTAGGGATGGAGAATCCACCACCTCCCTAGATAACCCATTCCAGTGCTTCACCACTTCCAAAGGAAAAAGATTTTCCTGCTATTTAGCATAGACCTCCCCAACTCAATGCAGAGTCACCCTCATGTCTCACATGCTGCACAGCCTCCAGCTGAATGCAGGGTCCTCCCTGCTCCTTTGCACAGTTGCCCCCCAAACCATGTGTGCCCCCCTCCAGCTCAATGCACTGTCCAAACACCCCACTCTGACACATGCTCTGAAGAAAGCAGGATTTTCTTGCCAGGCTGGATAAGGGCTCCTGCATCCATCACAAGCTGGGGCAAGCATTTGACCACAGCAACTCAGATTTGGGAGTTGTGCCTCCCCGAGGAGGTCAGGATGGTTCAGCCTGAGCCAGAAAGGGATGGCCTCCTAGAAGCTGCTAAATTGGGAGGTTGAAGAGCAGAGCCAAGATGTCTGGCTGCCTGGCTTTCCTGGGAACCACTCAATTCCTTGTCTCCCTCTCACAAAGCAGTGAAATGAGATTTGTCCAGACCCAGTGTCTTTTGCCAGGGTGGAGGGTGGCTTCCACACTGGAGGGACGGGAATAGGGTTTTACAGACAGGCCAGTGCAATCCTGGTGGGTGAGGCTCTCTCGAGAGAAGGGGTTAGGCCAGTGGGAGACAAAGCCAAGTCCAGGGGGAGCTGTCGCGGATGGGGTCACACCCCATTTGAGGTGTGTTTCCTGGTCTGGTGTCAGGTCACTTTGCCGCATGGCTCTATCTTTCCTCATGGCTCCTTCCCTGATTCTCGACAGCCTGCCACCCAGTGCCTTGTTCCTTCCCATTTCCAGCTCCCCACTGTGGCCATGACTTGCGCATCTGAGCCCTAGCCCTCTGCCACCGTCACCCCCTTGGAGTCTGGGCAGCACAAACGGACAGGTCTAGGGAAGGACAGCTCATAAAGCTGTGGCTGGTGTGTTTCATTTTCATCCAGGCCCTGGTCTTGGTGCAGAAACCCCCCTTGTAGGTTGGCCATGTCAGTGGCCATGTCATTTTCTGACACAGTCTCAAGTTCCAGCAGGATCCCGTCCCCACTCCAAAAGATCCACACTGGAGAAACAGCCAAGCTTTTCGGTCCTCTTACCATGGGCATCTCCACAGAGACTTCAAACCACTTGCTAATCAAACCCCAAGAGAGTGGCAGAGGCAGAGTGAGAACCCAGCTCCGTGCCCTTCCACGCTCCCTTCTTTGCAATGTGCTGAGAAAGCAGTATGATCGGATGTTTCTCTCAGGCCGGCACTGTGTCCATTAGGCTCCCAGCGCAGGCCTGGACAGAGAAAGATATTTGAACAGACCTCTCTGGTGAATGATGATCTGTGGGTCTGAGAGCTGGCACAGGGCAAGGGATGCAAAAATCCCACAAGTCCTTGACTTAGGAGTCCCCCAGCTTCCACACAGGCTCACCTCAAAGTGCCTTTCATTATTGAGCATGAGTAGGTCTGGCGTTAGTTGCAGCAAACTCTGGGTTTCGCCTGCTGCTTCCTTTACGCCTGCACTGCAGCCCTTTTAACCTCTCCCCAAGGCTATAGCGGGGCCCACAGCCAGCACCCACAGAATTTCCCCCTCCACATGCCTGGCCCAGGCTTTGCAGCAACTGCTGAATGCTCCCAGAATCTCCCTTCCTCCTGCAGGGAAATCGATGCTGCTTCTTGCACCTAAGGGACCCCCTGGAGGTCTGGAGAACTGTAGTGAGGTCCAATGTTCCCTCTAATAATTCGTAGGCTGTGTACGCAACAAATTTCTTTGCGTGAGCAAAAAAAATATCTTTCTGAGCACCAATATTAGCACTACTGAATTTTTTGTGCGCACTTTATTTTGTTGTGTGTGCGGGTTTCATGGCCTATGTGCTTGCGCACATGTGCACAGCTTAGAGGGAACAGTGGTGAGGTCTGCTCGGTCTGATGTGTCCGGCTGGAAGGAAGGGTGGGGGGCATCAGGACTCCAGGGTTCATTGTAGCTCTCCTATTCGTATGTCTGCACAGCATGGTGCATTAATCCCATAGCTAATGACGCGCCGGTGGGCTGGTAGGGCCAACAGGTGTCTCGCAGGAGTCACACTCTGCTTCCTCGGGATTGAGCTCAGGACCTTTAGAGGCCAGCATCGATAACTGGGGCAGGATTGGCACTGAGTGAAGCAACAGGGAGGCTGGCCGGTCGAGTGGTCAGCACCCAGCACCTCCCACAGTAGCACCTAGAGTCAGGCTGTCCAATCCACCCTACCCCTGCCCCAGGGGCTGGTCCCTTCAGAGGACCCAGCTTCTGATTTAGAGGCAGGCAGGGGGCTAAATGGGGAGTTGAGTACTGAGAAATCTGCCCTGATCTTTGGCTTGTACTGCCCAGAAGTGCTGAAGAACTGATGAAAGGCGACTTCGTTCTCACAAAGCTGGGACTAGCTGCTCCCCCTGTTTGGTTACGCGGGGGCTAAAGGGGGTAGGTGGCCGCTGTGCTCTCTTCATGCCTTGGAAACCTTTCTCTGTATTTAATGAGAGTGAAATTCTGCGATGCTCAGTCCCCACTCGCAACGTCCCCTGGAAATCCAGCTTTAGCACCCCTAAAGCTCTGTTAGTGCTCCTCAGTCCCAATTTATATGCCCGGATTTTGGGTCTGTATAGCTCTGCCCATGTTGCCTCTCAAATCTCAATCCTTATCTTCAATGTCCCTGCATTTCCAACCTTAGATCTCTTTGGAGCAGATGCAGCCATGGCAAACGTGAACAGCTCTTGCTTGGCACCTTGCTTTCGCCCCAATTTTCATCCGGCTCCAGTGCAGTCCTGGATAGTGTCCAAAGGCAGCCACATGAGACACCCCCATCTCCTTTGCTGGAACCAAACCCCCCTACAAGCAGCAGCCCAGTGCTGTCCCTTCCTGAAGCTAAGCTGAGCCCCAGCACACTCATTCCATGACTGACCTTCCTGAGGCTCTAGACACAGTTTTCCTGAGACAGTTAGTGGCTCCCATTCCCCTCCCCCTACCCATAAACTGGCATGGGCGATTTGTAATGGGCACAACATTTTGGAGAAAGCTTTATGCTCAGCAATTATTTTTTACGATTACACCTTTAACGTGACTTATCCTTAAGGACAAATTGCAAAGGGAAGGGGGCAAAAAACAGCCTCATAGCTGAATCCCACAGCCCCCAAATCCCCTCCTCCCACGGGCCACCCACCAGGACAAACAGACAACTCCCCATGGACAGATCTGATCCAGGCCATGGAGAATTCAAACTTCTCGTTCTGGCCCAAAAGCAGGAGGGGGAGAAACGAAATCGCCAGGAATCGTTCTGAAAAGAAAAAAGGTGACACAATTAGGAATAATAAAATTCTTCATAAAGCCGAGATATACATGTTCTAACACCCGGTAATTGCTAAATTGCTGAGCCATCTGCTGGCTTGTTTTACGTAAATTACCAGTCATATATAAGCCGCTGTGTATGGCATCTTTGAGTCGGAGAAGACCCGATGACTTTTAATGGGGCCTGGGGAGCCATCGGCCTCTTTTAATTACTTAAAAAAAAATCCTTTTGCCTTTTGGGGGGGAAACGTGAGATTCTCCCTGCCTGCCCAGTTTGCAAGCACTGTAAACTTTCTGCAGCCCCCTGGGGATCTCAAGGTATTTTGCAGACAGGAATGGACAGCAAGGATCTCAACGAGGGTGGGCATTTAAGAGCCTTGTTTTGAGGCTAGGGAAACTGAGGCACAGAACATTGATTTACTCAGTGGTATGGAGAGAAACAGTGGAGGAAGCTAGCAGACCTCCACCCCATTAGACCCCCATGCTCTCCCAGAGCTGGAGACAAGATGCAGGAGCCCTGATTCTCAGTCGTTTGCTCAAATCCTGGCATTTCCTTTCCTTCCTGTCCCAAATGGAGATGTTGGAGCAATGCCTGATAGGGCCACAAGGCCTTTTCCCTTCCCACCAGCAGTTGCCTAGTGTGCCCAGAGGATTTCCTATGTGCACTCTGGCCTGCAAGGCTGGGCTCTGGATTTTGGAGCAATTGGAGATGCTGGAGATGAGTTGGGCCCCTTCAACCTCAGAAGGGGTCACTCTCTGGATCTTTCAGGGGCCTGTCTTAAGAGGAACACGGATTTGCCCCATTCCCCAGGCCGCACAGCTAGCCCAGCTCTATCTCATTCACTCCCTTGGCTTCTGCTCTCAGTGCAGGGGTGGTGGTCGGCCGATTGGCATCTTAGTCCCTCGGGGACGGCTCCCCACCCTATAGAACTGGGCACTGAGCCTGGCCAAATGGAGCCAATGGGACTGTGGGAGCCCTGGAGTTGCGGACACAGCAGAAATGCCCAGAAGTCATGGCTCGTGGTCCAGCCAAACCCCATAGTGTCCCCAGCTGGTCAGAAACATTGGGGAGCTGCTCCCCCATGCCCAGATTCTGGGTGCCGATCTGAGCCCAGCCTCTCAACCTTTGGAAGTTTCTGCCACGGCTGGTGAGGTTACAGCATTAACCCCTTGCCCTCCCGGGGTTTCAGAGATGCCCACAATCACCAGGACTGGGTCCAGTTGGGAATCCCAACCATGGCTTCCTTAAGTCATCCCCGCTCACCTGCTTCCCCCCTTTGAACCTGCTATTTCCCAGTCTAAAGTGGGCTCTAGCAGGGAGGACGGGGCTCAAGGGGCAGGGTTCAATGCTGAAAGGCGGGTGTGGCGGGGCAAGGCAGGGGGAAAGGATGGGAGAGAAGCAGGTGAATGAGAAAACCAGGCGGAGGAGGAGAGAGGGGAAATGAGGCAGGTAGGCGGATTGCACAATTGTAAACCATGGTCCCCCCAGCACAGAAATGGGGCCCACCCCCAATTTGGGCAGCCGCCTGCGTGGCCGTTTTCCTGGCTGCTGCTAAAAGAGGCGGCAATGGGGGAATTTCTGGAGCAGCCATTTAGTATGCATAGAATAGCAGAAGACCAGGCACATCTGCTTAGCACAGCAAGTCCTGTCATATAACTGTCTCCCTCACTATCTGTCCATAAAGAATGTCCCGGAATTGGTGTAATTCAGAGAAATTAATGATAGCTTTATGTGGGATTGGACCCTAGAGAAGGCTTAGCACTTCATAGTCCATCTGATCAGTTCTACACATAGCGCCATAGCAACAATTTGGACCCCGGCCAGCTGCATTAAAGGGTTATTACTGAAAACATGACCTGAAAAGCGAACGCCGCATTATGGGCCGAAAAAAGACGGAGCCGCCAGGCGCGGGGGCGGGGGAGGGCCGAGAACAAACTAGCAAAGCAAAGTTTCAGCAAAAAACTGCCTCCGCTCTTCCCCCACCCCTGCTCGTCCTGTTTCTGGGGGTGAAATTGAGATGGCGTTCGCTTCTGGGGAAGGGGTTGGGTCTGGCAATCAGAGCACCCCAACCTGTTCCTGTACCCGGGAGGGTTTCTGCCAGGGAGCGGATAGATCTCTATTCTCTTTCACCAGGGCCGTCCAAGAGGGTAGCACCCTGTTGCGTGGAGACGGTGCCCACAGGCTGCACGGATGGAGCAGGTTTCTGATCTCCCGTCCTGCAGTTTCAGGGCAGACGGCACCGCTGGGGACCAAGCTCTGCTCGCTTAATGCAGATGGGAAGGCCAGCAGCACCCCTGGCCAGCAGTCAAATTTGGGTTGGGGGAGAGGGAAGGTGGGGAAAGTATTCTCTAAGCTTCACCAACAAAACAAGCTCTGCCCATGTGAATCAAACCCCACTCCCAGCAGGTTCAGCAGTTTTCGGTCAGGCACCACAGCACCCGAATCCCACCTCTGCAATAGAGGCAGCGTGAGAAGATCATGCCCTTGCACATCAGGGCTGTCGAATGCTAGCTGGAAAGGCAGGGGGTGGGGATTGGGACCAGGACTCCTGGGTCCTATTTCTGGAGCTGGCAGAGTGTGGCTCCCAGTCACACATTTGGACGTCCAAGGGAAAGGCCTAAGGGAGGGTCCCACGCTTTACAGTGCTGGGGGAGGCAGCAAGGAGATCTGGTGCCTTAGCTCCTGGCACCTGCTTCCTCGGCTCCTGCTGGCCGGAGTGTGACAGCCACTAGTCTACGCAGCCATTTCTGAATTGATTTAAGGGCGCCCGGCCTGGAGCAGACAGCGTGTTACAATGGCGTGTAAAAACACGGCAACACTCATCTTGTGAAGTGATGATACAGGCAATCGAGGCCAATTAAGGACAGCGCTTCTTATCAGCCTGGCCATATATCACAGCTCCAACCCGGCTTATCAGCCAGCCATGGCCTCCCCCTAACCCTGCCAGCCGGCTGCACGCTCGCCGTGAGTGATGTCAGCTCTGCCCAGCACCAAGGGGCTCAGGGGTCTGCTGTGGGTCTTGAACATCTTCTAAAGGCACAAGAGCCTCTGCCATCCTGAAGCGGAGAGCTGAAATGCAGCCACCTCTGGGGTGGGGAGGGGAGCCAGGGATGGAGAATGAGAAGGGCTCTTATCTTTGGCACCACATGCCCCAAGCTGCCTGGGCATGGGAAAGGCAGAGCTGGGATTTAAACTGGTGATGCCAAGGAAGGGATCAAGACCTCACCTGTGGGCCTAGCTATAAAGCCATCCCTGGTCAGGCTGGAAGAAAGGAGGACCTGGTTGTGGAGCCTCAGCGTGGAGGCTGGTGGAGTTGAAACCATGTTCTCTAAATTCTCAGAGTGACTGGCATCCAAGTCAGAACCAGACTCTGGATCTGCTGGGCTGGCTCATTTGAACAAATTCTTGGCCTCAGTCTAATTGGTGCAATCAGACACGAGCTTTCTCCATAGCAGCCTTTTCCCTGGCCTTGGGGAATGGCCCCATGGAGCTCAGCCCCTTTGTATGGGAATCTCAAAGCCCTTCACAGACAGGAGCTAATGATTTCCCAGGCTGGGCTCATGCCATTTCCTGCCCTGAAGGTTTGGGGGGTAAAGTCTCCAGCTGCCCTCTAGCTCCACCCCAACTGCGAGCCAGTTCTGGCTTTGCCTCTGTTCCCAAGCCAAGCACTCCATCATAGCCACCTCTGTGTGGGTCCTGCTTTCTGCCCCCCAGCCAGGCACATCTTGTGAATGCCTTCATCCCCCTCTGCCCTGGCGCCAGCTGGACCCTGTCCCCCTGTGAGACAGGAGTGCACATCATTGAGCATGGGGCAGAGACCCAAAAGCCTGTTGGCCCCCCAACAGCCTGGACAGAGGCAGCCGAGGGACTGGAGCAGGGCGGATCTGGACCCCAGCACCAGATGCAGCCAGTGGACCTGTGGACTGGCGTCAGCTCTGTGTCCTGGTGATCAGCTGAGCACCCAAAGCCTGGGAACGTAAAAATGATGCAACCTCCTGCCATCTGGTGGCTCACAGCCGGGACTACAGAGCCTCAGGCCAGAAGTCAGTTTAAATGCTACAAAACCAGGAGTCCTGTGTGGCACTTTTAAAAACTAACAGATTTATTTATTGCATGAGTCTTCCTGGGAGAAAATCCCACTTCGTCAGATTGACACAGCCCCTGCCTGCCTGCTCCGCCCTGGGGCAGCACCCAAAGAGTTTCCTGGGCCTTATTAGGCAGAGATGAGGGTCTTGCCTAGAGGCATAAGTGTATTTTGACTTCTATATTTGGGGAGGAGGGACAACTCCTGGCAGGCCAATAGGGGCACATTCTGCACTTGCCTGCGACTTGCATTGGGGGGGCAGGGACTCCCCACACCCCGAAACTATAGGGGCTCCTTAGCCAGCAGACAAAAGCAGGTTGGCTGCTTTGAAAACCAGTTCAGTGAACCCCTGTTTTCACATAGCTGTGAGGCCTTTAGATCCATGAATCTAAACCCTGTGACTTTCCTATTGCCATAAAGCTGATAGCCAGTGCATGGAAATTTAGCAATGGGAACTAAACTGATACGAACTAGACTGACACCCAGGTCATTGTGCCCCCAGGTTTGGCACTAGCTGGATGAAACCAGAGTTAACCCCCCACCATTGCTTAAATCCACTTTGTGCATGGACCAGGCCCTGGGGGCTTTCAGGTGAGGTGAGATATCTGTTGGTAAGATCTGGCTTCTACCACCAACAGCAGGGCTTCATGCATGGAGGCCAGACACATAGAGCCCTGCAAATCCGCGGATATCCATGGACCATTTCTTGTGGATGCAGATTGGATATGGATCCACATATTTTTTATCTGCACAGACCCAGAGTCCTGCAAATATGCGGATATCCGCATCTGCGGATACAACACGGATATCCACGGGCCATTTCTTGTGGATGCAGGTTGGATACGGATCCATGTATTTGTGTCCATGCAGGGCTCTACAGATAGACTGTGTTGTGTTCAGGGAGCCGAGGACTGGGCCAGCAGGGGGTTGTGGGGCAGTACTGAGGGAAAGTCACAGAGTGGTGGGTGGGGGGATGAATCTGGCTTCTTCCTGCATCCTGTTCCTCCCCGGGCTGGGAAGAAAGAAGGAATGGATCGCCCCAAATATGCACAGACTGGGGTGGCCCAGGCTAGCGCCTGCCTGGGCTCAGGTGGGGTGGGGTAGAACTGCAGTATGCTGCCTGCCATTCACTCCTTACATAGAGTTACGTGGGGCAGGGGGAAGGTTGCTTCTGCGAGGGGTTGCTCTTTCTCAGAGGGAGTGGTGAGAATCTCCGAATCCATGTGGGAGGGAGAAAGGCTGAATCTTCACCCCTTTGGGAGCTGGACGGCATGAGCACAGGGATTGCCATCCTGCCCAAGCCAGCCATGTCCCACTTAGTGAGAAGGGCCCCTGCAGCAGCTTTCAGTCACCTGAAGCATAAAGCAAGTGACTGATGGGAGGAGAATCAGGAGCTAGAGGAGAAGGGGAAACTATGTCAGCCTCCTCGCAGCCCAGCCCAGGTCTGTTCCCTGCAAGGAAAATATCTAAAACTCTGCCCAGCTCACGGCCATCCCTCTGACATGACTCCAATCCCTTGGCAGTGGATGCATGCCATAGTAGTTTAACTAAAGGGCAAGATGGTAGGATGGGCCAGTGGTTAGGGTGCTGGCCCAGGAGGACCTGGGTTAGATCCCTTCTCTGCTCCAGAGTGTGTGATCTCAAGCAAATCACTTTGTTTCTCTCCTTCAGTTCCCCCTCTGTGCAGTGGGCATGCTAGCTCAGCTCTGCCTCACAGGAAGTTGTGAGGATAAATACGTTAAAGAGGGGGAGGCGCCCCACATCCTACGGAGATGAGTGCCATACAGGGACACAGGAGAGACAGTCACGCAAGCACAGCTTTGTGGGTATGGATGCCCTGTAACGTACAGATGGGAGCTAGACCGGTCTACTCTATGCCAGGCTTTGACAAATCTATGTTTCTGGTCACCACAGCAACCAGTTTTAGTAGCCTGTTACCTAGTTCCACTGCAGAAATGTAACAGAGGAGCACTCTCTGGTGACCAAAAGTAAAATTGCTGGCACTTAGCTGTGAACCAGTGTTGTCCACCCCTGTTCTAAGCCATGCATGAACTGAAATGAGGGCATCCACAGGCAACGTGGCACTGGTTCTACAGCAGACCCTGAGCTGAATGTGTGTTATTTTGTATTCACAGCCCAGGCTAAAAGGGAAACTGAGGCAGCAAGCAGGAACATGACCTGCTCAAGCTCACCTAGCAACATCATAAGGAATAGAAAGAAGGAAGCAAGTTCCATGCTCCACTATTTCTCTCCCATTTGTGGAGATGAGAAGGCTCTGGGCCTCTTCCATCGTGCAAACTGGATGAGGCAGAGGGCACGCAATGATCTAGTCAGGGTTGGTCCTACTTTGGGGGGGTTGGCTAGATACCTCTTGAGGTCCCTTCCAACACTCCTCTTCTATGATTCTGTGACTTCAACTTAATTAGTCAACACTGTTGCTCATTCCTTCATATACTCAGCTCCTCTCTTGCCCTGGTCCTTCTTAGATTTCAAAACACTTTACAAGGAGCTGAGGCAGGAACACTCTCCTTGTCTCTCAGAGAGGGAGGAGTCAGTAACAGCCCCGTTTTCAAAGGGGAACAGTAAGTTGAGGTCTCCAGCTGGACTCCTCAGAGATGGAGGCACTCATCTGCGAAAATTTTGACCCGAGTGACTTGCCTAAGGTCACACAGCAAGTCAGTGGCAGAGAAGAAAGTAAGACCCAGGAGTTCTGACTTTCATGACCAGCTTTCTATGCACAGATCGATCCAGGGAAACAAAGAGATGACGGCATCTTAAACCAGGGTCACAATGTGCTTTTTTTTTTAAAGCAGCTTTTGAAAGGCTGAGGCCGAATGAAACAATGATTAAGAAGAAAATCTCCATGGGAACAATGAACAAATAACTCCTGTTTGTGAGCCTGCCAAGGCAGCTTCTGGGGAGAGCATCCAGCCTGGCTGTGAAATTGACTCGGAAGAAAATTGAAACTGATGAGTTCAATCTGGGGGTCAAAAAAATCCAGCACAGGCAGGGAAAAGCTTCTAAAAATTCTTTCCATCTGAATCATCTTGAAGCGTTCGTGTAGCACAGCTCTCACTCACTCTGTGTCGCTTTTCCTCTCTATCCACCTGTGTTGATAAAGATTTTATTTCTCTAGCACACTGGTTCTCAAACTGAGAGGTCGCCATCCCTCGTAACATGCTTATGCAGGGGTTGCAAGCTGCGAGCCCCGAGCCTAGCCAAAAGCACTGAGAAAAGGTAAATGTATTTTAAGCAACTGGGTTTAAATTTAGCATTTTACAGAGTGTTAAATATAAAAAATGGATCTTTAATTTCTAAGGCGGCTGGCACTCAGAGGCTTGCTGTGTGAAAGGGGTCACCGCTACAAAAAATGTGAGAATCTCTCCTAGCATCTAATTGTTGCGTAGGTTCTGGCCAGGTATAGTTATTCCCCTGGTGACTGCTAAACTGACAGCAGCTCTGTAATAGCCCTCTGTATGCAGAAAAATAGCTACTGCTGCTAGTGACAAACAGGAGTCACTCCAGTTTCTTTGATGGAGTGACTCCAGATTGATAGAGATTGTATGGTTTTCTACTGCAATCCAGCACTGTCTCATCTGAGCGTTCGTGGGAGAAAATCCCACTTCATCAGATGCTTCTCCCATGAAAGCTCATGTAAAAAATAAATTAGTTAGTCTTTAAAAGTGCCACAGGACTCCTTCTTTGTTTTGCTGATCTAGATTAACACAGCTGCCCCTTTTGGAACTTGTCTCATCCATACCCTGCTATGATAGTGCAGAGTCTGGCTCAGAATTACTGAGAATCTCATGGCTTTTAAGCTCAAATTCACCATGAATCCCAAACCTGTCTCATGTAGAGGCTTGCAAGTTTGCTTGGCTACAGTTTTCCAAAGCGACTGGGAATTCTGGGGCCCAATTTGAGATCTCTTAAAGGGATCTACTTGCAGAAAGTGTCAGGTGTCCACCCTCTGAAAAGTAGGCCCTTTAGAAAAGAAGGATGGCAGTAGCCCGGGGTAGGAGAGATTTGGATTCTGTCTTCTGCTCCATCATGGGCTGTCTGTCTGACCCTGGGCAAATCCCTTTACCTCCCTGTGCTCCTCTATTTCTTGTCTGCTCCGGACTGTGAGCTCTTGAAGCAGGGATGGTCTTTCACTGTGTCTGTGCAGTGCCCAGGGGGGCCAGCTCTTTGCTGGGATCTCTGGTGGTGACTTTGATAAATATAATGCTAATGTTCTAGTGTTTGGCTATTTCTGTTACTTACACAGCCCCCGTTAATGCAACGTCCAGGCGCTATACAGGATTGGACTGTTCTACTAGCCTCATCTGATAGCGGAGAACTGATGAACTGAGAGACATAGGGTGTGTCTACACTGGAGCTGGGCGTTCCAGATCAGTCCATTTGCTCACGCTAGCCCTGACTGAGCCAGCGCTCTAAAGCTGAGGGTATAGCTGCTGGCATGATGGATTAACCATTCGAGTATGTACCTAGGGTTTCAGATAAGATCAGGGCTGGGGAAAGGTGGCACAATTTTAATGGGGTCCCAAAAATGTCTGTAACTGGGGTGAAATGACAAGGGGGCATGGCTCGAGGGAACATGATGTGCAGGGACCTCAAATTTCTCTTGAGGAGCCTGGATGCTCAAGGCTGCTTCAGTGCCCTTTGTAAGCATGCTGGTTGGCTCGGAGCTTGCACAAATGTCTGGAGATGACACCTCCAGCTGCAGTATGGCTACACTGCAAGGAAAACCCTACGGCAGCCAGTTTCTGGCGTGGTCTATGCTTGAAAATTAGGTTGTGAGAAATTAGGTGTGAGAAATCCATCCCCCTTCCCACCCTGAACAGCATAGGGGAACTGCAGTAACTCCCACGTACACAGCAATAGGAGGATGGAAGAATTCCTCCACCAATCTAGCTACTGTCTGTCAGAGAGGGGGGGATATCTACATGGACAGGAGAACCCCCATCCCCACTATATTGTTTTAAGTGTAGACAAGCCCTCGGGGCCTGGGTGCATCCATTTATGCTCACAGGCCTGGTGGTCCGAATAGCTGGGTAAAACAAACAAGGAGTCCAGTGGCATTTTTGAAGACTAAATTTATGTATAGTTAGTTTTTTCAAAGTGCCACCAGCCTCCTTGTTTGTTTTGCTGAACTAGACTAACACGGCTCCTGCTTTTGAAATAGCCATGTAGACGTTTCAGTTTAGGCTGTGGGATCCAGCCTCTGTGCTGGGTTCAGAATCTGGTGGGTGTGAGTTATTTTTACCTCTGCAAGTCTGAGGACCCAGGCTCTGGGACTCTTTTTTTTTTTTTTTGCCATGTGAACAGACCCAGTGTCTGTGTGACCTTGGGCTGAATAAGTCTGTAGCAAACCCGAGAGCTGAATTTGAGTTTCTGGATTATCGCCCAGCCCTCCAAAGTCTATGGCTAGCTACATAACCCCGCACACTCTTTCCTCTGCTGAAGTCAGCGGCTCCATCCAGCATTTCCTTTTCATCTGGGAGGTGGAAAAGTTCAGGTGCTGAGAAGCAGACAAGATGATTTTTCCTCTCCCTCTGGCTTTGTCTTTCTTTTCCTCATTCTCTCTCTCTTTTTCTTATATTGTAATTTAAAACACTGGTCCATTTGCTGCCACTGACCTTAACGGCTTAAATTAAAAAGCAATGTTCTGTGTATGTCTTGAAATCATGGCATTCAGTACTCTATGGAGCTTGACACTGAAAAAAAAAGGTGCAATTACCAGCCCCTCTCTCCCCCATTCACTCGTTCCTACCTTATTATTTTTTTCCTCTCTTCGGTGTGCAACATTTATGTTTTTAATAACACCGGAATGTCTTTGACCTTGTGGATTAATACTGAAATCTGCAAAGAAGCCGCAGCGCGGGGGCACGCTGCATGTCATTTGTCTAAATCTCTCTCTCTCAGCTGGGACAGACGACGACTGCCTTTCTTGCTGTCTATCAAAGAGCTTGCATGGGGTTGTTTTAAGTGGGTGTGGTGGGGGGATGAAAAGGAGTACATATATGCCCCCCATGCCTCTATGACCGCCCCAGTCATAGGCCTGGAGGACCCAGTTAGGTGCCATACATTATTTTATCAGGTGCATTAGGGTAGGGCCTGGGAGGTCCTGTCACAGACTGGGATCCCACTGTGCAAGGTGCTGTACAAACCCAGATCAGCATGTTGAGGCTGACTGAGATTGGTACCAGAGGCTGCACAAATTCAAAGCATGAGACGAGCTTGGCTGCAAGAGCTGACAATGTAGAGTCAAGAAGAAGAGTGGCCTGGACTGTGACTGAGAGCCTGCGCTCTGCCCCTATTTAGCTCCCAATGCTAATGACCATTTCATTAAGCGCTTTCAGCCCCATGGGGATAGACCCCAGTGACTGCCTGAAGGTCAGCTTAGTGATAGATGCAGAAATAGTCTCCTAGCCCAGTGCCCTACTCACTAGGCCATGCTGCCACCTTTCATTCATCACTCTGAGCTGGATCATATAAATTGTCCAGCTTTGCGGGCAGGAAGCCAGGGCAGGGGCCATGGAGTATGAAGTGATGCATGGCCCATATATGGGACACTCCATGACCTGTTAGACCTGCCACTGGAGATTCATAGGCTATATAAGACACCGGGAGAGCCGCAGCGTTTCAGCTCAGTGGCTGTGAAGACAGTGCCCCAAGCTGAGCGTATCCCCCATTTTCCCTGGTGCCTCAGTGGGACCAGGGCAGTGCTGCAGCCTCTCACAAGGCGGCCTGTCCACACAAAGCGCTTTCCATCTCTTGGCCAACTCTGTTCTCTTGGAATAAATGGCTTTCCAGTTGGCTGGTTCTCTAACTGGTGATGCCCCAGGCATGGCATCACTGTCCAGGGCAGCAAAGAGCACCCCTCCCTGCAATTTGCTTTGCGCAGAGAGTGGCGTGGGGCACACTGCAGGGCTCCCTGGATCATCAGTGCCAACGCCAACACCCCAGGGCAGAGCTAGGGGGCCATGAGCTGCAAGGAGGGTTCCCAATAGCTAGCCGTTAATGCAGGTGAGGTGCTCTCATGTACAGTGGCTGGATATTTTGCCTCCTCCCTACAGTTTCATCTAGACACGGATGCCCTCAGTGGGTATAGGAGGAGAAGCCAGGTGTCCTGGCTCCCGTCCTACCCCCATTTTCCTCTACTCTGACAGCTGCACCACACTGGCCCTTTGTGAAATAAGAGCAGCTGTGTTCTGGGGATGAGTGTGGCGTTGGTGGGATGTTGCCTCCCGTCCCCTGCTTGGTCCTTTGAGTCACTTGTAAAGCTCCTGGCAGCACCAGGCGTAGCCTGAGCTCAGTCTCCCCTGCAGTCTGCTGTGGAGGGAACAGGGCCGGAGCTGACATTCCTGCCTTGGAGAGAGCTTTTACTGATGAAAATCCTCTCTTCATCACCAGCTGAAAAGAGGCTGAGTTACAGCTCCTTGCTGCCCTCACTTCCCAGAGGAAAGGAGCTAGCTGTCTGTTTGTCCAGCCACTGATCAGACAAGGGCACCGTTTCCCAATGCACGCTGTGCTCTCTGGAGCAGCCTCCCTCATGCAAGCAAAGCCTTAGGCTCCATGCTGAGGGCTGTATCGGTGCCATCACTGGGGGTGTTTGGGCTGTTGACATTTATCCACTGAGGCCAGGGCCTTGCTTCTACCCAGCTAATGTGGTCCAGTGGCTCAGACCCAGACTGGGACTCAAAAGAGCTCAGGTCTAGTCCCAACTCTGTCCCACCCTCGGTTCCTCCTCTAGGCTGAGCTGTTCAGGGCAAGGACGTTGTGCCCATGCAGCACAAAGCAGCATGGGGGTCCTGATAATACTGATGCACTAAAGCCGTTCACCAGGCAGCCTGAGAGAGGACCAAGGATTCCTCCACGACAAGTAAAATGGTTTAATTTGCCCCAAAGCGAAAGAATGCAAGTTTTGTCCTATACCCAGAAGGTCCTTCTTCCCTTCTCTGTGCCTGAAGAGGTTGAGGCCTTCAGGTACAATGGTGAATTTCTGGGGTGCCCCACTCCCGAGAGTGAGGGGAAGGGTCCGTAGGATGAGACCCCCCCCCAGGGGGGCTAGGTCTGGCTGAGTAGATCCTCTGGGCCCCATAGAGACCCCCTGGTGCTGACTGTTGACATCCAATGGGCAACTGACCTGCCCTCTTGCTCACAGTCGGGCAAGGAGCATTTGTGGCTTATGTAGGAGAGAGAGATGGGCTGAGTCTGTGTCGCTGTGGGGTGGTTTCTGGGACACCACCTAGTTACCTCAGGCCCAAGTGGACTCTGCACCTATAGTGCCCTCCTTACACCTGCCATGCAATGGGGGTGCTTGCCTGGTCTCCCAGCTTGCAGGGGCTTGTGCATCAAGTGGGTCAACGAGAGTGGCTGGAGGCAGCTTTGGGTTGAGTGATGGAGCCTGCTCTTAACACTGGGCCCGGAGGATGCTGGTCCATTGGGCCTGACTGGCAAGGGGCCTTCCTGGCTTGCTGGCAACTCATGCCCAGTGCCAAGTGTCCTCCTGCCTCAGGCAGGGGCTGTTACTTGGCCCTACTCCGCCGAAATCCCTGCCCCCAGTGTTGAGGGTAGCTACCCGAGCAGGTTGCCCAGCATTGTCCCTGGTTTGAGGGAGCAATCCTGGGAAATCTGCCTGAAGGCTCTGTACATGTGGCCATCTGGCCTGGTTTAATGGCTTGGGGTCACCCTGAGGTCCCCATTTTTCATTCCCCAGAGGTGGCAGCCCTACAACTCTCCCAGTGGTTCCCTTCCTGCCAGACCAGCCAGCATGGAGGCTGCAGGACCAAGGCGGGTCCCCCATGCTCAGTGCCAGGACAAAGGGGGCAGAGGAGACCCCAAAGCCTCCTTTTAATGTGTCCTCCCCTTCATCCACCACTGGGGGCGCTGCAGAGCCGAACACCCCCCCCCACCTCAGCCCTACGGGGGGACCGCCCTGGTGCCCTGGGGGTGGCTGGCACATCCTGGAGCAACCCCAAGAGATCCCAGAGTCTGCCTGTGTCCATCTATCATAACGACTCCACTCTGTTTCTGTTCGTTGACCCCTGTCCTGTCTCTTCTTCACCAGTGGGGTGCTAGAGTGCCTGCTCCTGCACCCCATGGGGGCTTAAGGGCCAGGTGCACCTGCTGTGAATGGGAGCAAGGGAAGAGCCAGATCCACCTTATATCTTAGCCCAGGTAATACCAGAGGCCATGCTGTCCCCTACTGGACCAATGCAGACTCTGCAGAAGCCCAGCAACCCCCAAGCTACCATAATTCGTGCAGCAGGCCCCCAGGCTACTGTAGTTCTTGCAGGGGACCCAGAAATCCTCAGGTTACCATAATTCTTGCCGGAATTACAACAATCTCCAGGCTACTCTAATTCCTGCATATAGCCCCACAATCCCCAGGCTGTTGTAATTCCCATAGGAAGTCCAGCTATCTCCAGGTTACCATAATTCCTGCTGGAGTCCAAGATGTTTCCATGCTACCGAAATTCCTACAGGAGGTCCAGCTATGCCTGGAGCTACCATAATTCCCACCAGAGGCCCAGCCATCTTCAGGCTACTGCCATAATTCCTGCAGAAAGCTCAGCTGTCCCTGCGCTACATACCCGAATTCCTGCAGGAGGCCCAGCCCTCCCCAAGCGACTACCGTAATTCCTACAGGGGGCCCAGCTGTCCTGACTCTACCGTAATTGCTCGCTGCCAACGTCTGGCTGTAATTCACTGCTCAAGTGAAGGCCCTTGGCTGGCTGCACCATGTGCGAGCGCCTGCCAATTCCACAGGCGACATCATCAAAAGCAGCGTGGGGTGGGGGCTGGAGTTAATTTTTTGTCTATTTACGACAGGCTTAATTCAGTGTGTTTTCCTGGCGCACTTCATCACCGGCAGCCGCCGCGATGGGTACGGTGCTGGGGACACACAGCTGAAGCTGCCCACTGTCTCCCTGCTTCAGGGGTCTTTGGAGCCAGCTGCAAAACTAAGAACAGAGGCCGGAGTAGCGTCATTTGAAACTGGCATCTGGCCTTGTGTTGTAGCAGTTCTGGGCTCTCCCCATTGCTCTGCTGCTGCCCTCCCACTGCCCAGCCCTAGGCGGCTGGCTCTTTGGAGGGAAGAATGGCTGTCTCTCACCACCCTGACTGCTTCAGGTCGAAAAAGAGATTCCCAATCAGCGAACCCACCTGTCTGATCTCTGAACGTGATGAGGTGAGGTTATGGGCAGGGAGAGGGAGAAGAGAGAGGGGATCAGCAAGTGAAAGGCCCCCCAGCTATCGCTGACCCTCCCTGGTGCAGGGTCACAGCCTGTGGGCTCCCCCTCCGCAGAGGCCCTTTCCACCAGCAGGAGTGGGGGGCCAAGATGCATGAGGCCAAGTGTTTGGCACCCTGGCAGTGGAGCGTGGTGGATGACACAGGTCTCCCCCCTTAGCTCAGGGAGTGCAATTGAGAGCTTGCGGGTACAATGACTCCAGCTTGAATCACATCCTTCGTGGTCTGGCTCCAAGAAAGCTGGCTTCAGAGGACTGAGCAGAAACACGGGAGTCTTTACCCTGCTCATGGCAAAGGAGGGGAGCCAGAATCAGCCTTTTGCCTTTCTCTGTCCCTTTCCAGCAGAGGATCTCAGAGCTCTGGAAATGGACCCAGCCTCGCTGTAAATAGATTTTGCTCTGACAGCAGCGTCAGAATCATTCCTCGGTCATTGCTCTCCTTCGAATGCTTGTGGGAAATGTAATAAGCAAAGATTCATTTCTATAGTGGGTGCTCTGAGCCAGCTCAGAGGCCTCTTGTGCTAGGCACTGTACAGACCCATGGTAAGAGACAGGCCCTGCCCTGAAGAGCTTCTGTTACCTGAGAGAAACTTAGGGACAGAGTAGGATGTGACTTTACTCATGTGACAGTTACATGTGGACTACCTAGACCCTGTAGTGCTAGGGGCAGTACGTGACCATAACAAGGGATGGTACCTTCCCTAAAGACCTTATGCTCTGATGTGAGAGAAGGTGGGAAGGGAAACTGAGGCACAAAGAAGGGAAGCAACTTGCCCAAGGTCAGCCAGCGGGTGGTTGGCAAAGCTGGGAGTAGAGCCCATTATTCGCCTTGCTCTGCAGAGAACTGCATGGGACACTTATTGCTGAAGGGTGCAGAGCAAAGGCCAGGAGGCTTGAAAACTCCTGTGTCCCAATGCCCAGCCGCCCGGCTGTCATCAATGGCTTACTCTCCTTCCCCACTACCCCCTCTGCTTCAGCTACACTGCCTTCTCTGTCCCCGGGGACCACCATCCTGCAGTGCCCTTTGCATCATTCCTCCAGCTCTCCACCCAGGGGGAGTTTTCCAGAGCCATGCAGTTCATCTTACTCGTTATGTCGATTGTTTCTTTGGTTTAATGCCACAAGAAGGAGCTGCTGGGCTGCTGCTCATGCGCCTTGGCCTCGTTCAGCTACTGCTTAGAGGATTAGAGAGCATGATGCCCCCAGTGGCTGCTCAGGTTGCCATCTCCCTTCCTCTCCTGGCTCCTGCTCTCTGCTTCTCCTTACATTTCTGCCTCCGGCAACGTGGTTGCTGCCATTTCCCCCCTCCCCTGCCCTAGTGGGGGCTGTTTCGCAGCTGAATACCTCTCCCTGTCAGGTAGTAATACCAGAGATTCAGCCCAAATTCCCCCTTGCTAAAATTTGCCTCCTAACTCCTAGGAATGCCGCTTCCCACCCTGCTGCAGAAAGGGCAAATGAGCTACTGAGGTGCCAAGGAAAGGCTCTTTCTAACTGCTAGCGAGTGAGACATAAAGGCTAGGGGCACTTTCAGATTCAGTGTGTCATTTGGCTCTGCCTGTGCACATCGAACTACATGCATGAGTACCATGTGCATAGCAAGCGTGGATCTTGTACTGAATGAGGTTGGTGCAAATGTCTCTTGGTGTGTTTTGAGCACAGAACTGGCTAGGGGCTGGGAAGATGTGTGCATGGGCACAGAGGTTGCACTTGCACATTCCTCTGAGCATCAAGGGCTGGCATGGGCTGGTGTGCAAGTGTTTGGGGGGGCTGTATAGTAACACGGGTGCTGGCAAGTTCCTGGGTTTAGTCATGCATTACCTGTTGGCATGGACAGTTATGCTGGGGGGGGGCATGCTTAAATCTAAGTTCTTGCATGAATATGTCACGTGTTACCAGCACCTGGGGTGGCACACCGCACATCTGAACAGATGTGAGTGTAATATGTGCATGTCTGTAGGGCGATGTGCGTTGACACACACTTGTGTGTGGGGGTCTTCACGTGGCTGTAAACATAACAGAAAAGGGCACCAACAGTTGCCTGCTGACACTCAGGCGTGTATGTGCACACCCAAAGCTGTATGCCGAATGCAGGTGGTGTGTGTGCCTGTCAAGGTACCGAGGCACATGAACAGCCCTTCGCCAGCATCTCTTGCCCTTTCTAAGGGACTCAAACACCTCACAGCCCTTCCCTGTTGCTAACTTCTGGGATCTTTTGATCCAGTTGCAGGAGGGGGGATGCAGTTGGATCCAGTTTCGGGATGGGACCCACTGGGCTTCCCTTCCTGAGATGGGGAAAGCTTCTGGGTTTGGCTGAAATGTCTAGAATCTGTGTTGTTTTAGCAACCCCCCCCCCTTGGAGTTTAAATGCTCCTTTTTAAACAAGAGTTGATTTATTCTTCTGCATCTGACAGCAAGACCCAGAGACCTTGATGGAGATCAAGGCCTCCATCGGGCTGGATAATCCACAGACAGGTCGAGAACAGGGTATATTTTGTCCAAAGTGCCCTCTGTGTTGGGGCAACAGAACCAGGGAAAATCAGGCAGGGAGCAGGTGAAATGAGTTCTGGGGAAGGGTCTGAACTCTTTTCTTTGCCAAGGGTGCTTGGGAAGCTGCCCCGCTTGACCGAAAGGAGCAGGTGACCCATCACACAGCTGCCAAGGTCTCAGGGGGTCACTAGAATGGACTGCATGGGTTTAGAGAGGAGCAGAACAGATTGTCTGCAGCAAGTGCTTCCAGGATTAACAGCTCCTTGTTCCCTGCTCGAGAGCAGCGTTTGCCTATAAATGATTGCGGCCTGGCAGCACACGTGATTTTTTGGTGCTTCTCTTCCAGCCCCAGCTCTGAGATTCATGGGCTGGGATGAAAACAGGCAGCTTTCATTTAAACAAAAGAAGGACCATCAACCCTGCATGGTGCTGGAAAAAATGTGGAAAACATGACACTCTGAAGCCTCCAAACACCCAGAAGGAGAATAAAGAGAACCATACATTGATTATTGTAAAATAAACCAAACCTACTCATGGGCTCGTACACCAGCCTTGTGATTTTAAAGACCATCTCATGATTTTTAAAGACTATCATATGATTTCCAGGGGCCTGATTTGGGAGATATGAACATTTGGGGTCAGCCATACCATTCACTCTGCATGGATTGGTTGAATATTTTGGTGCATTTTGTGTCTTGTTGGTAGAGACCAATCACAAATATAGTCTCATCTGTATTACCAGGCTGTTATCATGGAGATAAGACACCTGGCGTGTTGGTTGGTGCTCTGATTGGCTGGATGCACAAGTTGTCATTTGCCTTCCTGCAGGGGACTTGCGCCAGTTAAACTTCGAGTGCATCTGTTTCAAAATGTGAGTCAATATTGCCCAGCGTCAGTGCCAAGGTCCCAGTGGTGGACCCAGGGCTGGGCTCCGATGTGTTCTCCCTACTCAAACCCATTGCCTGTTGGTGCATGTGGGTGCAGGCAGCCACGCCAGGTTTGCATGCACATGTGGAAGCATGTGAGAAATGAGGTGATTGCAAACCATCAAAAATGGTGTGAGGTGGTTTCTCCACAGATTACTAAAGAGTGGCTCCCCTAACTCCCACAGACTTGTGTGTGTGTGTGTGGACATGCGTATGTGCATATCTGTGAGAGTGTGTGTGCAATCATAACAGATGAGGGCTGGAAGGGATCTCAGGAGGTATCTAGTCCAACCCCTGATCAAAGCAGGACCAACTCGACTAAATCAGCCTTAGATGGTGTCAGCCGTTTTCCAGCTCCTTCCAGGATTATTGGGAACTGGAGCTGAAAAATAAGCCACGTCCTGGGACAGGGTATTAGCTCCTAGGACCCTGTGGGGTACAGCAGAGTTGCACTACTGACATCCCGTGGCCAGAGCAAGCTGGGCACATCAACTTTAGCGCAAAAAAAGCTGTAGGGTTCTCAGGTCTAAGGCAAGGTGGAGCTGGTGGGAGGGCCAGGAGGTCCTGCAGGGAGGAGCCCAGCATTTATGCTTGCTCTTACTTCAGGAAACCCCCGGGGCAGGTCTGCAGCAAAGGGTTTGGGGCAGAAACCTGTTGTATCAGGACCAGGGACAGCTGCTCCCAGTGGCCAGATTTAGTGACTACGCCAAGCTACTCCCTCAGCTGAGGGAGCTGCTCCTGCGATTCTGGAGAGTTGTGTTTTTGACACAGAAGGTCTGTGGGTCTTTTCTCCCTGCTACCATCATGCTTTGGTCAGGGTCTGGTTAGTGGAGGGAGAACCTGACTTCATTCTGCCACCCTGGCTTGAGGGAGAGCAGAATTACCCATGCACTGACTGAGGCGTTCCCCAAACAGAGTGCATGTCATGCTGCAACCTGGAGTGGGAGGTCAACAGGGGGAATCATCCACTGAGATGAGCTATTAGGACCTGGGGTGAAAGACCCCTTGCCCCGCAGCAGATTCGTTTACCTCCTCATGGGCCAGCCATGGGTGGCGGGAGCCAGAACACAGCACTGAGTGAACCCATTGGGGCAAGGTGGCCACCATGTTGGCTGATGATGGCCATCTTGGCTGATGATGGGATTGAACCCAGGCCCCCAGAGCTAAAAGCTGAATCTCCCTGGCTTGCACTGAAGAGCCAGTCACTGCAGCTACAACAGATGTATCCCTCTGATTGGCCACCTGAGGGGGGTGGTGCCCATGACATGCTGTTCTGCGTTAGCATGAGCCAGCTTTTTCCAAGGCCCTCCCATTGACCCAGAAGACATCTGAGCAGCCACGTCCAGGCTCTGCCTCCTGGTGGGGTCTCCTTGGGCCATGGCAGGGTCAACTGGTGCTGTGGACCACTCCTTAGCACAGCCAGAAGCTCTGGCCATGGGCCCTGGTTGCTGCTGGCCACCAGCACCATGGCTTCCGCCTTGTGTCTTTCCCTCGACCCTGATTGATGGGGACGAATTAGTAGGGAGGGTTGCTGAGAAGCTGCAGAGATCTTGCCAGTGAGGCAGGCTGGTTTAGTGGTTAAATCATGAGCCCAGGATTCAAGACAGCTTGGTCCTTGTTCTTGCTCAGATCCACTGGACTTCTCTTTGTGCCTGTTTCCTCAGGCTTTAAGATTGAGAGTGTCTGTTCTCTATGCATGTACAGCACCTGGCGCGAGGCAGGATCTCTAGTCAGTGCCGTCTGTGGGGTTGCTGGCTTTGTGCCTCCTTGTCCTCTGGCCATGGCCATGCTCTGGGGGTGGGGGTGGGGGTTGGCCTAGCTCAAAACAGGAGGGAAGAGGTGGTAACAGATACCTACCCTTTAACTGGAGAGATGCATGGAGCAGTTGCCAGTCGGTAGAGGCTTGGCCAATGTTTAGGGAGCTAGCGTGAGCCATAGGAGATCTGTTTTCAATCCCTCATTTGGTAACAGCTTCCTGGGTGACCCTAGGCAAGTCGTTTAAGCTCTCTGGGTCTCAGTTATTGTGCTGCCCAACCTCCCAGGGGCAGGGTGCAGAGAAATACTCTAAAGATTGTGAGCTGACCTGATGGCATGGTGGTGGGGTCAGGTACAGTAATATTGCCCAGCTCTTTTTATCGGTCAAGTACAAAGTAGGGTTGCTGTCCTTATCACCAGGGGAAACTGAGACACAGAGAAGAGATGTATCTTACCCAAGGCCACCGAGCTGACCAGGACTGGAACCCAGGTCTCCTGAGTCCCATGGCAGCAGCAAGTGGGGTGTATTTTGGTTGGCTGGGGGTGATGCTGAGCCTGGTGGAGGGAGGGATTGCTCCCCTTGTTTCATAGCAAACAACTCCCTGCTTCCTCCCTAAGGGACTCCTGCCGGCAGGCTGCCACCACCCAGGACGCGCTTGAATGGGAGACAGTCTGGAAGACAAAGATGTTCTCAGGAAGGGACCATTGGCTTCCCAGCTCTGAGGAGCCACTGGCTGGAAGCTTCACTCCTTGAACTAGCCTGAATCTGTGGATCTTCAAGGCAGAGTGGTGGAGACAAGAACATGTGCAGGTGGGATCATGCCTGGCTTGGCTCTGCGCCTTGGCTTGCAGGGTGGGGAGAAGCCACCGGCGGCATCTTGAAATGCAGCTTTTATTTTAATTGAGGGGCAAAGGCGCCGGCGAGCACAGCCCCACAGGGATCCAGTCCCACTTGGACACCTGAACAGGAGGCTGCACTTTCTCCAGAGCTTTGCCCAATGGTGTGTGTTGGAAGCGTAGCTCGGAGCTCCCTATGAAGGGGTGCTTTTCCCCACGCAGGGTGTGACCTCACTGAGGAGCCTCTCCGGCTGACCCCTGCGTTGGAAGATGCTCAATAACCAGCAGTCGATTGGAACGGGCAGATTTATAAATGGTGGCTGCTTCCTCCATGCTGGTTCTTAAAGGCACCCAGGCCCACACAGGCAATGGCGCCCTAGGTGGGGCCGTTAACGTCCCCCCAGACATGTGTCGTTAAGACCGGCAGCACCAGCGCCGTCAGCAAACCTTGCTCCCTAGCACCTGCCATTAGAGCAACAGCCCTTCACCAAAACTCGTTGTGCTAACGAGCTGTTAATGTGGCCGGGTGGGGCTGGGTGCTCCTCCCTGCGCCCACGCCTCCTGGCTTGGCGCCCATGGGGAGGCACGCGGGAGGAAGTGGCAGAGGAGAAGGGGGTCGTTTTCATCTCCATCTCTACCCTCCCTCCGCCCGCCGGGTTCTGCAGGTGTCTTGAGACTGCGCATTTTGCTGCAGATCTGTCCTCTGTGTGTCAGAGGTGGGGGGGAATCACAGCTCTTTGGCTTTTCCCAGCACAGCCCCAGCGAAACTGGGGGCTTCCATAGTTCAGCCCCAATGCTGGCTCACCCCCTTCCTTTTTCCCCCTGCCCTGCTTTGCCTGCAAACTCTCCCCCACCAGGCAGACCCCCAGAGCTGGCCCTAAGACCATTAACAGTCGCTTTGGATCGCCGGCAGTAAAGCGGTTAAGGGAGATGGTAAATCTGGGCCTGTAAAACCGGGGGAGATGTCAGAAGAGTCATCTCCCATCAATCTGCATGTCATCTGATAGAGGAGAAATGGGTGATAAAAACAAGCATTTTCGGAAATTATGTAGAATATTCCATTTGTGGAGTGCTGCAGTCGGGGCCGGAGCAGAATTTTAATCAGGGGGACTGCAGTGATGGACTGCAGCGTGTCTGGTGTTACAGTGTGGCCATCAATCATCGGCACACAAAAGAGTGTGTTGCACACACCAGCTCCCAGCTGTCAGGGCTGCTGGCAGTCAGGAGAAGGTTCTAGGGAGGGGAAAGAAAGGAAAAGGATGAGCAGTGGGGCAGGGAGGGGGGGCCTGGCTTTCTGGACCTGCTTGGCTCTGGGGTCCCCAGGGAGGGGTTGCTTGGCGGGTGGTAGATTGGGATTCAGTCCAGGGGGGCTAGGGATGGACTTGATTTTAGAGGCAGTTGTGGGTGGGCAAGGCAAGGTGACATGGACATCATGGCGTGTCCTTCAACACAATACCACACATGTGCGTGCATGTTCTTTGCACACGTGTCTGTGCCAAAGTGCTGTCCAGGACCTGCCATCTGACCCCTTTCTGCGGTGGCTGGGGGTGAGCCCCACTTCTCACCCCCTCCCCAATAGCATTGTTCTGGTAGATTTCCTGGGTGTGAGAAATGCTGGGAGGAGTTGAATCTCACGTCCCCTGCCTCAGCGTCTTCAAGCAAGCTTAAGGGGATTAGGAACCTGAGTGTCATTCCCTGTCGAGGGGATTTGGGCATTTTCTTGGGGAAATCCCAGAGAAGAGCAGACTGCACCAGCAACAGGGTGGGTAACTGTGGCACGGCAGGGGGGTGTGGAGCTGCTGAGCGTCCCAACTCTTACCTATCCCACTTGCTGCCTACACCCTCTCCCCACCAGCTTTCTGTGCCCCTGGCATGCATATGGGTGGGGGGAACGGCTTCACAGGTCCATCTGGCCTGTCTGGAATTAAGTTTGGGGCTCTGGAATCTCAGACTGTGGGGATCAGGGCTTTATTGGTGCTGCCTGCTGCGTTTGGCAATGGGGGGCAGTTATATCCATGTCCCCCTCCATCGCAGGCCTTTTCCCAAAGCTGTGAGGCATCAGAAGAGTGCCCCCATGCCATGTCCCTGCCTGTTCCTCCAGAACCCTGCCCCACACACCTACCTGGGCAGCCCCAGTCCCAGCTGCACCCCCCGTCTGGCTCCTATGTCTCCTTTCACGGAGGATCCCTGGTACCCACAGGGAGGCACTTCCCTCCAACCTACAGGAGGCCGGGGAGTTGAAGAGATGCTGGCTGGGAGGGCATCTTGGTGGTGCCCAGTTGTAGGGTGAGTGGGTGCTGGGGCTGCATCGCGCAGTGGTTGGGACACCGGGTACCATTCAGGAGAACAAGTTCTAGCCCCACCACCGACCTGCTGGGTCCCTTTCGCTCCTACCCATTGCCCGGTTAGAAAGTAGATCTGAACAGGGACTGGCTTTCGCTCTGTGTCCGGCACCAGGTGGGGGAGTCTTAATCTTAGCTGAGGCCTCTTGATGCAGCCATCCTTGAGACAAGAAGATGACCCTGGGTACCTGTGAAACTCGCCTGCTGTCAGGTTTTCACCCATTGTTCCTGGAAATCCCACCTGCGCTGCAGCACCAGGTAGTGTCCTGGGTCATCCTGTGCCAGGAACTTTTGCTGGCTTTTGTAGCTAGTCGGCATGGCTGGCTACGTCTACCTGTGACTCCAAGATCTAAAATGGGGCCCAGAAACCACCCAGGGTGCCACAAATGAGGTGCAATCACAGGTTTTTTTTTAATTCCAAAGGGCTAGTCGTGTTAGTTTAATTCACCAAAACAAGCAAGGAGTCTTGTTGCACTTCTAAAGACTAATACATTTATCACATGAGCTTTCAGGGGAGAAAATCCCACTTCGTCGGGTGCCTTGAAGAAGTGCCACAGGATTTCTTGCTAGTTTTTTTAAAGCCTCACCAATCTTATCTGGACACAGAGAATGGGAAAGTAGGGCCATGGGTTCAGAAAGGCTTGTGTCCCAAGGTGGATCTGTCGCACGCATTTGGATAATAGATTTTCAAGGTGTAGAGGCTTGTGATTGACTAGTCTGTCCATCTGCATAACTCAGGCCAGAGACCCTCACTCCAGAGGTCCTTGTAACCAGTCCATAATTTCCAGCTGAGCTGGATTGTGTCTTTTAGAAAGAAACCGGGTTGTGATTAAAAGAGGTGGAGAACTCTCATGGCCCCGGCGGGTTGTCCCAATGGTTAGTCACACACTGTTTGAAATTTCTAGGACTTGAAGCTGGAAGTGGTTTGTTTGGAAGCAGATAGCCATGGTAATAGGTTTAGGGGGAAAACAAATCCAGTTGTTTAGAACTGGGTTGTTTTTTTTTCAGTGCACAGTCTGATGCATCTCACAAAGTGGGTTGCAGTGCACGAAAGCTTATGGGTGAAGAAATTTGTTAGTCTCTGAGGTGCCACAGGACTTTTGTTGTTTCAGTGCACAGTGGCTTCCTGTCACAGTGAAAATTGGCTTCAGGCAAATTTTTCTGTTTTGGAGCTTTTTTGATCTAGAAGACAGAAGATTTTTTTTTTTAAGCTAAAAAACAATTCTTTCCCTCCCCCAAACATGATTTTTTTTTGGTTTTGTTTATTGGCCTGAAAACTGTTTAAAAAAAAACCTGAATGATTTCTCCAGGAAGACATAAGGAAAAAAACAATCAGAATTTCTTATGAGAAAATGAGTGGGGATTTTCAACCTGCTGTTCTCACCATCATCTTTTCGTGTCTCATTGAGGGGCAGATTGGGGAATGCTGGGCCTTGGAAAGAAATTCCCACATATTATTGTTTTTTTTTTTTTTTGGCATTGTTAAGGGAAGGAGACAAAACCAGGATTGTGACCGTACACAAACCTTCACGGCTTGACTCAGTTCCCCCCAATCCCTGCATTGGCAGAGCTACGTGTGCGGGGAGCTCAGGGCTAGCCAAGGAAGGGGGCTGCAATTTGGGAATATGTAGGGTGGTCAGATAGCACAGTGATTGTCACGAGAGCCTCACCCGTACCTGCAATCTAGTGACCTACAGACTTGGCCTGGTGTCTAGGCACCTTCAGCCACGCAGGACTTCCCCTGAACTGGATCCTCTTCCACGCCCTCTCTCTGCCCCAAACTCTTGGAGCTGTAATAAACCCTGTCCCTTTCCCTCGCCCACCTCCCCATGGCTGTGCCAGGTCTTTCAGGAGGTCCAAAGCTTCCCACATGGGAAATCTCAGCCAATTCATCTTTTCACTGTCATCAACCAATAGATGCTCTGTGCAGGAATGTCCTGCTGAGGCTATTTGCTGGGCACCCAGCTTGAATACCCGGAAAGGAAGCGGTTAACTGTAGCCAGGTCCCTCAAGAGAAATGTGGAGCCCTAGGACATCACATTCGCTGAAGCCCATCTCACTCCAGTGACAGATGTTGGGGGTACCCCCCATGCTTTTCCATTCTTTCGGCTGTGAGTATAGCACCCACGAGGGCTCACAATACGGGCAGATTGCTGCTCTGTTTGTTTCTGGTGCGTCCTTGGTGGGTGTGTGGCAGATGTTTTGGGGGGGGTTCCCATGCTGTGTGTTTAGGAGCACATGCATGGCATAAATTTGTAGATACAGGCACATGCGTGTGACTTCAGTTGTGGGTGCGAGTTGGAGGCGTGCTGGAAACTGCACGTGTTAGCGATTTGGGAGCATTGTGTGTGTGTATATGTGTGTTTGGTGAGTCTGTTTGTGTTGGAATATACAGCCCGACCTGCCTCTCTTCTCCACTCCCCAGATACACGCTGCCCTGGGATGTTCCCAACTATGGCACAGACATGCCAGCAGGTTTCAAATACCTGGCAGCTTCTCCAAGAGATCCCAAAGCCCTTAAGCTGTGACATTATCTAGATGGGGAAACTGAGGCGCAGGACAGGCCCGTGATGTGCACAAGGTTTTCCAGCAGGTTAGGTGGCAGAGCCGGGAATAAAACATGAGAGGTCTGTCTCCTGGTCTTTAAGCATTAGACAACAGGAGTTCCACGTGCGGAGAAAGATTCCCCTTCCCACTGGCACTCACAGGAGGGCTGAGCCTCTGGGCTTCTCTGATCCCCACCCCCGGAGGATGGAAGGTGAGTCCATAGCTCTCGACTCATGATGGGAACATGGGTGGACATGTTTGGGGGTGTAGATGCTTGTTTGTAAGGTGGACGTGGGGTGTATATATGGGGGATGTCAGTTGTGTGTGTATAGGGCTGCTTGACTATTTGGGTGAGCGTGGGGTAAGCACTGATTTGCATGCACATTGCAGGGCGGGTCTGTTTGAGTGTGTGCACTGAGGAGTGTGCAGGCGTTGTGCGGTAAGGGGAGAGCAGCAATTTTTGGAGAGATCAGATAAACTCAGCTCCTCGAGATGCCTCCTCCCCTTCCCTGGCTCCCGACACTGGCGTGAATCAATGCAGCATCAGACAAAAAAGCCGCTCAGTGAATTCCTTTGTACGGCACACACCGGTGTCTCACACCCTATCACAGCACCTTGTCTTCATGCCCTCTCATGGGCAGACGGGGAAACTGAGGCAAAATGACTTCTCCACAGGACCCTGTGCTATAGGCAGGAATAGAGCCCCTGAACCTGAGACCAAAGCCAGCATGCCTCTTACTCAGCCATCCTTCCTCTCTGCAGCTTCTTGTGCCCCCAAAAGTGCTAGCCATTTGCAGAGCCCTCCGTCCTTCAGTCCATATGTTGCTTCCATATGGCCCCATGAGTGTGTTGCAGAGCGAAGGCTGGTGACTTCTCGTCTTTAACGGCCAAACCTCTGGGTTTTTATTTGCACCAGGAAGGGAAAAAAAAATCTCTCCCACCCACATAAGAAAGCCATGGTTATTACTTCAATTATTATAAAATGTATTGCAGCGTATTTATGGCAGGCGCTCTGCGGGTAACCTAGTGATTGCTCCGGGAGGCAATTCTGATCCAAGTATCTAATGCTTATCTTGTATAATTGCTGCTTGCTTCTTGCTTTGGCTGTTCGGCTCCCCCCATCTCTCCCCCGCTCCCCAAACCGCCCGCTTGCGTGGAGCTTTTTATTAAAATGGCTCCGAATTCATTAGCTGGGAATCAGATGTAAAAGGCAGGCTAGTGTAACATTTTAATTAGGCCTGAACAATAAACAAGCTAAATGAAGAGCGCACGGCTCCCTGGTGGACCGCCACCCGCCTTAAGGTTGTGAAGAATCATTACGTCTTCAGCCAATTTCATGCTGTCTCCGTAGAGGAGGCTCATTATTAAAAGCGAAAGGGAAAGAAAAGATTCCCCTGCTAGATGCCTCTATATTTCTCCCCCTACTTATGGCCCTGGCAGGAGGGTGGAGAGATGTGAGGCTCGGCCTGGTGGGAGAGGGCAGGCCCCAAGCAAACGGGGGTGCGAAATGGGAACACTGGACCAGGGTTTGTCCAAGGGAGGGGCCAGGCCAGCACATCACCAAGATTAAAAAGTCAGGCTCAAGTGTGGACGTCTTCAGTGTGGCTAAACACTATTTATCTCGGTGAGTCTGTATGCAGGGATCTGTCTGTATGGGATGGGAGGTAGGAGTTTGTCCTGAGTCCAGCAAAATATTGCTTGTGGCCTGATTGGGAGGGATGAAATGCAATCTGGGGGCATCGGTGCTGGAAAGGGCAAGGGGGGTGCTGCACCCAGTGGTTTCCATTCAGTGTTTTTCGTTCAGCGGCTCTCAGCATCCCCACTATAACAATCCAGCGTCCCTGCATGGGGGGTGAATTCAAATCAGCCTCCAGGGAGCGGAGGGGACAGTGGCCACTAGCCCCCCATCAAGGCATCGGAAAGAGCAGGAAACCCCCATGCAAGACTTCCCCTTTGCTCAGAGGAGGTGGGTGGCAGCTTCTTTCTGTTTCCTGCTCTTGCTTTCTCTCTCTGCTGTCTCCCTCTTTTTTCCCATCTGCTGCCTACGCAGACTGGACAGGAGGCATATTTTTCAACAAGACCATAACATTTTAATTGGAAGCTCCTTGCCCACAACCTGAGCTGCGAGTGTATCCAGCAGCCCCTGGTGGCTGTACAGGCTGCTGTTGGTAGGCACTTGATTATCCTGGCGTGGTAGGGTGCGGGGGGGGGTGTGTGTCAAAGTATTTTACGATACCCCCCCCAACTGAGGTCACGGGTCCATGCTACTAGGTGCTGTATAAACACCTTTCCTATCCTAAATGCTATAGCCAGCAAGTATTCCCATCCCCCTTTTAGAGAGGGGGGAAATGGAGGCTCAGATTAAAGTGAGCAGCGGCCCAAGCTGACAGAGAAAGCCTGGGATCAGATGCAACTTAATGTCTTCCTTCAGCCAAGGAGTGAGGCGAGCACTGTGAGATGGAGGGGCTGGGGGCGAGGGGGATGAGAAGGAAACGGGGAAATAGGCATAATTATATTAGAACAGGTGCATCAGAACAGGTTTCCATTGCATTAGATTTGCTTCAGAATTTAGGACAGAGGCAGCATGAGGGAAGGTGGCTGCGGCCTCCAGGGGGTGCATTCACTACTTTGTGATTTATGCATGCCTAATGAGAACTGTTCTATCTGGAGGGGAAGAGGCAGTGAATGTCAGTTCCCCAGTCGCTTCCTCATAACCCCATCCTATAAAATGAGAACAAGAGGCTGAATGACTGAACTTCACAGGTAACACTGCAAGTAGCTAATCTGTGGAACTCACTGCTGCAGGAAGTCAGAGCGCTAGCTGCTGTAGCTCGAGTTTAAAGTGACCAATGTAACAGGCACAAATAGATCAGACTGACAAAGCACTTGTGAAAAAGGGCTAACTCAGTGGCTGGGTGAGGCCACTGTCATGTTGCTGGAAGTGGGAGATCAGGATTTGACTGGGATGGGTGTTCAAAGAACCCACTGTGGGAACCAGATTTTCCAGAGCACTCAGCACCTGCTGGAACATGGGTGGCCTCACAATCTGAGCACCCAGTGATTCCAGCATCTACATGCTTTTGAAGGGAGAAAATCCACGCCATGCCACAAGGGTGGCTTTCTCACAATTAGATGTGAACATTGGTGCTGCAATGAGGGATATAGCGTTGCTCACTTGAAGTGGTTTCCATCATTTCCAGTTCGTTTCAATGGCTTTCAGTATCTCTGGATGTGAATGTCTGTTGTCGCCTGCTGGGGACTCCCTCACAGCATTGATTTTGAGATTTGGGTCAGTTTTGCTCCTCTGTTTCCAGTTTCAGGATGGCTGCAGCACAGTGTGTTGAAAACACATGAGCACAGCAGTGACGTGGGTGAAGTTCACGAGGAACTGGGCTGGGCTTTTGGCACTAAAGTAAGGGCAGGAGAAGATAGCTGGATTTGTGGTGCTCTGGTGGTAATGGGTATAACTTGACATTTGGGGGGGGCTAGCTTTCCTTTTGGCAGTGTCCCATTGCTGTAAGCCCCTCCTCACCTTTTGCCCTCTGCCCTCTCAGTGTGTAGCACATTAATTGGCTATTTCTGCTAAAACGATCTTCTGTGACGTGACTGACAAGGGCAACATTTACTTTGCAATCGTTAGGTTCAAGGGTGAACAATCAAATTTTGATGGTTCTCACTTCTCCGAGATCTTTTTTTCAGGTTCCCTCAAGATGTGGGAAGACTTTGCCATGTCGGCAATTCTCATTTTAAAGGATTTCTTTACTTGGATTTTGCAGAAAATTCTGCAGTCATGGAGGCATGCCTGCGGGAGGGATGGAACAAGGTTTGAGGGTTGGATGGACACCCGGATTCTTAGGGGGGCTGATCCAAATGGGTTCGCTTGTTAGTTGACACTTGATTGACCCAGCGGATGGAGTTTTTTGGAAGGCAGTGGCATGAGACGGTGAGAAGAAGCTAGCATAGTGGTCTGATTTATAGACATTCTTGTCTTTACTGTCTGAACCAATATCCAGCCTTCTGAGATTACACTTGCTGCAGGTAGGGTAATAGCCCTGTGTTCACGTAGCTAAGTATAAATCCTTTTTATTTCATGGTGGCTTCGGCTGAAAGAAGTAACCTTGCTACAGGAGATAGCTGAATAATAATACAAAGGCCTAGCAGCCAGGACGACTAGGAGCCAGGACTCCTGGGTTCTGTCCCCAGCTCTGGGAGGGCAGTGAGGTCTAGTGAGTTAGAGAGGGAAGCTGGGAGCCCTAGCTTTTGGTCCTGTCTCTGTGATGGGAGTGGGAGCTGGTGGCCAGAGCAGAGGAGTGGGTTGATTTAATTCTGGCACAGGCAAGCTATGTGATCTCTAGAGATGGCCCAGAACCCAGGCCCTAGGTTGGGACACTCTTGAGCTGTGAGAAGTCTGGATATAGGTGGGGAAAACATGTCAATAATCAGCTGCAACCCAAACCCTAGATTTGGCCAGGCACCCCGAATCGAGATCAACGGGAAATAGGAGCACATAGAAGCTCTGTAAGTCATGCCCCAAATGACTTCAGTTTCCTAACCTTTATCTACACTAGAAAAGCTGCTGTAGTGTAGACACATACTGCAACAACGGAAAAGATTCTTCCATGATTCCCCCCCGTAGTAAATCCACCTCTCCTAGCAGCTAGGTGGACAGAAGAATTCTTTCATCGTCTTAGCAGAATTTACACCATGGCTTAATTTGGGGTAGTCACATCACACAGATGTTCAGTTTTTCACAGCTCTGACTGATGCGCTTAAGCTGACCTAACTCACCAGAGTAGATCACGCTTAACCCTATCCTTGATCTTTTTGCTTGGGACCATGTAGCGCCGGTTATGCCACATTATATCAAACTCTGCTTTACAGCAGCCGCTGCTCTGTGAGTGGGGATAAAGACTCTGGGGTGAAGTTGCTCCAGGATAGGGCTGAGCAGAAACAGTTCTCCTGCGTTGTAATGATTTCTGAGACTTTGAAAACTTTCCCATCCCAAACTGGAATGAAAAGAGGCACACTCTTAAATTCTTTGTGAACCAACAAACCAAAAGAAGTCCTTGCAGGCTGATCAAAATGATTTTGATCTTTTAAAAGAATTTTACACCTTTTTTGGGTTTTTTTTGCACAAATTAAGTTCAATTTGGAAGTGAAAATTCAATTTAAACCAGAAACCTTACATTAAAAAAAAAAAAAGAGGCCAAACAGGGACCTTTTGACCATTTTGAACCATTCTAGTTTAGCTTCAGCTTCAGTTTCAGGGAAGTCTTCAAAATGGACCTTTTCCCACAAATTGTTTTGGTGAACTGGCATATTTCAAGTTCCAAAGGGGCAGCTGTGTTAGTCTAGTTCTGCAAAACAAGCAAGGAGTCCTGTGGCACTTAAAGACTAACAAATTTATTTATTGCATGAACTTCCATGGGTGAAAGTCCCATAAAAAAAGAAAGCATGGGATGAAGTGGGATTTTCTCCCCCGGAAGCTCATGGCATATTTCAGAGCTCTGACATAAGCTACCCCTTGTGGTGGAAGAAGGAGTTGGTTGGGATGGAGACGATTAAGGGAGGATGATCTTGGGCGTTCATGATTTAGGACATCAAAGCAGCAAAGGCCTCTCGTGCTGAGGCCTGCAAACATAGCTGAGGATATGAATTCTCCTCCCCAGACAAACCAGGTGGGATTGTGCCCCACCTCTGCATAGATGCCAATGATTTACTGCTTCTCTCAACTTGCGTTGGTGCCAAGTGGGTTACTAGAAGGGTTTGATATCCCCAGAGGTTCCCCCCACCTTCAACAGCTCTTTTAACACTTTGCATCGTGTCCTCTAGAGCTGCAGTAGCCCGAACCTGAGGCACGAAGGGCTCTGTTACAAGAGGATGGCTCTTCTGAGGCAGCCAGTCTGGGTTGTTCATCCAAGACACACAGCAGCTGCTGTTACTATCAGAAATCAAATCTCCACTAGCCTGTCCTCCCCTTACTATAGTTTCTGAGACTTGCAAATCTGCATGTTATTGTCTCTGTTGTCCAAATGGGGAAACTGAGGCACAGAACTGTCTCCCCCAGCGTAATGCAGGCAGTTTGTGGCAGAGCAGGGAATTGATCTTGGGACATTACTCACTCCACCAGCTGTCTCTTGGCTTCTGCAAAGCTCTCATATCACCTGGGTTGAGCCTATAAATCTTGCCCCCTTCACCTTGGTCTATGCTGACTTGTGCTGCCCGCACAGACTACTCACCGTGGCTGGGGCTTCCCAAAAAGCCTCTTCGAATTTCAGGGCTCTACTCACATTCCAAAGCAAGATCTGATTTACACCATTAGACCAGATTCGGGTTTGGAGCTGGGTTAGGGGACTGCTGACGTCACTTTGTCTGGAGTGACTCATACATGAGAGCAACCTCAGGGTAGACTGGCACGAAACAGGGCAAACCCCCCCAAACTGGTTGCAAGTTCTCTAATTAGATTTCTCCAGCCCTGCAACACGTGTGAACTTGTACAGTTCTGTAATCACCTCATCGTGGAGTCACAGACAGCCCCTTTGGGCATTCCAGTCTAGCTTGCCACCCAGTTAAAGCAGACAAACATGCACAAATGAGATGCAGTCCTAAGTTCAAAAGGTAAGAGAAGCTTCTAAGATAAGCATCTCAACATACGCCCTTGAGGGTTTTCTCACTGTTCTTTAAGGAACCTTTGCCCCTCAGAGTCCAGACACCATAAAGATCCCCTAATTCCTGCTGGTCAGGGTTTTTAATCCGCACCTCACTACAGCCCAAGCTGATAGGATGAGCATGCCTGCACGTAACCTCTTCCTGGGTGTTTGGAGGAAGAGCTGTAGTCTTTATTCTGCAACGGCCCACTCTGATTCAAAGCGTCTGACGAAGTGGGATTTTCTCCCATGAAAACTCATGTGGTCAATAAATTTGTTAGTCTTTAAAAGTGCCACAGGACTCCTTGTTTGTTTTGCTGAATGAGACTAACAGAGCTCCCCCTTTGGCATTTGTCGATGTGCAGCAAGGCTTGAGGTATCGACATGAGCTTGCATCTGGTCTGTCAGCGTTACAACCAGGTTGGACCTGCCTGTGCTGGGATGTCTTTGGGGTCCTGGGCTCTGATCAGTGGAAAGCGGCTGTGTGTGCTATTTGCCCATTGAGCAATGTTAATAAATACCAATGCATGCACTGTGTGGTCTATTTCTAGATAGGCCTAATCTCCCATCCCAGATCCAATCATCACTCCCGTCCCCAACATTGGGACACTGGAGATCCAAAACCAGGGGAGCCCCACTCATTTATGGGCTTGAGGTCTGTACTGCAGAGAGAGAGCTGTCAGGCCTCTCTGCCCGGCTCCTATGTGTGCTCAGGCTGGGCTGGTGGGCTGAGCAGCAAAGACAGCTGGAAAACGGACACTGAGCAGTGGATTTTCTGGAGATAGTCTCCTGGCCACAGCCGACTTGGTGGGGGCGTCTCCTCTGAGCATCTGGAGCACGGCCGGCTGGGGAGAAGAATCACTGCTGCACCAAGCAAGAAAGGGACATAAAAGTGCCCTACGACTCCTTCTTTGTTATCCCCCAAAAAGAGACACGCAGAGGTGGCGACTCACCCAAGACTGCAGAGCAGGTCAGAGCCAGGGTGAGAAGCAAGTTGCCTGCATCCCAATCCAGTGCTTTACCCACCCATTAGGCCATGCTACCTCACTTGCTGTGGCGCCACAGAGTAGGGTCAGCTCCCTCCTGCCTGCCCTCTACCCCACAACCTGCTCCCTGAAGACCCCAGGGGGCAAGAAGGATGTTCTGCCCCTGAGGATCCATTGAACCACGCTGGCCGTGTCCCGCATGCCCCAGCAGCCTTGATTAGAAGGGGCGATTTGACAGAGCCCTGCAGCACAACATGTGGGTCAGACTCGCAGGGCATTGAGATTGGCGTGAAGGGCCTGGCTGGGTCTGCCCAAGCCGTGACCCCCGAGCACCCAGCTCCTCTGGAGAGCATGGTCCATGGGGTAAAGGGCTGATGGGCTGGCTAATTAAATCAACCACCCGCCCGTGGCTAGCAGGAGACAATCCAATCCCGGGGACAGGCCGGCATCACGCCTAATGCCAGGCAGATGGGCTTTATACACAAAGGGTGGGTCAGAGAGAGGGCTGAAGTGCAATGCCATTCTTAGGGATGGGGGGCTTAAATTTAGACCAGGGATGTTTGGGGATGTGCCAGGGATGGACACCCAACCCCAGTGTCTGTTCCTGGGCCCCTGGGCCATTCCCTGTCTCAAGTCCAACTCAGCTGCCAAAACCAGCATCCCCCTATAGGTGGCAGCATTAATCAGCTCTTCAAACACACAAATTAAGTGTTTAGCTAATTACATTGAGCTGTCTGGGGTGGGAAAGGGGGTAACAGGTTCTGCCAGTAGCAGGATGGGGCAGCAAGGAAATTTGATTCCCTTTCACCTTGGCTCTTCTGCCCACACAGCCTGAGATTTTCCAAGGTGGTGCTTGGTGGTTGGGGAAGGGCAGCCAAGATTTTTCGGCGGGGCTTGGGGGTGCAGAAAGTTTTGAGCACCCTGATGTCCTTTCAGGGGGTCATGTCTCAAGTTAGACACCCTGACAAGAAATTGAGATGTTCCCCCTTACCCCCCTTGCAAAAAAAATCATTAGTCAAATAGCAGATCTTGGTCTTGAGATCCATCTGCTGCCTGGCACACCCACTCCCTCCACCTCCAGAGGGTTCCCGGTCCACCCCCACTCCACACCCCAACACCCATCTGGTCCCAGGGCCATCCTGTGCACTCATCTCTCATCACCCACGCCCCCCAGCCTGGTTCATCAATGCACATTGCAGCTTCTTGGATGTTAAACTGCAAACCAACTCTGCACAGAGAGCAATTTTCCTCCGACTGACTGCCGTGCGATGTTGCTATGGTGATTGAGGGGCTCCTCTCTGCCCTGCTCCTTTGCTGAGGATGGGCACTATTTTGGGGGTGGGAGGGATGGTATTAAAGTTGCCGTTTCCTGTGGGGCAGCCGGGCTTTTTTGTTTCCTGTACCCAGGTGGGGCAGCAAATGAAGCCACAAGGGTTCCTCTCGTCTCCATCTTCACGCACAGATAGCCTGTTGGTCTGGACAAGTGTGACTGTGTGCAGGGGAGACTGAATTAGACTGGTTGTGGGTCTGATCCAAGGAGGAAGGGATCCCCTCCTGGTTTGACAGGATCTGTGGCCTGCTTGTGCTTTGCTGAGTCCTTTGCATTGGGCAAGGCACTGTCCTCACTCAGCAACATGCCCTTTGGGCTGCAGCTGGGTGACTAGCTGCAACCGTGCACAGGGATATCTTGTAGCTCGTCTTTATTTGCCCAGCACAGGTGCCTGTCTGCCTTGCTTTCAAGCTTTTCTCCATCCTCCTCTCCCCTCCTCATTTGTGCTCCATGTTGCCACAGCAACCTTCCATCCTCTACCCCAGGAAAAAAAAAAATTAAATGAGCCCTTGTCCGTTTCAGCAGGATGCAGCCTGCAAACTGGCAACCGGCACCTCCCTGTGGATCCGAGTGGTACTTGCTGACTCCCAGCAAAACTCACCCCCCTACACCGCAAAAGAGCCCAGTGGGTGGGAACTGCTGGGTGCTGCGTCCCGGGGGTGTCAGGGGTCGACAAAGCAAAGGAGGAACCAGACAGTGAGACTCGCAGCTGGTGTTCGTCTCCAGAAATCTTTGGGGTGCTTGGATGTGGGGCTAGTCAGCTGGGATAGGTAGATCTGGATCCTTCTTCCGCTGCTCCTGATGTGGGGTTTTAGGTCAGCTCACTATAGGGATAGGGGGGTCTGAAATCTGATCCACCCCCCCTTCCCTGGGCGGAGGGAATGAGATTACAATGGGAGCCGGATTCGAGGGTCTGGCAAGGCCCATGTCTCAAGCCCCTTCTCCTTTTCCCGCGGCATGGGGCCGCTTACCTGTTAGTGGGGGATTGCCAGCCTGAACGTCCAGTGTTGCCTGCAGCTCTGGGGAGCAGGGCAACACTGAGCAGCGATGGCTGACGTTGAATGCAGACACCAAGACCTTTGTTCCTCCAGTCAACCCTGGTGTCCAGCGCATTCAGAAAGGGGCAAGAATGCTCCCATTGGGGCCTGGGAGCAAAAGTGCCCGAGAGTCTGAGGGCACCAAAGGGGTATCAATCCAGTTTACCCCACTAGGCTCGGCCTTTAGCCCAAGTGCCCATGCCCAGGCACCTGGGGAGGCACATCGGCAGCCGTGAGCTTGGTGGAGGTACCTGGGTTGTCAGACACCCAGGGGATGCTGTTCCTGGTGGCTGCCCTGTCCAGGGGCACCTGTCTGGCTGGCTGCTTCTGATGGCAGTGACTGAACTGGCTGAGTCGAGCTGGGTGTGGATGAGGTCTAGGGAGGAAAGTGAAAGGTCACAGCCTGACTCCGCTGGAGTCACTCCAGTTTTGTGCTGCTGTCACCGTAGCCCAGCGTGGTCCTGTATCCCCCCATCTGCCCTGCCTTGTAATGCACCGATCACTCCCTGGCAGACTCCCTGTGGCTGAGGTAAATCCAGAGGAATCCTACAGACCGCAGTGGAGGTGGCGCCTCGTCACAGCGAGAAGTGAGATCCCCTTGGGACACCCAGCGAGTGGCTCTGCGAATCTTCCAGCAGGTCTGGGTTTCAAACTGCATGCGACATGGGGCAGCAGCCATGATGGGGGCTTCACAGTGCCAGGCACTGTCTGCACATGGAGCAAGAGACTCTCCTACATCTAGATGGGAAACAGACAGGGGGACCTGCCCAAGGTCCCCTAATGGATCAGTAGCCGAGCTGGGAATAAAGCCCCAGGCTCCCCAGCAGCACTTTTCCTCCTAGAGCACGTTACTGCCCCTATTAACCTTTCCTGTTGTGAATGGCGTCTCTGCTGGGTCCAGGCTGGGGAACGGAAACTGCAGCACAGACCAGTTCCAGCCGTGCCGATGCAAAACTGAGCTGCCCTGGATGCCTTTGTTGTGGTCACTGAGGCTGAATTCAGAGGCAGACCATGCAGAGAGGCAGGCTGTCTCCTCCTTCAGTGCACGACCAGCTCCCCCAGAGGGATGCTGGTCCTCTGGCTCCTGTGGGCCAGTCCCAGTGACAGACGTGCTCAGAGGACACCACTAGGCTGGTCCATGCTGCAGCTGATCCAGCTTTAAGGGGTCGTGGTGGCTGGTCCCGCAGCAGAGTCAGAACAGTCAGATCTGCTAGGAGGAGGGGGGTGCTACAGGGACAGACCTCCCCATTAATTGCCCCTCTGGGGCCTCCTGCCCCAGCTTCACAGAGCTTGGGGAGACTGAGGAGCACCCGGCATCAAAGTAGGAAATTTATTGTCAGCTCTTAGGGAAATCCTGCCAATACAACCACTGCTAAATTATTACCTGCAGATGTTTACCCCCAGACCTACCATCCTCTGCAGGGCTGGCGTAGTCAGATCAGGGTCCCATTGTGCCAGGCACGGCAAAGACACAGGATGAGAGACAGGCTCTGCCCTTGGCGAGCTCCCAATATAAACAGACAAAGGATGGGAGGGGAAACTGAGGCACAGAGCAGGGCAGCAATTTGTCCGTGGTCACCCAGCAGATCTGTGGCAGAAACAGGACTATCTCCCAGGTTTCCTGAATCACTGGTTAGTGCCCATCCCCTGCAGACCAGGATGTCTTAATGATGTCAGAGGAAGCCCTCTGATCATCAGGGTGAAGCTGACCCATGGCAACACACCTGTGCTAAACAGTGGGAGAAGAGAGGCCAGCATCCCTAGTGGTGAAGTAATGGGGAGGCACAGAAAAGAGGACATAAATGCCCCCTGAAAATCTCCCCCCACCGTGGGGGCTCCCTGGATAGTGTCAAACTGACATGCAGTTAGCACAGAGGGTGTCTCAACAGCATGGCCAAAGTGCAGTGCATTGTGGGTACTCTCAGGGGCTACGGGAAGGAAGTAGCGTGTAAGTTAGAGCAGTTCCAAGGCTGCTCCAGCCTGTAGCGGGGCCTCTTGCTGGGGAAACAGTGCTGAAGGAATCCACGCCAGCTCTATCCATGCCCTCCCAGGCTGAAAGGAACTGTTGCTAAACAAAAATCTCCCCTCGTAGTTCGCCAGATGGGGGTCAATGACACACACAGCCGTTCTGATTCCATCCAGCAGAGGGTAGTGAAGAAACTAGCCTATCTGCCCCGTTTCCATACAGCTAAGGAACTGATCTATGGTTTCGCATCACAATGTTTTCACCTGCCACATGTGTGCATGTTTGGGGTTGTCTCCAAACTGGAGCCCAGCATCTCATCCAGAGAAAAAGCATCAGCATGAAGAAACCGAGGCATGATCCCTCCCTGCTAAACCCACCAGTGTCATCCGGGGCTGGGCCTGCGATAAGCTTGATTGGCGGTGGTTAACTCGTGCTCCCTGCTGCAGCATAGGAATTCCCCTGGCCCGGATCCAGCTGTCCTGGAGTCCATCCTCGGAGATTTACAGCTGCATTTCAGCTGCTAGTGCATGCGGTTGCACTGGGCCCGTTCCAGGTTTTCCCATTACACTGCAATTACCCATTTGGCCGGATCCCTGATCTGTTGGGTTCTGTCCTGAGGTCCTGGAGGCAACCCCAAGATGTTCTGCTTTCTCACAAGTGGAAGGGAAGAAGGGAAGAGCGCCACATCATTGCACTGAACAAGATGAAGGGGCTGCAGCGCCCTTGCCGTCCACAGTGGTGCCTGGTCCTGCCTGGGGGCTGGTGGCTGCATGGAGCTTGTCTCTGGGGTTTCCCAGGAGCATCCTTTCCATGGTATAGAAATAGGTTGTTTGGTGACTTGGGGCCTGCTGTTCTTCCTAGGCAGAAGTGGGGAGAGAAGAGCTAGGCAAGCTTCTTTCACTCCTCAAACCCAACCCACAGGCCCCTGCTGTGCTACCCCCGGGATCCTCACAAGACAGCCCTGCTCCCCACATTGCTCTCCTCTGCTATCTCAACCTTGGGCCTGCTGCATGGAAACGGTTGCTGCTTGTGCTGTGGTCTGCATGTCCTGCAGGGAGATACACAAACCCCTGATGGGTGATTGCAACCCCCTGGTCTCTGGCGGTGAAAACCAAGGGGACTCACGTCCCCCTCCCATAAAGCACAGCCTGTGCTGCTTTTCATTGCTGGGTCAATAGGGATGGTCCCAGGCCACGGCCCCATGAAGAAAGCTTTAGATTGTCGCAGCCGCTGCCCCTGCAGGCCAGGGCTCCCTCTCCTGGTGGCAGCTGAGCCAAGTGTTCAGGGGGCAGGCATGGTTTCCCAGCGAGGTTATTCGTGGGGACTCCCAAACCCCTCAGTCTCTGCCCCTTCTGCCACTTACTCCTTTTCCTCTTCTGGCTGATTTTCTCTCCCATCCCTCTTTTCCTTCCCTCTAAAAACAGGCAGAGCTGGCCAACGCCACTGGACCCTCCCTCTGCCACTGAGGAAAAGGACTGGAGACCAGGACCCCCTTCCCTCTCTAACCATTTTCCCCAACAGCCAAGGAAGATGCCCTGGGCACCTGGCCTCTTACTCTCCCCAGATCACTGGGCCCCATTCCCTAAACTGGGATGGTTGGCTCCCAGTTGCCTGTCCCAGCCACACCGTAGAGCAAGGCATATAAACCAGGAATATCCAGCAGAAAACTCCTTCCTTCCACCAGCTGCAACATCAGCCCAGCTTTTTTTTTTTTAAGGCAGTTCTATTAAAAAATCCAGGTTTTTGTGCTTCACTGGTGATGACGGGAATGGCGGTGACATTTATAAATAATATATTAAGAATTAAATGATTAATAGGAGTAGCTCTGCTCTTAATAGGCTGTTCTGGGATGTATGATTGTGTTGTAAGGAATGGGGTGAATGAGCTAAGCCAGACTGTGAGGTAGTGGGAGGGGTTCAGCCCACCTGAGTGGGATTCCCATCTCTGCCACTGACCTACTGTGTGACCTTTGGCAACTCACTTCATGTCTCTTCCCCCCACCAAGTCCATCTGCTCTGTTTAGCTTCCCAGGCAGGGACAGTCACTTGCCATGTGTCTGTGCAGAGCCTGGTACAGTGGGGCTGGCGTCTCGGTAATATGCACCTACAGGACTGAATCTAGGCTAAGGCTTCTCTGCCAGCCACAATGCTCCCTGCTGGAGTGCAGGAATAAAACTCTTTCGCTTGGGTTCTGGGTCATTAGCTTGCCAAGTGCTCAAACCTGGAGGGAAAGGGTGGCCTAGAGAGCAGTAGAAAAGGGGCTGAAGTGAAAGAGGGGAGGCAAAAATAGACTATGGCAATGGCCCACGAGACCTCTCATATATAAAGCCATTTGAGTTGAAGGAGAATCTTTCTCAGCTGCTAACAGTAGAGGGCCTAGGACACACAGACTGATGTTTCTTGGTCCCTCCAGCAGAGGGCAATGAGGCTCCATGTGCTGGCCTGTAACAACATGCTATGTTGGATGGAAAACCCTTCAACGTTTCCTCGAAGCGCTGGGAGTGTGAATCTTTTATTCTAGGTTTAGATTTTCCACCAAAATCTTGTTGTATTTTAACCCCTTCCCAGGATCATTTAATTACAAACAACCCCAATTAATTGCCTGTTATTTACAATTCAATTAGCTCATCACATGGCCTTCACAGTGAGTGCCTCTGCTTCAGCCTCCTGTCCTGTGGAAGGTCCTAGTAGCGCATGAGCGTTAGCGGCACAGGGGTTTATTGGGGTGCCTTGTCCTGGGGCCAGCAGCGCACACAGGGGGTGTCAAATTCTTTGTCAGCAGGTCAGGAAATGCTGAGGATACACTCATATCTGGGCTCACTGCAACACTTTGGGAGAGAGAGAGCTCAGGGAGAGCGAATGATGGAGAAGAAAAGAGGGAGATTAATTAGCAGTTAATGATCTACAAGGCACACATTCATTAACATAGAGAACAGCTAATTAAAGTTCTCCCCAGATGAGGAGAGGCACACTAGTTATTCGGATGAGAGCGCTGGGATGCCTGGCAAGTGGTTGGGGTAGCTCAGGAGGGGGCGCTCTCCTGGCTCAGTCAGCAATGAGCCCAGTGCCCCACTGCGGGGTTGGGGGGTCCTTAGGGGAATGCAGGAATTGCCACGCGGTCAGCAGAGACTAATTGCTTTTCCCACGGAGTGAGCCAGGAGGCAGCCTCTTTCAGCATGGCACTAGTGGGGCTGTGCTGGGGAGGAACGCCTTTGGGCCAGGATTTAGGGAGCCCTCATGGTGGAGACACGAGACATCAAAATCCATGCGGACTGGAGCCTGGGGGAGCCACAGAGTCTGCCCATAGCCAGCTGCCCTGATTGATAATAAAACATCGTTACTCAGCCCTGTCTGAAGAGATGAGATATAAAGTCATTTTGGGCTCCTCAGAGGGGGGCTGTGGGTGTGGGGGGAGTCAAGCAATGAGTGCAACCCCCCTGAATGGTGACAAGCCTCCCACCCCATAGTTACAGGTGTGCAAAGCTCCCCTGCCCAAGTCTGACAGCCCAGAGCCCTGTAGGTTTTCTCCCTTGTGCTCAATATTTCCTGAGCGCCAGTAGCTGGCTAGATTTACTGTTTTGATTTCTCTACTGTGGTCACATTAACAGTTAATGAGATATTAGGTGTTAACATGCCCGTGAATTATTTATTGTAAATGACCTTTAGGGGCTCTTATTCCACATGATTCGGCACCCGACACCACCCTTGAATCAGCCAAATTTCTCAGCTGCTGGCCTAGAGCCCGGAGTATGAATGTGCAGAGATGCCAAGTTCTCTGAGGAATCAGGAACCCTAAAAGGAGAGTCACCCAAAATCAAACAAGGAGTGAATCCTTCGAGGGGATAAATAACCCAGGACTCTTGAACAGGCCTTGTCGCTTAGGGACTAACAACATCTGGCTTCTGAACACAGGATTGGAGCTGAAGCAGGGGATCCTTGGAGGGACTTTTCCATAACCCGCAACTTCTGAGCCAGACCCTACGGTATCCACTCCCTAGGCAGGACTCCCCCTTGTCTATCTTCTTGATAAACTTCTCGCATCTCCTCATCATGGCTGGAGATGTTCTTCCCCACCACTGTCAAACCGGCTGACATCTCGGTGGATGCAGAGCTTCTGGGAATGGAAGGAGCCCCTCAGTCAGTTGAGGGCCCATGTGTTTTGCCACTGAAGGGCTGAGAACTTTCTCATGTTCTCTATCGTGACAGAGAGCCGGGGTGGAGGGCAGGGTGCGTGTGGTGGGGAAGGGATGCGCCAACTGTATCTAGTGGAATTGACCTTCTGCCCTGCCCTGACGCCATGCCAAGGAGTGTGGGGCTGGGACAGAGGGAACGTGGGCCCTTGAAAAAGGGAGGGAGAAGATGGAAATGGGATGGAAAGGAGAGAAGGAAGGAAAGAGACGGGAAAAAGAAGAGGATGGGGACCAAATGAGGGGGATGGAGGATGAAGAGGAAGAGAGAAGACTATTCAGACAGGATGGATGTAGGGGAATAGGGCTGTCGGGGAGAACACAAGTGCTGGAACTAGGGGGGCTGCCACAACCCCTGACTTGAAGTGGTTTCCATCCTACTCAGGGTTTAAAGTTTGGATCAGTGAGACTCAGCACCCCTTGTACACATCGTTCCAGTGCTCTCGGGGATAAATAAAAGTGTGCATTGACTAGGAGAGGCATGGTTTCCCCTTTGATTGGGGCTCCAGGGCTCCTGAATAATAGGGGTGTGTTAGGAACTCCCCACTCCATGCGCAGGGATGCCACAGCAACCTCTGCCACCTGGAGCTCCATGAGCCACAGCTCAATAGGGGTTGGCACCGTGCATGGTGGGAGATGGGTGTCTCCTGGAGAGAGGCACAGTACAGACGGGTTGGCAGGGGGCTTCCACCCAAGAAACTGCACTGATCCTGTCCAGGAGCAGCCAAAACAGTACGGAGGCTCTGCCGCCCTTCTCTGAGTAGGGGATGCCAGATGAGGCCTCGCCATAATGAGAGCACTGGGACTGGTCATTAAGCCAACAGCTGCGGCCTGGGCTGGATAGCTGCTCACAGGGCGCTGTTAACTAAGGATGGTTTGCTCTGACTATATCTTGAGGCAGTGCTGGGGAGCTTTGGGTGCGAATTCAGCTCCCCTCCATTGGAGCCCTTCAGCTTGGCTATGCAAAGTCAATTAGTATCAATGTCTCTTTTTGATCTGAGCAGCTAGCCAAAATGTGGGGCCAGTGGGTTTTCTCAGCCAGGAGGAGAACTGATGTTAGGGCCAGGTGTTTCTTTAATGGAAAAGTCCTGCTCCCTGGGACCCAGGAGGAAATGATTTCTTTGCTCACAGTTCCAAGCCTCTTTCAGCTGGCCTGCTGCCCAAAAAACTCTCTCTAGACTTCTTCTCAGGGGCATGCTCCCGGCTGATTGTATCTGGCTTTCTGCTGCTTCTCTCTCAGCCTCTTTGGCTTTTCTGTCTTCTCTGTGTCACACACACACACAGGTCCCACATCTCTTCCCAAAAATTCCTCCACCCATACCTGTTTTTGTTTTGGGCAAAGGCTACTATTATTTCTTAGCTTTACGCCAAATGAAGAGAGGCCGCTCTGCTCATCCAACATGTAACGTGCTGTCACGTCTGATCGCCTCCATGTGACTGGGCTAGTATCCCCATTGCAGAGATGGGCAACTGAGACACACAGTGAGAGCCACAATCACAGATGGAGTCTGTAGCAAAGCAAGGAACTGAACCAGCGTCTCCCATGTCCTAGGCACCCTAGCCACTATGCAATCCTTCCTCTTGTCATGGTGAGCTAATGAATCTCATTCAAATGTTATATTATGATTTTTGACAGCATCGCCTCACAATCCCAGCTAAGTTCAGAGCCCCTACTGCATTAGGTGCCACAATGATGCAGTTAGGTACAGTCCCGTCCTGAAGAACTTATCACATAAATAGACAAAGACTGGGAGGGGAAACAGAGGCACAAGGTCAGGAGGGGACTTGCCAAAGGTCACACAGACAGTCATAGCAGGGCTGGTCAATGTATGATTCACATTGAGCTAGGCACTCAGAGGTAATGCACATTCTGGCGTGTGCGAAGGCAGTGCAACGCTCGGGAGGGGACTGGAAATTGGAGCTGGTCGGGCATCTTCCAACAGGCTGTTCTCTCTGGTGGAAAATGCCAATTCATCAAAACCGACACATTCCAGAAGAAAGTTGATATTGATGAAGATCTGATGAGAGCCAGGCAGATTTCTTGCCAGCATACGTGGTGGGAAAAACTGAGAACTCGAACTCCCAGGCTCCTTAGCAGACTGGGGTCCCAGGTTCCAAGTTGGGACCGACTTTACAGACCCCCAGCTCACCTGTCTCTCTGCCTGGTGGCTGCTGGGTCCCTGGGCAGGTCTGGAGGCTCAGAAACCTTTACAGAAGGTCGATATGAAATGTTGCTTTGAGTCTTTCCAAACAGAGCCCTGGAATTCCCATTTTGGGGGAAACTTTGACATTTCATTTTTAGTTTAATTTTGGAATGGTATTTTGGGGGGCCAGAGGGTGAGGGATTTTGAAATTTCTTGGGAAATGAGATTCCAGATTCCAGCTAGTCCTACTGTGGGTGTGGGAACCTCTGCACCCTTTATTTCCTGGACCCCGTTGCCATGGACTGCAGAATCTGCAGTTCTAGTCTGTAACATCAGCTCTGTGCTGCAGAGAATTGATTAAAAAACTCCTAACACAAAGATCATTCAGTGAATTGGGAATGATCTTGTGATTCTGGCTTTGCTTATTCCCAGGCCATGTTGAATTCTGCATTACTTGCAATCCAGGAAATACACTACCCTGGATCAAGTTGATTCCTTCTTTGTCCTTTTGTTCCCAGAGCCCCTGGTGGTGGCTTCTTGGACACAAAGCCCTAGGCTAGGCTACAATCTCCACACAGAGCTGGACACAGAAAAAACATGCAGCTGGGTGCTGTGTCACGTGGCAGTGTGCATACTCATCTGGGATTGCAGAATGTGTATAGCACTTCCCGGACGCATCTGGAATGCAGAATTTGTGGCTGTGCCTAGGCACAGCTGGACTGCAGCGTCTGTAGCACAGCTGGATCCCAGCATTTGTGGCTATGCTTATACACAGCTGGGCTGCACAATGATCAGGCCCTGGACAGAAACCCTCGCAATGTTTGCAAGAGGTAGGAGAGCACCGCATAGCATTCAGGGCCCTACATCCGCATGGCCAGAGAGCAGCAGTAGTCCTGGAAAGGTGTGTGTCCTGCAGGATGCTCAGCGTTGCACAGGCCCAGCAAGAGTGAAGAAATCGCAGCTGGAGCACAGAATTCATGGCGTTGCATGTACACAGCTGCCACTTGGGCTCTTTAATTGTGGTACGTGTCTGACCCAGCAGACTCCTGTTCATTTAAATACAAGTGGTGGTGGAGGGGCTTAGACCCCACCCCCAGTGCCTAGGCTTGCAGTGATAAATTCGTTTCCAAGCATCCCAGGCTTTCACCGTCACGCAGAGGCTGTCCAGTCACTAGCATTTGCTTTGTGCAACATCTCAATCAAGGCTCTTTTAAAGATCTCTGCCGCTCCCTGGCTCCCCCACACGTGCGGTTAGTGTTGGAGGAGGGCTAGGCGTCAGACGCCTGTGTTCTAATCTCAGGCCATAAGGAGATGTAATCTCTTGTTAATGACTTATGTAATTATGGGGGGAACCATGTGAATTTCTGGCCAGCTGTGCTATGCACTGAGTTCAGACTTGATGATCACAATGGTCCTTTCTGGCTTTGAATGCCTTCGAAGCTCTGGACCTTAACGTTACTGAACCATGTTTACAGCTTAGGGCTGAGCAGTCGTGCAATGGACTATTGCGGCCACCAAGGAGCTTGCCCCTGTGACATGTGACTGTACAAGCGTGTGGTGAGCATGTAGGTCTATGTAAATATTTAAAGAAATGCCACCAGGTTAAAATTTTAAAGCCAGAGCCACTTGTGTGTGCTCACAGCCAGCCTGTACCATTACATCCAGCCTCATACATCTAACGATAAGTCTTTCCCGGTGTTATTGGTAAATTTGGGGGTGATTACATGGATGAACACCATTTATTTCCCCCTCCCACTTCTACCACAGGGACTTATCCAGCCATTGTAGTTCTGACATCTGAACACCTGCTCATCTTTAATGCACAAGACCACCCTGAGGCAGGGCAGTCACTTCTGCTGTACATGAGGAGATAGAGGCACAAAGACAGAGATGGACTGATTTGTCTAGGGTCGCACAGGGAGGCAGTGGCAGAGGAGGCCATGGATTGAACTGACATTTTCTAATCCCAGGCTAACCTCCTAACTGTTGGTCGCATTGTGTTACTTGACACCGTGAAATTAAACTGGTCAGTTGCATTTCCTGTTTCTAGTCAGTTGCACTTCCTGTTTCACAAGCATTAGCACCAGGCTGTAGTTTTTATGGGATTGCAAACTGTGCTGCAGGGAGCTGTTTAAATATCAATCAAAACAAATCTTGGTTGGGGAAAAAATTCCATTCATTCTGGGGTCTAATCTCCCTTCCTTTACACCGGTTTTAGACATCATCGTCCTCATCAATATTTGAATAAGGGCCTGATGCTACCACCTGGCTTTGCCTTTTTGCCATGCACACGTGCTGTGACCTTGGGAAAGTCACATAGTCTGTGTGTGCTTCTTGGTTGGTGGAGGGCCAGTTGTCAAAAGAGCTAGGGTTATTTTGGATCCCCAGCAGAGGTGTAAATCGGCATAGGTCCCTCCAAGTCAATTTACCCCAGAAGCTGGCGGGATATTAATATTTAGCTATTGACTTCTTCAGGGCCTGCACCATCTTTTCGTTGTGTGTTTGCATAGCTCCTCGCACAGGGGCACTCCCACAAAACCTGTCATAAATAACAACGATGCTTTAGTCTGCAAGCAGCCTCTTTGATTTTGAGGAGGAGACAGAGTTGACTGGAAACTCAGCTGGCAGCCTGGGGAAGGGCACAACGCAGCTTACTGGGTTTTGCAAAACCTACTACACATAAATAAAATTAAGCTGCCAGGTTTGGGCTCAGCCAGCATAGCCATGACCCCTTTTAGGCCCTGCCTTTTGTGCAGAAGCTTATGAAAAAAATTCTTTTTACTGTGATTTGAGGGACTTTATGTTGGACTCCAGAGTCTGGGGAGGCAGAGAAAAGAAAATGACCCTAAGGAGGAAGAATTTTGGCATGGGAAAAACAGCAGCCATAGTGTCAGTGTTGGAGATTCACTAGCTGTCTGTTGTAAGGTGCTTTCTGGTGCAGATGCAAAGAAGAACACCTGGGACCACAAGGAATAGCATACCTGTCTGCTCGGAGGCTGTTTATCCTTTGGATGCCTAGGCATCTGGGGTTAAAAATACAGCAGACTGAGCACAAATTCGCCAAGGATGTGGTCCTTTCAAGCAGATGATGCGTGGGCTGGCTGGGTGTTATTTTCCAGATGGAGGGTAGAGGGCAATAGTGTTTAAGTTATGCTCTTTTATGGCGCATCCTTGCTTTCCTCTGAACTGCTGGGCGCTGGAATCAGATGAAGGGGTCTTGATCACTGCAAGATATACTGAGTGAATGCATGTAAGTGCAAAGAGCTGTGATTTATTCGTCTGCTGGAGAGAGCCATGTGTCTTCGTCTGGAAGCTCTCAGTGGGTAAGTGCCCAGCAGTAGGCCGGCCTCTGGGAGAAGGACCAAACCAAAGGCTCCCAGATCTCTGGTAAACAGAGAGATGAGTAAGGTGCCGATGTCAAAAATGGATAGATTCGCCCTGGGACCATGACAGTGCACGGGGCTTGGTGAGCAGGCTGGATACCAGCAGCTGGCATCCTGAATAGCTGCTGCTGGGCTGTGTACACATCTGGAATCCGGAGTGCCTGCTAGAATTCGGATACATCTGGAATCTGGCGTGCATGTGGGGGAAGGGCAGGAATGTAGGCACAGCTGGGATCCAGGGTGCCCTGGGCGAAGCATGGACAGCTGGGGGCTACAAAGCTAGGTACAGTCCCTGAGAGCATCTCATCAGTCTCTTCTCTCTGGAGAAGGGTGTGTGAACAAATAACATTTTTTGTTTTTTACACCAAACGCTCTTCCTGGTGTTTCAGCCAGCTCTGTCAATTCATCATTCCCCACAACCCTTCCTGAGTGGGCACAAAGGTGGTGCTCATGGAGGGGAGTCAGGGAAGCAGCTCAGGTGAAAAGCTCAGCTGTCGTATCCCCGGGGGGAGTTCAGAGAGCTGACATGGGTGGTGGGCACTGGCTCATCCTTAGTACTTTAAGGGTTAACATGGCTGGGGAACTACAGGTCCAGTGAGCCTGACAGACACCAGAGACACAGACAGGATGGGCACCAAAGGAGCCCTTTAATTCCAAAGCGCATCCAAAGCCTGAGTCGAAGGGTCAGCTGGGGGGATGTGTCATGCCAGAGGTGCCCGTCTGTCTGGCAGGCTCAGCGGACACACACTATCCCTTTTCTCCTGGCATGTCAGTATGGCCTGCGCCTGAGTTATGGCCAGCTCATCAGCTGATTCCCTTGGCCACGGGAGGCGGACATGCCAGAGTCATGGTTGATGCCCAGCCGTTCTCAGCTCATTTCGTTGCTGGGATGGAAGCAGGGTGACTGGAGAGGGCTCAGGAAAGAGCCCCAAGAATGAGGAAAGGTTTGGAAAACACCTCCTCATGATAGACTTAGGAGATATGTAGCTTAACGAAGACAAGCTTAAGGCGTGATGTGATCACCTGGTGACAGATAGATATGAGGTCAGATTAGAATCATAAATGGCTGCCTGCTGGCCTTAAAAATCGATTTATCTACCTTGGACTCTGCCATAGTCCTGCTGTGGGAGTTTGGGAGAGTCACTAGAGTGACCAACTTTGTTGGATGGAAAAAAGGGAAAGCTCCATGAAAAATAAGGGACATCGCTTTCTATTAAGGGACATTTTAGTGAGGTCCCATTTCCTGTAGTATAGCGTGTGTGTGTCTCTCTCAAGTGTACATTCCTACTACCCTCAAGTCTAAGCTTCCATTCAATATTTGAAATGGTATTTATTAGCATCTTAAAATAGAGGATGGAGGAATCACTGTAAAGGACACATCCCTTGAAGCAAGGGATGGCTGCTTACCCTAGACAAATTTCTTTTCTTGTCCATCTTGGTTACACAGATGGTAAGTTCTCCAGCTCTGGGAACATCTCTAGCTATGCACACACCCCGCGCCCAGTGTTACAGGCTCTGATCTCTCTTGGGCAACTGCAAACCAAGGAACTTTAATATTGGGGCAGAGACTGTACACCAGCCATTGCATAAATCCTCTTGCTTCAGGGCAACTGCCCATTGACCCTCAGGGGTCAGGAAGAAAATCCTTCTGTGGGTAGATTAGTCCATAATCATCCAGGATGGAGCTTATGCCTCTGAAGGGACCCCCCTCCCTTCGTTGGGAGCTGGCGTCCCAGAGTCGATGGCCTGGCATGCTGCTTTAATGAAGGCAGCTGTGAAGAATATTACCACCTTTTTCTAAATGGCACTAATCTGTGGAATAATGCAGGCCTTGGAGATGTAATGATGGCCCATTAGAGGGCTCTGCCGATTTTAATGAGGCACTGACATTTTTTAATTTTTACCTTGGTCACGGGAGACTCTTTCCAGGAGGTCAAACCCTGGTGATTTATAGCCTCTTTTGCAACCACCTCCCTCAGGCAAGTCCCAGTGACTCAGAGACCACCCCTCCCTCCTTATCCCTTGGTTTCCTCTTGACATTTTCATCCAGGCCTGCTCTCCGGTCACAGCCTGGGAAGGTTCTTCATGAGTCACATGAGGATTTTCATGAGTGAGGCTGGTGGGCTTTGCAGGCTTAAAAGAACAATGGCAGAGGAACCACAGAGGGTCAGACCACAATGAAGGGTCCATAAAGCAAAGCTGAGGGCTGGGGGATGGATGGCGCTGAATGGCTTCTTCTTCCTTTTTTTTAAATCTCTTTGGCTTCAAGACATATGCAACAGGAGTGGCTGTCAAAGGTGAGGAAGGCTGAAAGGAGCAAAGACTGCAAAGAGAGGAAGGATGGGTCCAAACCTTGCTCTGCCGCAGATTTCCTGTAGAGTCTTGGGCAAGTCACTTAGCCACTCTGTGCCTCAGTTTCCCATCTGTACAATGGAGATAATAGCATTTCCCATCCCCACAGGAGCATGTGGAAATAAATGTTTTATAGCAGTGGTTCCTAACCTTTTCCTTTATGTGGACCACTGCATCATCATCAAAAGCTTTTGTGGACCACTATGTAAGCAAGCCATTGTAAATATTTTAACGCAGCCTATGGCTGATGGGTGTCAACCTTCTATATCAAGGGGTATTCAAAATGTACCCATTTCTAATAATTTATTATGCTCATCCACAAATGTATTGCAGTTGTCAGAGTACATTTACCTGCAGTAATTATCTCTTCCCCCTACTCCTACAGACCAACTGCGGTACCTTGACAGACTACCAGTGGTCCATGGACCACAGGTTGGGAACCACTGCTTTATAGATTTCAAGGCCACTCATCCACCTCTTGTATAACACAGGCTGTTGAGTGCCCCAAAATCATTTCTAGATTTTAGATCTACTCCTGATTTAAAAATTGTCCATGATGGAGAATCCACTGTGACCCTTGCTATATTGTTCCAATGGCTAAATACCCTCATTATCAAAAATGTACACCTTATTTTCGATCTGAATTTCTCTAGCTTCAACTTCCAGCCACTGTATCATGTAAGACCTTTCTCTGCTAGACAGGAGATCATCCTAACATATATTTGTTTCCCATGTAGGCTATATCTACACTGCCAAAGATATTCTGAAATAGTTTTTTTGAAATGACTATTTCAAATTTTTTTCAAAATAATTATTTCAAAATAGCATTATTTTGAACTTATTATTTCAAAATAGGAGTCTAGTGAAGCCATTCTATTTTGAAATAAGGTAGGAGTTTGTATTTTGAAATAAAGAGTCTTCACTAGACTTTCTTCTTTGAAATAGGGGGAGGCAGGGAAAAGTATAGGGCAATTGTTTAGAAAAAAGCTAATTCTGCAGCTTGGAAAGGCTTTTTTCAAAATAACTGTTTTAAAAGAATTGCTCCTTCAAAATAAATGCAAACTAATTCAGACATGGATGATGCAGGTCAGACACAGACAGTGCTGGATAAGCAAATGGAGTGGGGAAGCAGATGAGAAGGAGCTCTCCCTCCTCCACCCCCTTGGCGTTTCAGTGTCTTGTGGATGTTTCTTTCAATGCTGTTGCACCTCTGCCTTTTTTAAGTGGTTGCAACAGTTGTGGGTCTCTGACCCCAGCTTTCCTGCCTGCAGGGATTTTATAACAATATCTAGAGTCATTATCTGGCCCACCCTTCTTTCACACCATGAGTCATTCCTTAAAGAATATTCTGCAAGAAACCACACTGAGATTGCAGTGCCCACAACATTCGACCTCTCCCCCATTTCCCACTGGGCTCCAAGAGCTTCCAGCGCCTCAGCGTGATTGTGTGACTCTGGGCTGGAATATACCAGTTTGGGCCCCAATTCTGCAATTGACAGTGTGGCTAGGGCCATGTTGATTTCCTTGTGGGCTGATTGATCCAGCTGCATTGCAAGGTCAGGGCCTTAGTGAACCTCTAGATGATAATTAATTTATTTATCTTCTTACCTGACCCTTATAGATATCTGTTATTATTTGTAGCAGCTAGGAGCCCTGGGCATGCACCAGGACCCCACTGCGCGGGGCAGTGCACAAACCACAGAACAGAAGGACAGTCCCTGCCTCAAAGAGCTTCCAATCTAAGGCCTGGCCTACGCTAAAAAGCTGGGTTGACCTGGGTGTATCAAGCCACATCCCCGGGTGATGCCTTCTGTCAACTCAGCTCCTGCCTCTTGGGAGGGTCGATTGCCTATGCTGTTGGGAGAATCCCTTCAGTCAGGATAGGTAGTGTCTACATGGCAGGACTACTGTGACACAACTGCAGTATCTCACATGTAGACAAGCTGTAAGCGAAGTCTCTACAGATCAATCCAGGAATAGAACCTATTCATCCATTTCAATGAAGCAATGTGGCTTGCAATTCATGTATTTGTAATGGATCCATGGAATTAAAAAGAAAATGATAGAAAAGATATGAGACAAATAAATGGGTGATGATTGTAATCTGTTCCTGGATATTCCCACACAAAGAAAGAGGCTAAAATTAACTGGATAAATTATTCAGTGTCACTTATTGACTCTTTTCCAAGAGCCCTTACGGTTAAAGTGCTAAGCTGTAGAGGTGACATGATTACAGGACATAATGAGGGGAAAATCCTAGGGGGCTCTCTAATTCAGTGGAGAAGGGCAGAACAAGAACCAACGACTAGACGTTATAGCCAGACACATTCAAATGAGATACAAGACATCAATGTTTAACAGCAAGAGCTGGCTCGTCTTCCGTGATGGTGGCAAATTTTGACTCAATGTAGTGGACATGCCAGGAGTAGGGAGGGCGAACACGGATATGCAAGTTATTTTAGGTAATTTTTGTATCTCTGTTCAACTGCTACCAAAAAGGGCAGGCAGTGCAGACTTGTCCGGTGATTAACCATTTGAACAAACTCCTCGGGAAGTGACAGGTCCCCCATCTCTTAATGTCTGCTGCTCAAGACTGGTTGTCTCCTTGGAACATGCTTCAGTCAAACACGAGTTACTGGACTCGGTACCGGGGGAACTGGGTGAAATTGTCCGACCTGTGATATACAGGAGCTCTGATTAGATGACCTAATGGTCTCTTCTGGCCTTAAATATCTATGAAAAAGTCTTCCCAGGAGGCGGAATGGAAATAAAATGATAGTGAAGAAGAGTTAAATGGCCTATATTTATGTGCTATTGAACCTCCAAAAGGTCGGGTTCTGCCTGGATTTGAGGGGCTACATTTTGTTAGGTCTCATGATCCAGCAGCTTCGGCTCTGCCTCTTTCACTGGTGACCTTTGAAATAAATAAATAAGCAAAAGTATAAATAAATAGAAGAGCTGAAATTAGAACTCATTCGAGTTGCAAGGGAGGAAAAAAAAACTTTCCCTCAGGGGCCAATTCCATATTTCTACCAGCGCTGACACTAGTAATTTTTTAAAAACATTTATAAAAGGCAGTTAGCCTGTCATTCCCTCAAGATTATTTATTGTTTAGGAAATCTATAACTCCTAGTACTTCTTATTTTGATATAGGAGCTTTCAGCCCTTGTGCCTCAAGGGATGGCGTGTTTCAAGAGGAGCTCTTTGCCTTTCAGAAAATGTTTCTCTTGATGGGAGATTTCTTTCTTTCTTTCTTTCTTTCTTTCTTTCTTTCTTTCTTTCTTTCTTTCT
>ML682037.1:7925522-8000455 GCA_007922195.1 Podocnemis expansa | reverse complement strand
TCTTTCTTTCTTTCTTTCTTTCTTTCTTTCTTTCTTTCTTTCTTTCTATGCATTATGCATGGTTTTGACTTCCAGGCAAATAGTCCCTTGGGCCCTCTCTGCAGGGAGCAGTGGGGTGCATGTCTGCAAAGGATCCACCTATCAGTTCTGTCTGTCAACCCCTTTGTACTTTAATTCAGCTGGGGGACTGGCCACGACTAGGCCATTGGTGGAAGACACATGGGGAGATGAAGGAGAATAGAGGTAAGATTATTTGGCCAACATCACTGAGGCAGCCTATAATAGGCTCAGGTCTTGAACGAACTTCTCTTACATCTTATTTTAATGATTTACCCCCCACGATTGCCCTTGTGGTAGGACTAACAAGAGAGAGTTTGGCCTGGCAAGCACAGGTTTGCAGTTGGCTGCGCTCCTATGGATTCCTGTAAAAGTTTTATGGCCACAAACTAGTTCCTCTCAATAACACAGCCATGGATGACGACTGCATTGTTAAAGTACCAGCCCATGACCCCTGGCTCTTTTCATCTTCACCTCCGCCAAAACTGGGCTGCCAACTCTCTTAATGATTCTGGGCGTGTCCCTAATTTGCCCCTGGATGTCTCCTATCCTGCAGCTCACCACTTGGGCTTATAAAAAGGGCATTTCTGCACCAAACGACCCAACCCAGCTGCCAAATGAAGGAGCAGTGTGTTCCACTCAAGTGCCCACATTTGAAATTTCTGCTTCAAGGGCTAGACCCACAGCCCACAAGAATAGGTGTGGCTTCATCAAAGTCAGTGGCGAGATCTGGTTTAAAGCAGCCAAGGAACCAGCCCCCATTGACTCCAATGGAATGATGGCTGGTTAACACCAGTTGGGGATTTGGCCCCAATATTTCCAGTTGAATGGACCTATTTACACCTGCATAGGATCTGCTCATCAATGGCCAGTTATCACCAGATGAGGATCTAGTCCTATTGACTCCGGTAGAGTTGAATTGCTTTATATCAGCCAAAAATCAGGCTGACTGATTCCACTGGAGTGGTGCTAATTTACACTTGCTTGGAAACTGTCTTGCAGCTTGCTGGAGGAGCACATTAGTTTTCTCCTCCGTCTAGCAAATTTAACCCCATAGTGACAATGCTCTGTCTCTCCCCAAGCTCAGGTCCCAGCCCATCCATACGCTAGCACGTCCCCAGACCCAGCGTCTGGCTCCGGAGGTGTCTTGTTGAACTTGGACAAGCTTGAATAGTCTCTGTTGAGAGCAGCTGACCTAAGAGAGGAAACACGAAGGAAGTGGGGCGTGGCTCCCCCATGGGGCACACAAGATGGAAGGTTGTCCTGACGGGTGTATTTCATGCCTGTTTCTGCTGGATCCACCCCATGTAGGATGCTTGGGAGCTCAGCCAGGCACTCCTCTCTACAGGGGACATCCATAATGTCCTTGACTGAACAACGGGATGCCTCACAGAGAAGAGGAAAGGGAGGTTTCTCACAGCTGAATGGAACTGGTACAAATCCTAGAAGCCCATGACTCCCCTGGTAAAACTTCCCAGATCCTTCAGCAATGTACAAAAGTCAGTCTCCTGCTAATTAGATTGTTTCTTAATTAAATGCAAATGTGTTACTCCTCCCATCACACCTCCTACACAGGCCTCATTAAGCTGATACAATCAGCAAAGCAATTCTGCAGTCAGGCTGGGACTTTCCAAAGCCTAAGGGGCTTAGGAGCCCTGCACTAATGAAACAGGGCCAGCTAAAGAGCTAGCATAGATTACTTTGGCCCAGATTCTTTGAGATACTTAGGCACCTCAATCCCCTTAAAATCAATGGCGGTGAGGTGTCTAAATTCTTCTACAGATGGGGGAATGAGGTATCTCTTGCAGTGAGCAGAAAGCAGCCACCAAAGTGGGGCTCGCAGAGTCACAAAGGGGGTCCCATGTGGTATTTAGGGTTTGCAGCTGTGTGTGTCCCCTTTTCAGGCTGAACTGTGAGGTGATGGTCAGGGAGCCCTCACTGGGGCCCCTCAGATCACATTGAAAGTCTTGGCCTGGATGTGACTGGAGGCAGCACCCCAGCATGTGTGGGGGGAGGGCTCCAGGTTTGGCAGTAGGGTTAGTCCACTTGGACTTGAGCTGAGTGATTTTTTTGGTTCCCTGGCAGTTCTGAAAAATTCAGAGAGGAAAAAAATAAATTTGTTTCACAGCAAATCCAAACGCAGTGCACCGAAAAGATCCATTGCTGGTCCAATGAATCAACCCAAAACAGCTGACTAGCAGCTACCATGATGCCTGATAATGAATACCTGTCAGGCCAGAGAGCAGGTGTATAAGAATGACTCTATAGACTAGTGGCTTGGGTACCCTACTAACAGGGGAGAGCCCCAAGTGCCAGTTCCCCTACCTTGCTGACTATTTATACGAGGCATTTATGTCAAGCAGGCAGCATACTCCAGGATTTGTCAGCATGGGATGCAGTAATTTCATCCTACTGGCAATTCACAAGTCTTTATGCATCATGGACATTGAGGCAGGGCATCGAGCTGATCCTGCCCCTGATGCAGAGAAAGAACATGTAGTTAAAAATGGGTGTGAAATACCGAAGCATCTAAATGACTGGTGGATCACCCGAGCACTGAGCGTAACATACAGCCAGTGACCTGTTCATCATTGAGACATCTGGCTTCCTGATCAAGGGGACTTGGGAAAGAAGTGGTATATTATCATGTTCCTTGTGGTACAGCAGAGCTGGGGTCAGCTGTAATAAATATAGAGGGATCTATAACATATTGAATCAGAAATTTTGGGATGCAAGTGACCCGAAGAGACCATCTAATTCCACCTCTTGCACTGAGACAAGACCTGATAAACCTAGACTTGCCCTGACACGTGTTTGTCTAGTCTGTTCTGGGGACTCCACAGCCTTCCCAGTTAACTTGCTCCATTGCTTAACCATCCGTAGTGTTAGAAAGATTTTCCTAAATCTCCCATGTTGCAAATGAAGCTGATTAGGGAAATAGAACTGGAGTTTGGGTTGGAATTTATCTTTTTAATTTTTTCCAGAAAATATCCATGAAACAGAAAAAGAAATACTGCATAATTTGCTTTGTAAATATTCATATAAAATATTTTGGCCCCAAACCAAATTAACTTGATTTGGAAATGCTGCTATGGTGCCTCATCCTCGTCTAGGAGCCAGGTTCCCTGATTGTCCGCCATCTCCTGTGAGGTGCCATGATCCCCCTTTTGCTCAGCTGTCCCAGTGCATTATGGGAGTCACCGGTTGTGGCTCATTATGGGAGGTGTAGTCTGGCCAGAGAGCCCAGGCTACAAAAGACAATGGGGACAGAAGGCATCTAATTACAGTTCCCATGAGAAAATCCAGCAGCATATCCAAACTGAAGAATAAACAGCATCTAAAATGAGCATCAGCGCTAAGCGAGAGTCCAGCACCTTCTTAATTATTCTTCAGGGTGCCCAGACACAATGGTGATGGGTTCTTTAAAAATACCTAAAATGGCAGAAGGGCAGATTTATGGAGCGAGAGAAAGAGGCAAGCAAATTGCATGGCCCAAAGCCCTAGAGAGCAAGGATCTCACAGCTGGAAAAAAGAGAAAAGAGGCCCAGAGGTGCTTGCAAACACCCGATTGTCAGGAGTGCCTCACGGGACGGAGTCGTCTGTTGCCATCTCTTGGTGAGCAGGGGAAATGACTGAAGAGGACAGACCTCATTTGCACTTTAGTTATGTGACAAGTTGGCATATTTTGGTTAAAATACAATGAAATTTTCCATTTTGAGGCAATAAAATCCTAATATCCCTGTTGGGACACTAAAGGAGAAGAGAAATGCACTGAATGTGTCTGGAATGAGCCATCACCCTGACTTTTCTCATAGCCAGGGACAGATGGGTAAAGGAACCTGGTGGCTGGGGACCAAGAGGCGGAGGGTTACTCGGAGGAAAATGTGGTTTCATTTCTTTATTTAAAACGTGTGGTAGTAAGGGTCCTGTTAAAAGCAAGACATTCCATGAGCTCAGAAGTAGTTTTGAGAGCTGAGTTCAGGTGACTTGATGCTTCTGAGGTGGTAGCTTGGGCTGTAGTTGCAGATAGCAACAGCCTCCTTCAGGGATTGTGGACTGGCCCTTCCTACCCAGCAATCCAAGATGACATTTCTTCACTTTGGTGAGGTGGTGCAATCCTTGTAGCAGCCCCGGTAACACCGATGGGCTAGAATCCCTCCACAGCGACAACCCAGGACAATCAAGTGGGAGGGGGAAGAAAGGAAATTGCTAAATGTATTAGCCATGTGCCTTTCTGAAAGGCAGATGGATGTCGGAGTTGTTACATAGATCCCGGTTGTGGGACATTTGGCTTATTTTTTAATTGATTAATAGTTGGCTTTCTTAGGTTCATTCTGTTGTATGCTCTGACCCCCTCTCAAAAAGTTCTCTTTGTTTTGAACATCTGGACTCAGCATTCGTGGGTCTGGTCTATCAAGGGTTCCCCATGGTGCCATGGTGTTTCTGGGTACAGCTGGGGTGGAACCAGTGTTTTTTAAATTTTTAGGAGGAATTCTTAGATAATTGAACGAAATCCCAGTTGCTGCCAGCGACTTCTGGCAGAAAGATTATAGGTTGAGAAACGGGGATGTATAGAGATAGCTAAGTAGAAACAGTCACTGCATTGTAACAAAGAGGCTGCTGCATTTCGTGATGTGATAATGCATATGTTGCTCCCCTACCATGCTGGGATCCCATGGCGCGAAAGGTGCTGTAAAAAGGTCACTTGATGTTTAGTTATCATAGATGTGTCCCTAAAATGATACAGATGCAAAAAATGAGAAAAAGGAAACAACCAGCCTGATTTTGTCTCTGCAGACGGAGACAAGGGGTTTGTTTCTAGTTTACTATGTAGGCTCTTTACACCTTTCTAGTAAAGGACCTTCATGTGGGCTGGAATGAGTGTTCCACCGCTTGGAGGACCCTCATATATGGGTCTGCTCTACACACAGAATTTGTACTGCTACTATGTTCGCTAGGGGTGAGATTTTTTTCTTTTTCTTTTTCTGGCACAGAAACACTGGCATGACCCCTTGTGCGGATACAGTTTTACGAGTGTAACGCTGGTGCAGCAGGGGAGCCCAGAGCTACAACAGCAGCTGGGGACTTAGGAGACTGTAGCTTAACTCCCCAGCACAGCCAATTTACGTGTCAACGGCCAAGTGACTTTGGCTCGGATCCTCCAAGATATTTCAGTGGGCATTAGGCACCACTGAGGATCTGGTCTGATCTGTCTGCCTGAGTTCCCCAACTGTATAATGGGGGTGGTAACATGACTGCATCTTGGAGGAGGTTTGCAATGGTAAATATGGTAAAAGTGTGTTCAGATACTACAATAAAAGGGGCCAGATAAGTATCTCAGACAGAAGGTGCTGTGTAGCTTATTCCCATCCTATATGTGGATCGTTATTCGAATATAACGGTTTGTGTCCACACTACCGGGTTTGTATTCTTTGACTCTACCACTATAATTAAAACAATACAACTTTCTAGTAAGGACAAGGTCTCAGAGCAAATGAGAACTGGGGGACAAACATTTTGGTAAGACCTTCCCAGCCCTGCAGCCTCATTAATGGTGCATGGGCCTGGAATGCAGTAGACCTTTGTGCTGTTTCCAGATCTGTCGCTTGCTAGGAGGGAGAAGAATGATTCTCCTTAACCACCAGTGATAGGACAAGAAGCAATGGGCTTAAATTAGAGCAAGGGAGGGTTAGGTTGGAAATTAGGAAAAAATTCCTAATTCGTAGGGCAATTAACCACTGGAATAAGTTGCCAAGGAAAGCTGTAGAATTGCCACCATTGGAAATTTTTAAGAGCAGGCTAGACAAACACCTGTCTAGAAGGGGTACGTGGTCCGGCCATGAATGCAGGCTATGACCTCTCCTGGTCCCTTCCAGTTCTATCTTTCTATGATTCTTCTGTAAATCATTTCCCCTTTCTGTGCCTCAGTTTCTGCATATATATAGTGGGGATCATGTTAGCATCCTCCATTGTAAAATGCTTTGAGATCTACTGATGGAAAGTGCTGCATAATATATATTGTTATGTTTTAAAAACCAGTTTGCTGTTGAATCTTGGTTCCAATTGGGCCCAAGATACCAATATGGATCCTCTTTGAATTTAAAAAAAATTAAAAAAACCCAATAAAATGAGGTAAAATCCCCAATTTTATTTTTAAAAAACCTCAAGAGACCTTCTAATTGCTACCCTGAGCCGGTGGGGTTTGAATTATTGTGTAATCACTCACGCCCAAGTAGTGTGAAAACACACCTAAGCGTGAAATACTGTGCAATAAATCCATGCCCTGTTGTGTCTTATTGCTTAATTACTACATGAAACGACATGATTCAGAATAACCAAAATGGGATTGCATCATGTGACTCATTAAAATGAAGGGAAATTAGTAGCTGTGAAATGAAGTGTGATGAAGGAGGGTTTTGGGGTTTTTTTCACCCGCTTCTCAGACCAGTAATGGCCAGGAGGTTCCCTGAAAGATGTAGAAAATGCTTGCAGTCAGCAGAGAATGCTTCCCGCGCCACCCCTGGAAAATTGCAGGTTGGATGCTGTAATTTGGATTTACAGCTTGTCCTGACCTGGTTGGAGACGAAAATAGAAAACAAAACAAAACAAAAAAATCCTCACTTCCAGGGGTCAGGTCAGCAAAAGATGTGCCATATTGGGGATAGGCTGTGGGTTGGCATCTGTCTGGCATACTGCCTAACAGGCCCCGTTTGGAAGTGCATTGTGGGATGCAACTATTTCTCTCAGAGAATCATGGATGCTTTGGATCAAGTTCCCATAATTCCCCCGCTCCATCCCATGATGCCCTTGTTTGCACTGTCCATCCAGCCCAAGGGCCAGACTTACAAAGATATTTAGGTGCCTGAAAATACACCTAAATAGCTTTGGCCTATGGGGTAATATCCCTGCTCTACTTCACAGACAGAGGCTGAGGAGAAATGGATAAATATGGTAAAGCTTTTGACATGCTCAGATACTATAGTTATGCAGGCCAGAGAAGTACTTTAGACATGCTCTTTTGAAAAGCTGGCTGTTATTTGGCTGCCTAAATTATTATTATTAATACCTATTAGTTAACTATTCTCCTATAATGTTTTTTTCAATCAGTTGCTTTCAAAGCACTTTGCAATTTACCAGTATTACATCATTTCCCCCCATTTTACAGATGGGGATACTGAGGCAAAAAGCAAGGAAGTGGCTTGCTGTAAGGTCATCAACAGGCTAATGAAAGATCAAAGATTAGAATACACTTATCTTGAGTGCCAGTGCAGTGCCTTATCCACTAGACCACACTACTTATTTGCATGATGGTAATACTTAGGAACTTCAGTCATTGGTCCAGACCCCATTGCACTAGGTGCTGTACAAACACAGAATGACAAGCTACACCCTGACTCAAGGAGTTTTTTCTTTTGAAAGTCTCAGCCTAGTTGCAAGAGCTCAATAGAACCAGCTGAACTGCTTTAGATGAAAAATGGTTTTTAATGAAAAGAACTTTTTTTTGACTAAACTGAAAAACTATTTTTCCAGGGAAAAAGTCATTTATTTTTCAGAATCTATTTTTTCAAAAATGAAATGAAAATGATTTTTTTTTAAAAAAAATTGACTAAAAAAAAAAAAAACCCAAAAGGTCTTTGCTCTTCAGTTTCTTGTTTAAAAACTATGAAAAAGTAAATGTTGATGGGAAACAAAAAAATTGTTTCTAGTTTTGTTGCAAAATATAACTGGCTGTTTTTGAGCAATGCTAGTTCTGAGCACTTGAAAAACTGCTGCCCTCCTCGTGTGCAAGTGTGCGTTGTCTTCATCTGTGTATTAATCAGCTTGAGTGTGTATACGTGCTGTGTGTGTGGCAAAGCAGGAAAATTCAGTGGGTTGAAACACTGGGGAGGAAAGTGACATTTTCCAGTCCCAGCCTTAGCACATTTCTTCATGCATATCCTTTAATTCCTATACTTATATGTATTCACTTTGTGGTCAGGGCCCTGGGGACCATGACAGTTTCTGCGTAGAAAATTTATTGCTGAGGATAAGAACATTTTTTCATGCAATGTAAAACTTCTGCTTGTTGAGTGAGACTTGCACAGAGGGAATGGAACATTTACAGTGAGGTTTTCGTTGGAAACTAGGTAACCTCAGGCGCTGTTTTCTTTTTCCCACAGGCGTGTGTGACAACAAAGCAGTCTAGGTGGGCCGGGCACTAGGATGCCTGGGTTCTATTCTTCAGCTCTTGTCATTCTCCTGGGGAGTGATCCAGCAAGACACCAAGCAATCTTGTCAAGCAAGCAAGTTGTCTTGTTGGCTTCAGAAGAAGTTGTGTTTGGAAAGATAGTCATGCTTCAGGCTGGGAGCCGCATGGAATTAGATAACTAAATCTAGCTGGATTTCAACAGTTTTGGGACATCTTAATCCCTTTGGCTCTTTGGTAAATCACAGTGTAAATTCTCTGCATTCTCTCTCCTCTGCTGATTGGCTGCTTGCTCCAACCTCTTCCCTTGCTCTTTATCTCGGCACAGCTCTCCACGTCCTTGGTGTCTCCCCACTCCCTCCTGTCTGTCCCCTGATGTTGTTCCCCTGGGTTCATAGATTTTAAAGTGAGAAACAAACCATGGTAGTCATCTGGTTTGAACTCGTGTGTAAGATAAGCCAGGGAATATCCACAAAATAATTCCTGGAGCAATTTAACATCCCCCACAACTCTTGCTAAATTGATGCGGTGGTTAATTACTGTCACGCCTAAAAATGTATACCTCATTTCTGGGCTGAATTTGTCTAGCATCAACTTCCAGCCGTTGGCTAATGTTTGACCTTTCTGTGCTAGATTGAAGAACCTGCTATCAAATAGTTTATTCCCATATAGGCACTTAAAGACTGTGATGAAGTCACTCCTTGAGCTTCTCTTTGTTAAACTAAATAGATTGGGCTTCTAGAGTCTGTCATGCTTTCCAGTCCTTTAGCCATCTCTGTGGCCCTTCTCTGAATCCTCTCCAATTTATCAACATCCTACTCCAGAGTTCCCTATTTACGCGTCCCTGCTGGCATTAGCTCTTTGGTCACAGGATTGCTCTGAGGGCACATATTCAGATGGTTATCCATCAGGACCCCCAGATCTTTCTCAGAGTTAGTGCTTTGCAGGACTGCACCCCCAGCCCTCCAATCAAAGGAGAGCTGGCAGGTGAAGGAGGATTTCCTGCCCTCTATCTACCCAATTGGGTCTCTGGGCAGTGCGGAGACCAGCTGCTCCTCTTTATGCATCCCCAGCCAGTTAGGAAGCTTGGGGCAAGGCATTCTGGTCACGTCGATCCCTTCTAGCCGTAGGTTCCATAACAGTCTACCAGCCCCATGCATTCAAAAATTACAAATTGGTTCCCCCTAAAAATCTCAAGATCAGCTTAAAAGATCACAAGACTTATAAAAACCAGAGACATTTTTAGTCACTTTGTTTGCCTTTTGGTGTCAAAAATTTGAGGGATCACATTTTCATGGGTTTTTTTGGCCACCCTGAGCATTAGAAACTTACTTTTTTTGTTCATGAAAGCTGAGATTTCCATCTAATCACAAGTTCCAAGGAGGGAGCTGTGCTAGTCTGCATACAGCAAAAACAATGAAAGTCCTGTGGCACCTTAAAGGCTAACAAATTTCTTTAGGCATAAGCTTTCATGGGCTCCAACCCACTTAGTCAGAGGCAACTGAAAGTTTATGCCTGAAGAAATTTGTTAGTCTCTAAGGTACCACAGGACTCCCACTGTTCCATCTAATCACAGGACTCCAGGATCTGGCTATTTCAGAAAAGCACCAAAGATTGCAAGACTAGCAATGAAAACATGACCTCTGGTAAAGTGGATATGCAAACTTCAGATTCCCGGTGATGGAGCAGAATTTGGGATCCACCTGGGATCCAATGAAATTTACCAGAACCTTTGGGCTAAATAGGAGTGGGGAATCAAATCAGAAGATCAAGTTTTTGAAGCAGCAAGGACATTGCCAGAAGAAAGAGACACTTTTCTCTTCTTCCCATCTCCAGAATACCAGCATTACATTTTTTATAACAGGAGTTTTTTATGTACATTTGACATTTAAAAGCTGATCAGATCTTTTCTCTGGGACAGCAGAAAATGGAGATATTTACAAGGGTATTATCAGAGCTGGTAGAGCAAATGAGATTTACTCTGACAGAAAGGCTGTATTATAGATACCTAATGTCCAGCCAAGACTCCAGTGACTCAGTGGGAACATATGCAGGGATGGCATTGGGAAATAATTTATGGGGGACTTTAATTTTTCCAGTGAGAGGAATCTGGAAGTTGTAGAGGGTCCTAATAAGAAGAATAATGTGCTTTTCCATAGTGCAGTGGTTCTCAAATTGTAAAAATTAGGCTATTTATGACCATAACACACTTCCATGAGGGAATCCGTGGTGGTGGTTCTGTCTTGGAGCAAAGGGAGGTGCCGTTTCTTGCTTGTAGCCATCCAGGGCTTTCTTAGAGATTCCAATTTCCAAATGGGTAGCTGTGTTAGAGGATTTTCCTGCCAGCTGAACTAGGTATCTTCAGCTCCTCTCTGCTTTGTAACCCTCCCCCTTGCTGCTCCTTCTTATCATCATTATATAAGTAGGGCTGTTTATTATCAAGATTGTTCATCAAGGGCGTGGAGTGATTCAGATGGTGAGCCTAGGGATGAGGGAGAGGGAAGAGACTGGGACTGGCTTTGGGGGGCAAGGGGGAAGACTGGAACTAATTGCATGTTCTTCATTTGCAGGGTGCTCAGTTTGAGACCGTGCAGTCTGATTTGCCTGCCGCTGAAGCCAACGGCACTCTGTGAAATGCCATGTGATGCTGAGCACTAAGAAGAACCAGGTCCCTGATATCTCAGATCAGTCACTCAAAACCAGGGGAAACTTTTGACTGTGCTTCAGCTCTCCTGCTGTGAAACGGGCATCACCACCATCCCCTCAGCTCCAAGGGGTGTGGGGAAAATACAGTCTTTAATATTTCTGAGCTGCTTGGCTATCACATCAGGGGTTGAAATGTCTGCAGCAAACAAGGCCTCAGGCCCTGCCTTGAATAATGAGAAAACAAAATGCTGTATAGCTGAACATGAAGGGAAGCAGTGTCTAGCAAGTGCCCTATATGAGGCAGAGTCTTATGCAAAAAAACCAGGATGTGATCATGGATTCAAGACAGCATCATGCCAGCATGCATGGTGGGGGATGTGGGGGGAAAGCAAAATTAAGCAGCCTGGGCCCCTTTAATCATGGCATTTCCTAGCTTTTGCAGGGTTAACTTTTTAACATTAATCTTTTTTTTACCGTAGGCTTTTTTCATGTCTACAGCCTAGTGTTTATGGCACCATCAAAACACTGGTGCTCTGAGAACCTAAAAAATTGGCCCAGATACACAAGTGCTAGAACTAAGGAGGCTGTCGCACCTCTGGTTTGAAGTGTTTCCCAGCATATTCAAGGTTTACTGTTTGGTTTAGTGAGTCTCAGCACCCTGCCATATAAATGTTCACTTTATTGCTAGTTGAACCCTTAAACCACCCAAAATGCATTGCTCTTTTGGTTCCTCATGGAGGATTCCTTGATCTAGAGCACCTGGTCTTGTTACTCTAAACCCCTTCAAAAAAGAGGGAGGAAGGTGAGCCCCAGTATTTGTAACATGGCTATTACGTAGCACCAAAAGGCCCCAGGGGACAGCAGGGCCCCATTTGTGCATCGTACACAGTGTGAAATCTCTCCCTACCCAAAGAAGACAGAGAAACAAAGTCTAGATCAAACAGCAGTGGTAGCGCTAGGATTAGAAGTCACGTCTCCTGCTTCCCAGACTTAATAAAGCACTCACAGACCCACCCAGTTGCTTGAGTGCGTGTTCATCCCAAAGTTTGAGATTGTTGAGATGGAGCCATCTAGCATGCCAAGGTGCTCTCTGACTTATTACTTTATTGGTGTTGCGCATTACTACTGGCTTCATTTACATTAAATCTTGAGGCAAACTTCCTAAGTGTCAGAACGGAACAGAACGGTAATGGAATAAGCTACCTCGGGAAGGCGTGGAAGCTCCTTCACCAGAGATTTTCAAGCATGTCCTGCATCCTGGCTGGGGATTAGAAGACACTTGAGGTCCCATCTGATCCTATGATTCTAGGGTTCTGTCATTCCCTAAGGGGCGCCACTTCTTAGTCCAGGCCTTTCTTCTTCTAAGAGGGGAAAGTCACAGGAGTCCTAGTAAACCTGTATCACTTGGCATCACTTGCTAGATGCCTGCCTGGTGTGTCTTGCCAAGAGGCAAGGTTGAGAGATGATCTTCAGATCTTGGGGTGGAGAAGGAATCCTCCAGGTCAGATTGCCATGGGCTTTGTGGAGGGGTTTCATCCTCCTCTGCAGTGTGGGTTGTGTGTTGCCTGCTGGGACCACCCGGACACATCCCACTGAATCAATTCCCTGCCACTGCATGGGCCTCGGGGGTTGGGGGCCCCTTGGTCCCACCTGGTCTTTGCCTGTGGATACAATAGTTTTGTCCCCTGAGGACTGAAATGCATTAATCAAACTAAAGTCATTGGAGTCTGTGTAGGGGGGGTCTGGGTGAGGAGTTCAGATAAGGACTCATGCCTTCAGTTTCATGAAACAAAGACACGTCTGGGAAAATGCAGCAGGATCTGGCTGGCTGGTCTTACTTCTTTGGTCTCCACACATAGCGAGACAGATACATGGCCAGTGCTGGGCTCCAAATCACCAGGTTTATGAACTAGACGTCAACAAACACTATACAGATTTTGGGACCTGCTGCTTCTGTAGGTCTCTAGTGGCTTCTACTGTTGGAGATGTCGAAGCCAGCCAGAGGGCTCCCCAGTTATTTAAAGGGGAAACAACCTAATTCATACACACTGCTGGGTGGTGGTTGAATCTCTGTGCCTCACTCCCCTTCAGTGAAGGAAAGCACATTTGCTCACTTGTCCGAGGAGGGAAAATGCTCCCTAAAGCAACAAGTGAAATGTGAGAAGTGGGCTCCATGCCAGGCTGCTAACTCAGCCGTCTCTCCCGCCCTGGCGCCCTTCCTTCCCACAACCTGTTCTGTAATTAAGCCCTGGCTTCCCCTGTATGATGCTGGGAGGGGCGAAAGCAAGCCTCCCCCCAAAAAGATAAAATAAAAGGAGCTGGAGAAAAAGCTGAACGCTGGGGCACTTGTTGGAACCTGCTGAAGCCAGGATGGAGCCAGGGGCTGATTAAAGCAAGAACGCTGGGACCTGGCCGTGGCAACCTCTGTAGTGAATCAACAAGCAACTAAGAGTCCAGTGGGGGATTCACCGCTGGGGAGGCAGGAGACTTCATGTGGGGATGTGTCCAGAGTGGGGAAATCACATGTGTGTGTGTGTGTACCACAGCTGTTGGTATGTTTAGATATTCTAGTTATGTTCTTGCAGAATTAGCAGGCATTACCCACCTCTTCATGCAGCTAGAAAAACCACTTATGACTTGGTTAAGTAAAAGTGCAGAAGCAGAGAATCCATGTCTCCATGCTCCTTCTCCCCACCTCTTAGCTTTTTCTTTCTCTTCAGCTTCCCACAGTGCCATGCGCCAGCTACCAGATCCCATGAATGAACTTGGACTGCATCCTCCTTAAAAGCTGTCACATTCTATCACTATATTAGATGATGATATACCACGTCAGCGTCCCTGTGCCAAGCCCGCTCTCAAGAGACCGTGTCATAAAAAGGCACAAATCAAATATTATTGTCGCCTCTTTATACATGAGTTGGAGTTTTCCAGGGCTACCTGGGCTGCGTTCCAGGCCTTGCATGAACCTGAAAGCAGGGATGTAGGCCAGTGTTGTTCTGACCCAGCACTAAATGTATTTGAAATGGCATTTGCCCACTTGGCCAGGTCATAGATTTTTAAGCCTAGAAGAGACTACCAAATCATCAGGTCTGACTTGCTGTATAATGCAGGCCACCAACATCACCCAGCCACATCCACAAAGTTGAGCCATGAGACCGAGACCAAAATATGATCCAGTCCTCAGGAGACAAAGTTATTGTGTTGCACAGGCAGAGAATGGGTGGGGTCCAACTGTACCAGTCCCCAAGGCCCCTCCAGTGACAGGGAAGTGATAGAGACACGTCCAGATGAACCTAGCAAGCCACCCACAACCCATGCTGCAGAGGAAGGCAAAGTCCCCTAAAAGTCTCTGCCAATCTGTCCTGGGAGGAAATTCCTTCCCGAACCCACAGCTGATGATCAGGTAGGGCCTGTGGGTGTCAGGAAGACCCGCTGAAGCACCTGAGAGGGGGCTCTGTGGCTGGGTCTACATTGCATTGCTCAGGGGTGGGGAAAAATACACCTTGCTGGGTGATGCAGAGCCTCCCTGGTAAATGTAGTGAGTGTCTACGCTGAAGACCAGCAGGGGTGCGGTTGTACTGGTTTTTTAAGCAGTGACTCGGCCACAGTCCCACCCCAGAGCATTGTCCCCCCAGAGCATCTACCCCATCCCCCAGCTGATCATGGCTGTTGGAAGGATCAAGGCAAGAGTCCATTGAAGGCACCACCCCTGGTTTTACAGGACACCCACTGTCGCCTGGGTCAGGAGCTGAAAAGAGATGCCTGAGCTCTGTGCGTGTGATCAGCAAAGCCGAGAGTTATTAATGTCGGCACATTGCATCCAAGCTTCCTTTGCGCCTTGAAAGTGATCGTTCCACCCCGGCGTCAGCGTAATGAGGTGAGGATTATCCTCAAGTTACAGGGCTGGAAGTGGCCTCACAGAGAGGTTACCCACGCTCATCTAGTGAGTCACTGGGAGAGCTGAAAATAGAACTCAGGAGTCAATGACATCCAGGTTTACTCTGCTGCTCTAACCACTGGACTTCACTCCTTCCTCTGAGCTGGGAATATAACCCAGCAGTCTTGACACCCAGCCCCCTTCTATAACTGCTAGACTACACTCCCCGCTTGGAGCCAGGCTTCCTTCCCAGTCCTCTTTGCTCGAGATCCCTCTCCCCTTGATTCCCAACCCTCTTTGCTCTAGATTCCTCTTCTCTAGATTGCTCTGGAGTCCTGACTCCCAGCGTCCTGCCACATTCATGCCAGACTCCCAGCTGCCTGAGACAGATCTGCTGTTTTATATCCACCCTGCACCTCAGATTCCAACCCAGGCCTGGCTTCAATGAGTGAGACAAAAGAGCTCTCTTCCTGGCTGAGCTGCTGGGAGCCACGCTGACCTCACCGCAGCAAAGCATTGCTGTTCTTTGGCTGAATTGCCAGGAACCGTGCTGAGCTTGTCTTGGCTTGAGGCCTGCCAAGCAAGTGGGAGACATCCCGAGTGCTCTTGGCAGGCAGGTGCCCTCCTTCTGGCCAAGGCAAGAGGAAATATGCTAAGTTCACACAGCGCTTTGCATTGACTGAGCCAGTAGGAGTCAGGCTGAGCTTGTCTTGGCTGGCCATGACCTTCCACTGGCCAAGGTGCTGACCTGGTCCCGCCTGCCAGTCGCCTTTTCCTTGGCTTGAGCCAGTAGAGTCCACAGCTGGCCAGGATGGGAGAGTCACATTGACCTGGCCTCAGCTGGAAGGTGACTTTCCCAGACTCCTTTGTGCTGTGCCATCTGGTTGGGCTGACAAGAGAGGTGTCTGCTGATGCATCCACTGAATTGCTGCCTGCCTTTGGGGGTTGACAAGCTCCAAAGGGGGAGCCATGTTAGTCTAGTTCAGCAAAACAAACAAGGAGTCCCATGGCACTTTTGAAGACTGACAAATTTATTTATTGCATGAGCTTTTTTTCCTCCCATTCTGCAAGTTCCTCATCTTGAAAGCAACTGACAAAGTGGGATTTTCTCCCATGAAAGCTCACGCAATAAATACATTTGTTAGTTTTTAAAAGTGCCACAGGACTCCTTGTTTGTTTTGCTCTTGGGGAACTCATTCCCCCTGTCCTGTCTCACTCATCTATCCTCTCCACCCACCAGACCAGCTCCACCATCAGTCCAAGCTCCACTGCTGAGCCAGCCAACTGAGCAGTAACTGGGGGGGGGGTGCAGATTGCATTACTGGTAAGGGGGGCACAGCAGGAAGTTTGGCACGGCTGATTTTGAGCATAAACATTTTGAGGCCAGGACAGTCCATCTTGTCTATACAGTGTCTAGCCCTAATCTTGGCTGGCGCCACTGGGTGCTGCTGTCACTCATGTCCTAATACCTGATCATGCTGCTGTGCTTGGAGACCCCAAGGCTGCACTAGCAGGCAGCCAGAGAGAAGCAAAACTTCTGTGTCCATCTGCCCTGCTCGGATTTATAGTTTGCATCTGGGTCAGCTATGCCTGCAGAGTCTGGATTCCACAAGTTAATGCCCCAGCCGCCCCATTTCTGTCAGGGGACCCTCCTCTTGGTTCAGCCCCTAGGAGATGTGCTGTTTCCCCTTTGCTTCCCCTCTTCTCAGAGCACTAAGAAGTCTCTGGGGAGAGGCAGCTCTCTCTTATTTCTGTGCAAGGGGGACTATTTCTCCTCTTGGCCAGGTGGGGCTAAAGTAGGAGTAAATCTGCAGGAGCTGGCATTTACTCCAGGATGGAACAGGAATCCCTGAGATCACAGGCTCGCCCAAAAGAAGCTTTTTTTTTTTTAAAATCCAAACAATTAATCCTACAAAATATTCATATTTCTGGATGCTTCTGTTTCTGTGCCGCTGATTTATTCAGGCCTCAGCTGAGCAAAATCATCAGGTTCTAGCTGCTTTCTCAGCTCCCCTCTTCTGCAGAGACAACTGCTGTTATTTTCACCATGTGTTAAGCACTAGATAAACTAAAGCTTCAAATGGGGCCCTGGGGTGGGACAGAAAATGTGGCGGGTTTAGGGAGGCAGACATCTTCATAATTGTTATTATTTATAGAGAGCCCTGGGTGCTGTAGGAAACGCTTACGGCAAAATCCTGCTGGCATTTTCATTACAGTAGCTGCACTGAAGTCAAATGCGTTACAGTGGATGAACATTAGCTTGCCTGAGCCATTAACAGCAGAAGACCCATGACTGAGGTTGGTTAAACATCTTCCACCAAGGCTGTTGCCTTGATTGGAAATTAGGTTTCTACCAAACACATCTTTTTTTCACGAGAAGTGTCTGCTTTCAGCAGGAAATGTGGCATTTTTGTTGAAAGACCAAATGCCTGGAAGTGAAAACCAGAACTATATCTATTCAAAATAGTTCTGCAACGCCTCTTGGAAACTGTAGTTTGGGTGTTGTATGCTCCAGTTCTCCTCTCTAGGCTGGGCTCTCTGCCTTGACTACATCTCCTATGGTGCACCACAGCTAGCGACTCCTATGATGCACCTGTCTCCCCTTGTGAGGAGAAACCCATTCTGAGTTCAGCGATGCTATGACTGAAGAGAGCCACAGACTCTGTCTTAGCTCTGGACCTGCCTCAGTCCCATCATCAGATCCACAGAAACCAGCAACTGGACATTTCTCCAGAGTCTTGCTAATATAGAGATTTTGTCTTCCAGCTCTCTTATTCTTGTACATGCACCCAACTTCTCTGCAAGTCCCGGCTCAGTTATGCACCTCAAAAGGATCTTCTGTACTTTCTCCTTTTCCTCCTGTATGCATTAATCATCTGGGGGATGGATGGGATAGATTGCACCCTCAGTAAATTTGCTGATGACACTAATCTGATGGGGTGCGGTAGATACACTGGAGGGAGACATAGGATCCCGAGTGAGTTAGACGAATTAGAGGATTGGGCCAAAAGGAAACTGATGAGGTTCAACAAGGACAAGCGCAGAGTCCTGCACTGAAGACAGGAGAATCTCACACGCTGCTACAGCCTGGGGACTGACTGGGTGAGCAGCAGTTCTGCAGAAAAGGACCTGGGGGTTACAGTGGACCTGAAGCTGGATATGAGTCAATAGGATGTCCTTATTGCCAAGAAGGCTAACGGCATAATGGGATGGTTTAGCTGGAGCATGGCCAGGAGATTGAGGGAAGTGATTATTTCCCTCTTAAAGGCACTGGCAAGGCCTCTTTTTGAGTATTCTGTTCAATTTTGGGACCCCACTACAGAAAAGATATTGAAAAATTGGAGACCCCAACTGAGGGCAACAAAAATGATCAGGGGGCTGGAACACATGACTTATAAGGGAGGCTGAGGAAACTGGGTTTGTTTAGTTTTCAGAAAAGAATGGGGGGGGGGGCGATAACAGACTTTACCTCTAGAAAGGGGGCTGCCAGGAGGATGGAATAGGTTGTTCTCAGGGGCAGTAGATGGCAGAACGAGGAGCAATTGTCTCAAGTTGCACTGGGTGAGTTTTATGTTGGGTATTAGGAAAAGCTTTTTTCTCTAGGAGGGTGTGAAGCACTGGAAAGATTACCTAGGAGGGTGGTGGAATCTCCATCCCTAGAGATTTTTGAGCCCCCCAGCTCGACAAAGCCCTAGCTGGGATGATTTGTTTGGGGTTGGTCCTGCTTTGAGCAGAGGTTAGACTAGATGATTTCCTGAGGTCACTTCTGACTCTAATCTTCTATTATTCCAGAACGTCTTTATATATTTTTAAGCTTTTTTTTCTCTCTCCTGCTTATTCCCTTGTGGCTCTGAGCCTGCACCCAGCTGCTCTGTTTCTAATGTGGATGTTTAAACTCTTTCTTCTGCACAGGGGCAGGATCACATGATTCTGGGCTTTGTGCTGAGTGAATGAGATCCCAATGAAGAACTAAAGTGCTGAGGGCAGCTGAAGTCTTTGGAAACTGTAGCTGCCAAACTTCTGATAAGTCTCTACTGAACATGCATGAACTGTGATTACTCATCCAAACATGGGCAGTTTTTCTCAGGGATGGCAAAAGGCACAGTCCAGACCACTGGGTGACATCCTTCACTCTTCATCAGCTTTTGAGTCCCTCAAAAGCCTGGGTGATCTGAACGAAATGGGTCATATGCATTTTTTTTAACATGGCCAGAATAACACTTCTTGGAAACAGTGGTGCCGTTTTTTGCTGAAACTTATCGAAACCACTGAGCTTGAGGCAGACCACTGCAAAATGTTAGCCTGAATGCTTAAAATTCAGTGACATTATAACATGCAACTGGAAACAGGGTCTTAGAATGGGCAGGCAACCTTCACTGTCAGCATTGTTACCTTCTATGATATACATGTCATCTGTCTAATTGGCTAGCTATCAACCTTCTGCTTATTCAAACTAAGTTTTATAAAATTCTTTCCACCCCAAAATATGAATATGGGCCCTAAAAATCCTTGACTTACTTTCTTTATCCACTCTCCAGTGTGGTGGAAGAAGCCGGGAAAAGCCAGGAGGACCTTACACTGAACTTGGAGAGACATCCAAGGGGAAACAACCAATACAGCATGAGCTTTTCCCCCCTCCCCCTGTCCTGACCCCAATCGGGAACTGTATGTGCCGAGATACCTCCTCTCCCCTTTAAAATGTGGGGCTGGCTCCATGACTTACAGGGGCCTTCCTTGCCAGCACTGCTGCTGTAGAACTCCATGTGCCAGGGCTTTAATTGTAGGCTTGGCAATGACTGATGTGGGAAGAGAAGTGTAAATTTCCCTAACACCTTCTATGCCTTGAATTATTCATCGAACCTGCTTTCTAGCAGATTGTTGCTTTTATGCATGAGATCCTTGAAATTCTTTTTCTCTTTTTAATTAAAAGCATTTGAAAGTGATGTTAATTAACAAAGCCTCATGGTTAGAGACAGGCGGGGCCTGGAAGAGCAGATCAGACCCCCTCCCCTGCCTTGGGAACACTGCCAGTAGGGTCTGTGTGGACTCACCCCACCCCCAGGGGAGGTAGGGCAAGAGTTTCCCCCCTCTTTTGCAGACATGGCAGTGGGCGGGTAAGTGAGATTTTGTGCTGTGCAGTCTGGAGGAGGGCAGAAGAGGGTGGCTTTAATGCACCTTTGTGCTGTCAGGGACTAATGGCCAGGAGGCATAGGCCTATGGACACCATCCCTACCGAGCTTCTGGTCTGTGGAAATGCTCCACAGGCCTGTTGGGCAGGTACATGCCACTAGCCCAGTGTCCAGGGGCTAAAGTGGTAGCCAAAACGCGGCCGAGGGCTCCGAAGCCAGCAAGTGGAGCAGTGGCTCGACCCAAGGGTTGCATGCTAAGTGAGACCTATCATGGAACCCAGGAATCCTGACAATCAGGCCTTGCACTAACCACAAGGCTGCACTCCCTCTCCTCCCATGTGCACAACCTGGTAATATCAGAGGATCCAACAGCATCCTCCCTTCCCCAGGCCCAATGCACCGTATGGAAGGATCCACTGCAGCAAGGCTCAAGCCCTCTGGAACGGCAGGGAAACAGGTGTTGCATGACTTTGATCCTCCAGGACTTGGAAGAGGTTCAAGAGAGGTATGGCTTGCGGGGCTGAGGTGATGGTCCCTCCCTCTATCCGGGAAGGGAGAAAGACAGAGCCTGTCTGGCGAGGACCTGCCTTGCTGTGTGAACAAAGGAGAGAAGCACATTTCATGGGGCCGGGAGCCCCAGAAGGCCCAGACTTTGTTTCAAGACGCCGGAACGACAAGACGAAAGGAAGCAAGTGTGAAAGGCAATTTCGTGCCTGAGCCAGTGCAGGCTGATCTCTTCCTTCCTCAGACCTCATCGTTCAGCAGTCACCATTCGTGGGTAATGCACGGAGTCTGCAGGCCCTCCTGGTGGGGATTTTAGAGAAATCCCTTGGGGTGACATCAGGCAGCACAAGGTTCATTAGAAGTAGGGGGCTTTCATCCTTTCCAGACTACTGCACCTCTTTCGGGAATCTGCTCTTCACCTCACTTAAAACCTACTAGCTGACAAAAATCAGACATAAAAATACAGCCGTGTCACAGCACACTAGTACTGAAAAATGGCTCCCTTTCTCATTTTTGCCATATAATTATAAAATAAATCAATTGGAATATAAATACTGAACTTACATTTCAGTGTATAGAATATAGAGCAGTGTAAACAAGTCAGTGTATGAAATTTTAGTTTCAGTGTATGAAATTTTAGTTGCTAGTGCTTTTTATGTGGCCTGCTGTAAAACTCGGCAAATATCTAGATGAGTTGATATAAGCCCTGGAAGACCATTGCATAGTCCCAAAGGGTACACAGACCCCTGCTTAAAAACCACTGTGTTAGAATGCCAAAGCATGCCACTGGACCCATATGTGTCTAATGGCCTCAATAAAGTGGCCCTTTATATTCATCCCAGCCAATCCTTTCTGCCCTTTATGTCTAGGGACAGTAGGGAGACTGCTGAGAAGCCCACTTCACTGCAGCTGGACTTGCAGAATCAAATGATCAACATATGCATGAAACACACACACACACACACACACACACACACACACACACACACACACTTAAATTCTGAGCAGTTATTTGGTTTGACTCTCTCTCTCTCTCTCTCTCTCTCTCTCTCTCTCTTTGAATTTTCCAATCACCTGTGCACCTAAGCCCTTATGTTCATGCCCCTTTTAATTTGTTGTTCTGGGGCAGAAGCTCTTCCAAAAGGGATTTTTCCCAAGATATTTTTCAGGGGAAAAACAGAGGTTTCCCTAACCATCTTTAGCAGTATTCACATAGAAGGTGGACCAGGCATCAGGGAATCTTCCAAGAGTAAATACCAGAGTCCCATCTGCACAATTCTGGTGGAGTAAGAGGCAGAGGTGTCGCTGGCACTGGGCTTACAGGGCTCAAGCCCCGAATGTCCGCGCCAGAGCCTCAGATCTTTTTCCGAGCCAGGGGTGCTCCTGGTAAGAGGTCTTAATGCCCACGTTAAGTTCCCTTTCTATTGCCAGTGAGGTGGTAAAGGGGTTTTAGCAGGAGAATCTAGCCCTATGATTTAAACTTGACCCAAGGAGTAAGATTTCCAGCTGCCCCATGCCCTTTAAGATAAGCGCCTGCTTTGAAGATGTGTCACCTATTGAACTGCCAACACACATGCAGCCTCTAGATTATTACTAACCTGACCTGATGTTGCTTCACCTGGGATAATTAGCAAGATCACAGGTAGAGGAACTGTGGCAGCAGGCCAACTGTCTTATCTTTTTTGGAAGCAACAGTCTAGATTTATACACCCAATGCTTTTTAACCTCTGCCCAATGTACAAGACTTAATTGTGTTCCAAGAAATCCTGGCTTTTGTTCTCCCAAACAATTCTTGTAGACTCATGTACCCAGGGTGTCTCTCCTTGGATCAGGACCTGATGGATCCTGCTTTGTTAATGGAAAATCATAAGTCATCCAGCAAAGGTTAAATGATGTCAGGAGCGAACGAGACATTGAACAAGATACTGTAGTCAGGCACAGAAAGTACTAGTTTGTTCACAGCTGGGAATTACTAGGGAAAACCACACAACGTTCCTGCTGTTTTGGGACACTGTCTATAACAACACTGAACTCTTGTCACTTAGGGATGTAAAAAGATACTCCCCTTCATGATGTAATTTTGCCAGCATAAGCACTTGGGTGGATAGCATAGTTGGCAGGAGATGCTCGGCTGCTGACATAGCTACTATCGTTTGCTTAGGGGGTTTTATTCTGCCGACAGGAGAGCTCTCTCCTGTTGACATTATGCTTCTACAACCACCCAGCTATGAGTTCCTAAGTGTGGACTAGCCCTGAGAATTGGCCAATGTTCCCCGAAGTGAAGGGCTGCACTTGCCAATAAAATCCCCCAATTAGGAGGAAGCCGTGGGGGAGAGAAATCAAGACGGAGCTGTGGGGAGAAACAAAGGAGGGGATGGACATGGCTCTTTGGAGAATAGCGCTAACATCTGGGAGGCAACAACTAAAATTCAGAGGGATCTCATTAAACTGGAGAAGTGGGCTGAAGAAAGGATGTGGAGAAACTGGAACGGATGCAGAGGTGAGCAAGAGAAATGATCCAAGGGATGGAACACAAGCCATGCGAGCCAAGGCTGAAGGAACTGGTTTGTTTAGTCTGGAAAAGAGGAGATTGAGGGGGGACATGATAGCAGTCTTTGAATACTTGACAGGCTGCCATAAAATAGATGGAGGAAAGTTGTTCTATCTTGCCACAGGGGGCAAGATAAGAGGCAATGGGGTCCCATGACAGCATAGCAGATTTAAACCGAATCGCAGGAAAATAGTGGGGCAATGGTGCAAACTGCCTTGGGAGGCTGTGGAAGCTCTGTTTTTGGAGGTATTCAAAAGAGGGTGGAGAGTCACCTGGCCTCATGTTGGCAGGGGATTAAACCAGGTGGCCCTGTTACCCCTGTGGTTTTATGAGCCTAAGAGACACATGACAGAGGAGAGGCAATGGGGGCACCAAGGCAGATGGTGGAATGAGCTGGGCTGGGAAAGGGAGAAGGACTGCTAGGTTCTCTCTCTTAGAAGTGCGGACGCCTGGGATGAGGAGAGATGGCTGTCTAAGAAAGGAATGAGACCAGAAGGTTGGGAGCAAGGCTCTGAAGCCATGCGGAGAGGTCTCAGCTGTCCAGTGCATGGTGGTGGCCATTTCCTGCATGTGGCCATGCCTGGGATGAGCCTTGTTGGCAGCCGTGAGAGCTCCATAGAATCTGCTCCCCTGACTGTAGCAGCCACACTGAGCTGCTGTCACCTTGCAAGTTAGCCTCTGAAGCACTTTACGAGCACTCCCCAAGTGCTAATAAACCTCAAAAGCTGGTTCAGGGCTTGGATCAGTGATGGATTCCCATTGATCAGCCTGGGCTGCAAATAGACACAGAAAGTGGGGTCAGGCTGTAATGAGAGGGTGCGGCATGGGAGCCTGTGAGTGGAGGATCAGGGAGTCTGTACTTGGGGAAGGAATTTGGCTCTCTTGTGGCCCAACTGTTCCCAGCCTCTGAGCCCAGGTGATACCCAACCCTGCCCCACTCCTCCACCTTTGAGTGGTGGCCTGAGCAGAGGTAACTCACAACCCTAGTCTTGCCGTATCAAAGCTGTCCTGGTCAGTTCTGGCTGCTGACTCCATGAGGCTTCTGGCTGATGCTCTCTTTCCCCCTCTCTCTTTCTTTCATCCACCCTATGAGGACAACAAGAAGGAACTTGCCAAGGCAAGCAGACGTTTTGGGCTTGGGATTCACCGCCAGGCAGAGACAGGGTGTTGGGAGAGAGGCAGGGGAGGGCAAGGTTATGTTGTGCCGGAGTCCTGGTCTCCTCCCTGTGGCCGGAAGGAACATGAAATCCTGTTGCCAAAATCGCAAAAAGGTCCAGAGCTATGAGTGTCTGCGAGCATTGGAGCAGATTGGGGCCCATTTCTGGATTTGATGGGTGGCACTGCACTAGCTCTGGGGTTAAATGGACCTTCCTGCAGAAATGTTTGTTACTTGATACAAGCAGAGGAGCTACCAAAATGGACCAGATCCAAGGTGCATCTAGTTGAGCATGCTGTCTCTGATGGTGGCCAGCACTGGACCCTTCAGAGGAAAATGTAAGAACCTGCGGACGGCAGGTGTGGGTTAATTCCATTAATGATTAGCCGTATAGAAGCTATGACCCACAGTCGAGCAGTTCTGATTCCATCCAGTAGAGGGCAGCATTATGTTACCTCCTCAAGCCCCATTACCCGATGGCTCCCGGCCAGATTCCAAGAGGGTCCGTCCAAGTTTCAGCCATATCGGAAGGTGGTTGCCAAGACTGTGCTGAAACTACATAACACACGCTGACTTCCAGCCGGCTAGGACTGCCCAGAGCTTGATTGTGGTGTTTTGTTTTTGTCATGCACCCCTGTCTGATACTTACGGGGAGCGGGGGAAGGCCTGGCTGGAAAACCTCCTGTTGGAGTCTGTACATGCAGAGATAAGTCAGCCCTGGAACCTGGCAGAGTCTTCCCTCTGTAGCCTGAAACCATTTTCAAGCAGTGTGAACATCTGTAATTTAGTCAAAGCTCTTCCCCTGAAAGCTGCTGATGCAGAATTACAGGCCGGCTTGTTGGTAAACTCAGATAGCTTGGGATGTTCTTGTTGTTTTACCCCACACCTCCAGCAAAATCACATGTGGTGGGTGAGGAATGTGGTGGCTTGCCTTTTAAATGCAGGCTGCATTTGAAGAAAATGATGAATTTCAATCTCCATGTTCTGCTGGAGATGAAAGAAATGTTTGCTGGAGTTAGGAAGCCACATGTTTAATGAGGCTCTTGTCACAGTATTTGAACCTGGGGCCTTTGCTCTGCAAGTATGGACTTTGAGTCCATAACCTAGCAGCTGTTCCAGGAGGGAGGAGGTGAGACTTGATTCAGAGGGTGCCATTCATAATGTGGTCACATGAGGGAGACAGTGAGCTACGTGTTGTGAAAAAAATCCAGCCCTCCTCAGCAAAAAATTGAATCTGGTGCCATCAGAATGTTCCTTTTTCATTGTTATGTTATTTATTACGTGTGTTACAGCCATGCCTAGGTGCTTCAGCCATGAACTGAGACCCCGTTGCACTAGGTGCTACCGTCATAACCTAATAAATAATGTACAGCACCTTGCACGATGGAATCCAGGTCCATGACTGGGCATCTAGATGTTACTGAAATATACCTAAAATAATGTACACCATCTAGCGCAATGGGGTCCTGGTCCATGAATGGGGCTCCTAGGTACTATCTTAATACACCTAATAAATAATGTACAGTAGCTAATATATTGGACTCATAGCCCTTGATTGGGATGGGCCTCCTTGGTGCAACGGTAATAACAGTACTAATTTATCACAGAAGTCCCATTTGCTAACAGAGGAGGGCTTTCTGCGGATCAGGCATGGCAACGGCCAGCTAACTGCCTTCTGAGGGCCTTCTCACAAGTCCTAGTGTAGGAGTGCACTGGAGGAAGGGAAACTGAGGCTGGGAGAGAAGGATGCAGCAGAATGGGGATTCCAGGCAACTCGGGGGCCATTTGGGCATCCTAAGGAGACAGAAACAGAAGGCCAGAATCCAATCAACTGAGACTGAGTTTGGTACCACGTGAAGCCAGACAATTCACTTTCAGAGCTTAAGAACTCAAGCTCAGACCGGGAGACCCATTGTCATCGGTGAGCTGTTGGCGCTGCCTACCCCAGCCTTGCATCCATGGCCACCCCAGGCAACATAACTGGATCTTTGGTGTTGTCTTACTGGACCTACTCCCATTCATTTCTTCAACTATTGCCCTTTGAACTCTCAACCCAGCGAGTGGGGGAGACCTCAGCACCAGGAATGGGCCACCTGCAGGGTCCCCCCAGTGGCAGGGGGGCCCAGAGCCTGGAACCGCAAGGAAGAAATCAAAGACCCACATGCGGCTCTGAGCCACAGGTTGCAGATCCCTGTCCCACGGTAAAGAGAAGCACTGATATTGTTACAGCAGAGTCATCAGGGGCTGCAGTTGGACATAATCTTTTTGTAAGTTCTTTGTTTTAGCATTTGCAAGAGCAAATTTATAGTATTGGGATGACATGCAGCATTATTGCTCGGTTTTCGGTTATGCTGCAGCTTGTGTAGACAGAGGCAGCTTTGGCAACGATGAGGCAGAAGTATTTGCTCACTGATTAGAGCTAATTCTTAAGGCAGAGCTGCTGATACAAACTCAGCACTGAGGCAGGGCTGGGATTCCTGGAGGAAGGAATCGCCTGCTATTGGACACTTTCATAATGTGTGTAATTATAGCAAGTTCCATATAGAATATGGGAAGGCTCCACTGCAAAGGATTAAAAGAGGACTGGAAAAAATGCCTTGTAACAGGACTCAAGAGACTCAACAAAGTCTATTCTGCCTATTCAACACAGGTTCTTACACAAAAAGAAGGTTAAAGTGATGACTTGATTACAGTCTGTAAGTACCAACATGGAGAACAAATATTTAAAAATGGGCTCTTAGCGGGCAAAGGTTTAATGAGATCCAATGGTTTTAAGTTGAAGCGGGAAAAATTCAGACTAGAAATAAACTGCAAATTTTTAGCAGTGAGAATAATTAACCATGGTAACAACTTATTGAGAGCCGTTTGGATTCTTCATCATAGGCCATTCTAAATCAAGATTTTCTTTCTTTCAAAATGCACTAATGCAAATAGGAATGAATCTAGGGAAATCTTGTGACCTGTTCCAAAGGGGCAGCCATGTGAGTCTAGTTCCACAAAACAAACAAGGAGTCCTGTGACACTTTTAAAGACTAACAAATTTATTTAATTCATGAGCTCTCATGGAAGAAAATCCCACTTCATCAGCTGCTTGAAGATGGAGAACTGTGATCTGTGTTATGCAGACTACATGGTCTTGGCCTTGGACTCTCTGAATCCAGAATTCTTTGAATGGTAGAAGAATTATCAAGGATCCATGTATGAAGGACAGACCAGGCTTTGTTTTGTGGACGGGTGGAAAGAAAAAAACCCTAGCATGATCCACTGAAGATACTGGCCTCACAAGCTGCTCCCTGTCCATACTGTTAGCTGGAACTCTAGCTTTGGCTCCTGATGGAGTCAGATGTCACCATCCTCCAGGCTGGAAACAGGACTTTGGAAGAATGGGAAATGAAATACCTTTCACTTCTCAGCAGGAAGCTCAGAGGTGTGCACAGAAGGAAGATGGCATTACATAGATTCCCCCTCCCTCCCCAACTCACTTCCTTCATTGCCTTCAAAGCTTCTGAAGAAGTGGGCTCTTCTCCCAAGAAAACTCATGCAATAAATAAATTTGTTAGTCTTTAAAAGTGTCACAAGACTCCTAGCTTCTTTTGCTGAACTAGACTAATGCGGCTGCTGTTTTGGAACTTGGTAAAAGGCTTGAATCACTCCTCCCGTCTCAAGACACCGCCAGGAAAAGAACTTGACTCATGCTCTCTCTTCCTTTCCCTTTGTCCTTGTTGGCACACAGATCCTCAAGAAAGTAACCAAATCCCACTCTGGCTCCACTTGCTGGCACAGAGGCAACCAGCAGCATGTCTGTCTGCCGGTCTACATTGCAGACTCAGGAGAGTTTCCATGAGATTGCCAGTAACTGTGGATCTATCCGAGAGGAGTGGGGGTTTCTCTCAGGGATGAATCAAAAGGTGTTTACGGCACATATCGATTGCCACAGGCCAATCAATGCTAATTTTTGTACCGATAAACATCGAGCAGAGAATGATCATTATGATATTGACAAAAATGCTAGAAAATAATTACCAGAAAATTCATTCCCATTGAAGGTTCTAGTTACTTTGAGCTCCTGGCTAGAAATAAATGAGTAGGTTCAATGGAATAAGGGAAATTGACTACATTTTCCAAAATGCCTAAGTGATTTAGGAGCTCATTGTGTCTGTAGAGTGATACAGTCATTGATTTTTGGAAGCTAGATGGGAACTTGTATGTTTGTCTAGCCCAGCTCTTCTCAACTGGAGGGGGGTGTCAAACACCTTAGAGTGCAACGAGAACCTTTCCCGCTTACTCACTCACAGAAGCATACCACCACAAACTCAAATTTGGACCATTCACCCTTCTGTCAGGATGGGGGACAGTCAGAAAAAATTCAGTGAGTGGTGTTGCATCTTGGTGCACAGGGGCTGCAATATCCTCTAGCACTTTTCAAAGCTGAAACGGAGAAATACAGCCTGGAAACTTTGTGGCTATTAAGGTGTGTGCTTTAAAAAATGGTTTCCTAGCTTATGCACAGTTAGACAGCAGGGTCGAAAGACTGATTTATTTAAAGTAGAATTCCCTTTATTGGAATCAATGGGTTAATGGCCCCAGTTTCAGCTAGATTCATTGGAAGGGCCGATTTCATCAGGGTGTTTGTGCTCTCCAAGTGAATAAAAAATGCTGTGGGATAGGGGTGAGGAGCTGATTAAAAAAAAAAAAAGGTTGTAGACGCCAGGCCCCTGAAACAGAGTCCAGAAAAGCCACCCGGTAATTTCTGTAACAACCCCATAACTTCTGTCTGAGTGATAGCACAGCTTTTTGAAAGGTTTCTAGCTGTGATTTAGATTTCAGTGAAAGGAAAATCAATCGCATTCCCAGAAATGTTTCTCTAATGATTACTTCCACTGTTAAAAATTTGCACCTAATTTCTAGTGCTACTTGGATTAACTTCAGTGTCCAGACACCAGATCTCATTCTGCCTTCTTCTGCTTGATTAAAGGGCTGTCGAAATTCTTTTCCCCATTGAGGTCCTTGTAGGCTTTCCAGTATTAGTCTGTTGTCTCTTGTCCTCTGCTTTGAGTTTAAGCCACATTTTATTTCGTGTCTATACAGTGCCTAGCACAACGGGGTCCCAGGGTGCCTTCCTCCTTCTATATATTGGGTGGGTGCATGGCCCTTCTTGGGGGCCATGTTGCCATACCTCCCATGGTGCCCCTCTCCAAAATCAAACTAGCAAGTTCTGTCCATGGACATACTAGTTGGATTTGGGTTTCTAGTGGAGCCATGTTAATTGGATTCAATGATTATTAGTTCAATTTAAGTTAATTCGATTTAACAATCTAAGGGTAGACATAGCCATGTCATAACTGCAGTGACTGAAAGCTGGTCAACAGAATTTTGTTGTGTAAACATGACCTCAGGCTCCAAACTGCCAAAAGTCACTTTTCTTCCTAAATCACTTAGGCTGGGTCTAACTCTGCCTATGCATTCCCACCTCTTGTAGCAAAAGAAGCATTCAGTCTCCATGGGCTAATCCATCCTTAGCTCTTCTGCTGAGCTGGCCAGACGCGGTGCTAATTTTGATGTCATGGATGCTTCTTTGAGTTCAGCAATCTTCACTCCCTGTAATTTAGACACTTTTCTGTTTCCAAGGGTGATTCAGTTTGAAAAACGAGCCACAGCTTTCTAGCTAAGAGACGCTTGCACTGTGCAGTAGAAAGGCCCGTCCTGGCTTGGTTCAGCTAACACAGATGCATATGCCACATCCACTATGTTGATTATTTATTCCTCCATTCAGATTTTTCTCTCTGCCCCATCTCTGCTCCTTTGCTCGCCACCTATCATCAGCGGAACATGAACAATGTAAGAAGAATAAACAAGGAATCTGGTGGCACTTTTAAATACCAACAAATTTATTTATCACATCAGCTTTCATGGGAGAAAATCCCACTTCATCAGACACTTGAAGATGGGGAATTTACAGACGCTTAGATATGTAAGAAGAGATGCTTGAGTTGCATAAATCGATGATACTTGATGCTAGACACCTCTTTCATCTAGCAGAAAAAGGCAGGGAAAATGTATTTCTGCATTGGACCTGGAGATGTAATGATAGACCTACCAACTCTAGTTCTGATCAGATGAGGGTGCTAAAGAGACAGCACCGTAGTCTTGAACTGGGTGCTTGAATGGGGTGGTTAACCCACTTTGACACTGAGTCACTATGTTATTTTTAGCATACTAGCTTGATTGGTGAAAACATGAATATCTCCACCTGAGCTGGGAGTTTCATCCTCAACTGCCATGAACGCAAACACCCAAGAGCCAGGGGGGCTGTGAAATGAAGTTAGAAAAGTTCAAAATGGACATACGGCCATATAAGGTGCATACGTTTAACAGGGATGGATATTAACCATTAGAACAACCTGCCTTCACTTGGAATATTTAAATCAAGGTTGGCCATCTTTCTAAAAGATACACTCTAGTTCAACCACGAGTTGAAGCCCAAGGCTTGGGTCCTCAAGGATATTTAAGTATCCCACGTCCATTGGTTTTACTCAGAATTAGGAAATGCCTCTGATGCTCTGGGCCTTAGTTTACTTATAGTTTGGGGGTAATGAGCTGTTTTGCAAGGCGAAAACCAGCTTCCAGACACCATGCCATCAGGATGTAACTGATGATGCATTGACAGAGCACACGTCCCATGTAGAGGCCTCCTTCACACAGATGTAAAATGCTGCTAATCCAAACGGCTATGATTTTATTCTATGGAAGAAAAATTGACTAAAACAAAACAAAAAGGGTTGGGTTTTTTTAATTTTTCTTCCCGTTTTTGGGAGTTACATCGAAAACACCAAAACAGATCTTTTTCTTGTTTTAAAACAAGTTTTCAGTAGCCGAAGACCAAAAATACCTGGAAATTTTCAAAGAAAAACGAATGTTTCACAAATATTTCTGTTGAGTTGAAAGAGCCATTTTCCAGCTGAAAGTTATTTTTGACCAGCTCTGCTTGTGAGTTGCTCTGATTGATTTTTATGCCTATCCCGCTTGACTGTCCTGTGTGCCGCAAATCAGATGGGCAAGACATCAATAACAACAGCATCACCACCTAGTTCTTATGTGGCCTTTTCATGGGCAGATCTCAAAGCACATTACTGAGCAGGCTGGTACCATGGTCACCAATTTTTCAGATGCAAAACTGAGGCACAGGGAAAGATGTGATTTGCCCGAGGTGTCCTAGAAAACTCTTGGCAGCAATTGAACTCACAGCCTTGTAAGTCCTGTTTCAATGTGCATTCCATTGGTCTCACTATAGGTTACAAAATATCTTCCAGATCAGAGCAACACCATATTGCCCTGGACCATTCTAGATTTTCCTCTCCATTGGGTGACTGTCCTTAGCCCAGACCTCTTGGTGGCAAAACCCCAATAGGATATCTTTAATTATTATTGGGATGTGGCTAGAAGATGTGAGATCCTACAGAAAACCCCCAAATCTGAGAAATGTCCCAAAAGCCAAAGTCTCCCCTTGAAAGCCTGTGATAAAGCACACAGGACTAAGACATTGCCTTGCCGAGCAATGCTCTGTGTGCCCAGAAATGACTAAAAATGGAACTGAAGGTGATGCTGAACCAGTTCAGGTTCCACGCATCAGACTGGAATCCTCGAATCCAAACCGACGTCTGTGTTTTGGTTCTGGATCTGATACAAAAATAGCTGTTTTCCTGCTCTGGTTTGTATGTGCATGGTGGAGATCTCCCAAGCTGGAGAAATATTTTGCTAATGGGGTCATCCCCAGTCCTAGGAGATCTCTGCCATGATGCAGCAATCCTTTGTTTCAAGAAGATGAAAATCTCATGAGATCTATGGAGGGCTGCACTGCAGTATATGGTTAGTTCAGAAAGCTTTGCATGCCGGATTTGTTCATAGCTTGCCACATTTTCTCGAGTGTGGCAGCCAGGCTGGGGCCTTCAGGAACTCAGAACATGAAGGGCGTGTAACCCGTGCCAGTGGAGTCTGGTTCTTTGTCCCCACCCAGTGCTGGGTCCATGCAATGTGTTATTTTAGTCAGCTACTTCCTCTTGGCTAATGGGCCAGCTGGTTCCCAGGTCTGTTCCCTGTCAATAATCTCCCTAGTGCCATGGGTACATCTGCAAAAGCTCCCATTCACCCACGGGCACTCAGCACTGCGTCCATACTGCATTTTGCGAGCCCTTGTAACAGGAATGAAGCGGAACGAGATGTAACTCAAGTTTACACAGCCATAAAGTTGTGAATTTCATGCGCCTCGATGATATCACAGGGCTGGAAATTTCAGGCATCAAGTCATTTTATAGATCTTCGGCAGTTAACCAGGCTCTCACCTGGGGAGCTCATGGTTGCGGGGGTGCAAAAGGGAAGAAGAGAGAAGAGACGGAGAAGGAGAGAATTTGGTACGGATGCTTCTGGGAATGGATTCCATAGCTACGGTTGCCAAGGCAACCTCCTCCCCTTTCTGCATGGGAGTAAGCGGGGCTGGAAGTGAATGACAATTTGGAAAAGCAGCAGCAGAGAAGAATCTAGGAGGCCTTAAAGAAGATTGATAGGAAAATCAATGTGCCATAAAAACCAGGTGACTCATCCACCTTGAGAGAGGGTGTTTATTTGGCCAGCAAAGCCCAGACCCTGACATATTAACAAACCGGCACAGTGCTAATTGCAATGTGATCTGCTTCCATGCCATGCAGAATCTTTCTTCGAATCCTGATGTATTCCACTGTCTGAAATGACAGCTCCCCACTGCCTGCTCAGCCTGAAATGACTGTCCTGGCATTAGCTGTGTGCTGTGGGGGGAGTTGGGGGAGAGTGAGCCATAAAAATTTACTGCCATTGGTTCTCCATTCAGGAAATAACTAGATGGTGGGGTGGGTTCATAAACTGCACAGACCCTCCTGAGGAGCAGACTTAAAATCCAGGCAGGCCCCCCATTTTTTTTGCCCTGACCAAAGTCCCATTTCCAAGAAGCAACCGGGCTCATGCCCCAGTAGAGCTTGTGGCATACCCATCAGTCCCCCCCCCCCTTTTTTTACTTCTTCCCCTGAGCCCCGCTTGATATTTAGAGGGTGAGCTATTTCTCATATCTGACTGTTTTGGATGTGGCGCTGGGGCTGATTAAAGAATCGGTTTCCCCGGCAGATTTTTGGAAGCTAGTTTTGTCGTTTGTTGTTGCCACTCTGGTTCTCAGCAGCTGGAGGAAGGTTTGGAAATTCAGTGATGGGGGTTGGGTCGGGGGGGGGAGGAGAACAGCTCTTTATCGTCTGCTTTCCGCACTGCACCATGGTGCTGCATAGAATAATATAAGGCCGGTGCAGAATGTGAGAACATAAAAAAGAAAAATAAGGGACTAGGGAAAGGTCATATGCTCCTGTACTAGGTAATCCCATTCCAGGGCAATCTGTCCCCCAGGACGACACCCCACCCCTCATCAAATGTCTCTGCCTGCTCAAAATGCATTCGTGAGCAGCAGTTAGAGGGATGTAGCACCTGCCAGTCCTTTTTTCCTGCATGCAGGCTGAACAAGTGCTACCTGTGGGCATAATGTCCCTTGCTGATCTGCACTGCAGACCTGTTATTTTCATTCTGCATAGGAAACTGCCATGGGGAGTCTCTGCCTATCTGCTTATTGCTGTTCACACCCCTCTATTCATCTTCCTGCCCACTAATGGTGATGAAGACACTGCCTTCCCTTGTAAAACACTTGGGGTAGGTCCACACAGTCTTTAAATTGAAATAATGCAGATTATTTTGATTTAAAAGATTGCAGGTCCATACTACATTTCCTTATATTGAGATAGGGAGCTCCCTTATCTTGCAATAAGGAAAGTCATTTCGATATAATAAAGCCTAGAATTATATCAAAATGACTGCTATATCGAAACTGTTATTTCAAAATAATGCTTTGTGGACATGTTATTTTGATTTAACACTTTTGCCCTTCTTCTTCCCAGGGTGCTGCCCTTTTTCTATATATCGGGTGGGGACATGGCCCTTCTAGAAGGCCGTCTTGCCACATCTCCTATGGTGCCCCTCTCCTAAATCGAACTAGCAAGTCCTGTCCATGGACACACGAGTGCAATTTGGTCTTCTAGTGGGGACCTGTTCAATAGATTTAACTTAAATCAATTTAATGATTTTTACAGCGATTCAATTAGATTGATTTAACTTAAATTGATTTAACCATGTATGTGTGGATATACCCTTGGAGATCAACTGCTGAAGAGCTGGGTTTTAGAGAGTATCAACTAAAGGTAGGTCTGGAAGGAACCTCTTGAGATCCCCCAGTGAATCCGCATATGTTGAGCAAATCTATCTATCTATCTATCTATCTATCTTATAAGGTCACTGGGGTCATTCTGGGATACAATCCAAACCAGTGAAGGTCTGTGTCACCGTCTGCCCCATAACCATGGGTACCTAGCAATGCTTTGCTCTTGTACCACCAAATCTAGACCTCTTACAACCAGCCTCCCAGAACACAGGTGCTATCTTCAGTGTCTGAGGATAATTGCAGCCTTAGTTTAGCAGCCTGAATCACACCAACCTGCCAGCAATATGTCAGCCATGCTCTGATTTCCACCAGCCTGGGTTACTACTATCAGGGTGACCCTAACACACTCCCAGTTCCCCAGAGGTGTGTGCTCTGCACTGTCCAGCCCTCTCTGGGCAGTTCAATTATTAAAGCCCTTGTAAAGAGTCAATACTCAACAGTTTGTTACTTTACCTGGAGTCACTGAACAGTTGAGTTTAAATACAACACTGGATAGGCTCAGATTAAAATTTTAAATGCCTGTTAACAAGAGAAGACAGAATTTCATGTGTGTGTAAGTATAAGAGAGAAAGTTAGAAGTGCTTACAAGCAAATAAAAGTGAAAACGAATCTAAAGGTCTAAAACTTAACCCAGCAAGTTTTGGTTCAAGGCTTTGTTTAAGATGGCTTTTCTCACCCACAGATCAGTTGGTGAGTGAGCATTTTCTGGGCCAGGATTTCTCCTTTTGGCTCTTCTTGGGTGAAAGGGAGAAAACGTGGTGTTCTCTGCCCCTTTCTTTGATAGTCCAGTGAACCTTTGAAGTGGATTCTTCCGAAGTTACCCCTCAAAGCAAAGTTTACTCAAACACTGAGGAAGGTGACATGGAGTCTGGTGGCGAGGGAAGCTCCCTGCTCCTTCTCTCCCTATCCCTTTGTGTTTTCTAAAATGCAAATTGTTGTTTTTTTGCCATTTCCTCCTGCTGCTGTCTCAAAAACTCTGTTTGCTAATTATATGCTAATTGAGATAAACACACAAGCCTTTGTTTAAGATAGACCTCTTCAGCAGGGCTGGAACTAGAAAAGTTGGCACCTGGGGCAAACAACCCAGACACGCCCTCCCCCCATGGCCTGATCCAGCCCCTGCCATCGGCGAGGTGCTAGATCTGACTCCTGCCGCTGCTGGAAGTCGCCCAGCAGTCTGGCATCCCCAGCAGGGCACCTTCCCCATCAGCCAGCAGGGTCCCCAGGCACGGCACCTTCCCTGCCAGCCGACAGAATCACCCCGCAGGGCACTTTCCCCGCTGGCCTGGCCAGGTGCCTTCTGAGGTGCCCTCTAAAATTCAGCATCCAGGACTTCGTCCTAGTTGCACCTGCCCTAGTTTCAGCCCTGCTTTTCAGCAATTTTTGCCTAGGCAGGGCTGTCTGGTTTTGAATGTAACATCAGACAGGGGAAATCATGACTTTAAATACACTGTTCTTGCAGACATTCTGCCATTGTATCACCAACCAGTGAGTTATTCATTTTCAAGTGATATCTCACAAGGCATGTTTTGTGCAAAGATCACTACAATGGTGGGTAGAGTTTGGATACCGTTGGGGGGCGCGTTAGCCACAGCCACCCTCACCACAGCATGAAGGGCTGATAAGACTCCAGGCCTGGTTGGTTGTGACTGAAAGTTTTTCTTATCTGATGGCTTGCATGTTACGAATTGGTGCATCTCAGTCCAAGCCCCAGTGCACTAAACTTCCATACCATAATAAGCACAACTCTAAATTCCACTGCTCTCTGCCCAAAGTTGGCATTTTCAGCAGAGGAGCCAAGGATCAGATGGGCTGTGGAGACTCAATATCTGTTGGGTTGTGGTGTGGAAGGAGTGAGGAGGTACATTGCAATTGTTCCTGCCCAGCCCGACATTGTTGGAGATTTTGCTGTGATAAAGGGGCACGTGATGTGAGTGGAGCTGCCAAGGGCTTGTGGAAATCTGGAGGGGGTTTGCAATAGAAGCTGTGGATTTTCTTCCATGCAGATATCAAAAGCAAATGTCTCCATCTCAGTCAGTCCATTCTTCAGCCTTTCTAGCTCTGTCTGTGACACAGGACAATCGATCCATGGCAGGAATTATGGACTGTAGAACTGGCAGCATGGGGTCTCAGGTTCCCCAGCCTGGCTGTGAAGCCGGGAAGGTAAAGGAATGGCCTGGTGGAGACAGAGGTCCATAGGGAAGCAGGGAAGCATGAGTCCACCTCTGTTACCAGCAGTGCAGTGAGGGTGAGGGACCTTCCTGTATCGGGGAGTTGGGTTTGAGGACTAAGCTAGAGTCGGTGAAGTGTGGCTTTATTTTGGATACGAATCCTGGAAACACAGCAAATGCTCAGTGATGGGTCACTCTTCAGGTGCATTTGCTGTTTCAGGGATGAGATTTGGGGACAGTGTTTTCCATATCCAACGTGAAGGGCAAGTCTTGTGAGTCTCAGGGCTCAGTTAAAACAAGTCCTGCAACAAACTCTAACTTGGTGTGTTTGTGAGAACTTTCCCAAGCTTCTTCCCCTCTAGACACTTCTTCTCTCCTGAACTCTGTTGCACCTTTCTCTGATCCCCCATCATCTTCAAGCTTCAATATCCAACTGCCCCAGTTCCCTGACTCGCAGGTCTCCAATCTCCCCAGCTCCCTGACCTCCAAACCTTCAACAACCCCCCAAACTTCCCAACACCCTCATACCCAAATCTCAAACACTGTACAACTCTATCACTCCAAAACCTCCAACATTTCCCTACCGACTCCCTCTCCCTGTCTACCCACATAACTCACATCTACATTTCTTGGACATTAAATATTCTGCATTCCTTCCTGCAAGACCCAACACCAGACCTGCTGTCTTTGGCCAGAATTCTCTTTTCTTTCCCCTTTTGCGTTGGATAATAGCTTGCCCCGTCTACTCCAGAAGTGGGTGCATTGCAGCAATGGTCAGCTGGTGATTTGCAACATGCTCTGGAGTGGAGGGGGCTGCGTGTGCGTGAAATACGATTGTGAAGCCTCGTTTCATTTGGGATTCATTTTAAGGCAGTTTTTATGCTTCTCTGACTGCTGAAATGGGAGGATTTTGTAGCCTGCTTCAATGAGGACTTTAAAATCTTGCTCGTAATTTTTCAAGATCTTGCTCATTTAAATTGTCACAGCCATGACAGCCCTGGCTCTCTTGCTCTACAGGGCCAGACACTTCAAATCTTATGAGTCCTGGGGCTTCTTCTAGCTCAGGGGGTTTCCTGCTGGCCCTGAGAAAGCACTGGGAATTTGGACATTTTTCATCTCAACATTTTTTGCCATGGCACGTGGTTTATGATGAAACCAGGTTTTCTGTTTCCATCAGTGCTTTGGGGAGGTTGGTGAAAAATTCATGAATGCACCAAATATTCATTTTTGTCAAAAAGCTTTGGGTTCTGACAGCTGACAAAAAGTGATTACTTGCCCTGTCCCCCCAATTCCACAAATAAAGCCTGGAAGAAATTATTTTTTTTCCTTCACATTTTTTGTAGGTAATAAAATGCATGCTTATATTATTTCTTATTGTGGCCATGCCTAGGAGCCCCAGCAATAGACCCAGTCCCTATGGTGCACGGTGCTGTACAAATACAAAACAAAAAGGTACGCCCTCTACATCTCAAAATTTACAGTTCATTTTTTTTAAAGGTTTCAACCAACAGTCACTTTCATACTCAGTTGGGATCCCCAGATGTCTGCAGAGCAGTATCCAATAGATCAGTATATGGACATTTACTCTTTTAAGAATGTTAAACTCTTCGAAGCATGGACCATCTTTTTGTTCTGTTTTTGCACAACCACCTAGCACAGTGGGGTTCTGGTCCTGGGCATTACAGTAATACACCTAATAAAGTACAGGATCTGACGCACTGGGCTATTATGCCATGACTGGGCTCCTACATGTTATTACATTATTGTTTGTCATAATAAAACCATGAAGCTTAATTTACGTGTTTGATGTTTTACTGTGGATCTCCCATAGTTTTATCTGATTAATTCCACTCCACTTTCACTCATGCAACAGTGTCTAGCAGGGAAGCAGAGCCTATAACCATACCAGAGATGGGCAAACATCCTTTGAACCAGAGTCAAAAGAACAGTTCAGTGGAGATCCAAGCTCTGCTTGTTTTATGTCTGAGGGCTCTAACCCCATTAAGGCAACTTTGCTCCAGCAAATGTCTGCTGCTTCATGATGAGGCAAGTTGTTGGTGAAGGAGGATGGTGAAGAACTGGAATGGGTTCCCTAGGAGGTGGTGGTATCTCTATCCTTAGAAGTTTCTAAGACATGGCTTGAAAAAGCCCTGGCTGGGATGATGTAGTTGGGTTGGTCCTGCTCTGGGCAGGTGGCTGGACCAGATGACTGCCTGAGGTCCCTTCCAACCCTTATCTTCTATGATTCTAAACTGATGGGGTTCTGCTGACTGTGTCACACTCTCACTTTACCCATTCAGAAGGGTTTAGATTGCCTGCCCACCTCTAATGTTTAAAGCACTTTGTGTCACTCCGGAAGCTGGAAATTGTTGAGTCTTGGCACAACCGTCCCACTGAGAATTCCCCAAGCACAGCTGCCATGAACTGGCATAAATTGCTCCTATACATCTCCCTCTGAGATCAGAGCATGCGAGGGATGGGAGTGGTTGAACGTCATCTTCCAATTCTCAACTGATGCATGATCCCACAAGGATCATAGCCAGCTGGCTTCAGTTAGAACGGGCTTTAGGCTGCCCTAACTTACATCAAGGCTGGAGCAGCCTACGATAATTTTGCCAAAGGTATCATGCTTACTGGGGACAAGGTGGGGCTTCACACTGGGACATTAAGGGCTGAGACCCACATGACCACTGTGTGTATGTTGAAAGGTGGTATAAACATTGCCTTTGTACTCCCTTGATCCTGTGGTTGCTGTGTGTGAGTCTGGGCTGTTAATCAGAGCAGGAGTCATAGACGATAAGAAGGGATAAAATAATAAGATAAAAGGAGGGATGTGGATTAGCAGAATTAATTAACCAGACTGGGATTTGGCAAGGGATGTGTGGCTGTAACTCCTTCTTTGTGGGATATCGGGAAAGGAATTATGGGAGCTTGCCAGCATCATCTCACTTCCCAGAATTCCAGTGGGTATTATACAATGCGCTGTGAGAACAATCCCACAATGCCCAGGGCCAGGCAGCAGAACCTTGTACCCTGACATGCTTATTTCTAAGACTGTGTAGACTCTGATTCAGAAGGCAAGTAGCACGAGCGGGTTTAAGCAAAGCAATACAATGTGGAATGGTGGCAACCAACCAATGCACGAAAAATTCATCTGAATAGAAAAATCTTTACCATGCCGACAAGCTTCTATGGACCATGAATGCTATGAGTATATACGTCTTTGAGTTTTCTGCTTGGTGGGGGAGCTGGGTTTGCTGTCTATCCCCCACCACCCAATGCTATTAACTCCTGGGCAGAGAGTCAAGATTGCTAGATTGTAGATGGCTTCAGTGTTTCATAGACTGCTGAAATAATGAAATCCCCAGCTCACCTGCTGCTCAGAGTGTTGCATTGTGGGTATCTCAGAGGAAAATTTGGCTCACTACACCTCTGAAGTTCTTACCATAGGAGGGAAGGGGTGCTTAGACGCTTTGGATGCAAATGTCACCATCTATCTATCCATCCATCCATTGCTGATCAGAAAATGGTAGTTATTTTCTTTGAAATATTAAAAACAAAGTCTTTCTCCTAAAACAATTTTAATGGAAATTATTGTTTCCTTTATCAACACCCCCTCTCCTAAACTGCAATATCTGAAAAGGAAAATTCTTTGGCTTTTTTGTTTTAAATGTTCTTCTTCCTTTCCCCTGAAAATGCAGAAAATTCTGCATGCAAAAAAAAATTTTTTTTTTTAATCCTTTGGAGGAGGGAGGGGTCAATGCTTTTCCTTGGAAAATTAACCCAACTCTGAAAGATGAGCATTTGCCAGTCCTCCCTGAAAATGAAAAAGAGAGATACTTCTCTTTGGACATGCCAAGTCTTGCTCGTTGAAAGGGAGACTTGCCCATTTGGGATTGATTTGAAAGCAGCCTTGAAAATATCTTACTCCCATGATGAAAGGTGTTGTGTGATGTGTTTCTTTATGAGTCATTTTGAATCTTGCTTCTTCTTTTTAAAAACCATTCTCATACAGATAGCCATAGCTTTGAATTCCTTGCTGAGAGCACATGTGGCAGAGAAGAAGAGCATAGTCTGAGCAACTGTTTCATACTACAGCCAAATGAATCTCCTAGTGCCGTGCTATCAGATAGGACCACTTTGTTTGTCTCTAGGGTTTGTGCAAGAGCTTTGTTAATGTAAGATATGGAGACAAGGCCCGCTCAAGGGTTTCGGTGCCCTAGGCAAACTATCACTTTGGTGCCCTTACCCACATTTTATATAGAGAAGAATGATAATATATATTTTTTAAATAGAGAAAAAATAATTTCCATCTAGTGGCTAGCACCTCTGCTTAACATGCAGAAGGTCCTGGGTTCAATTCCCAGGGGGTTGGACTCGATGATCTCATGAGGTCCCTTCCAGCCCTATGATTTGATTGATTGATTGGTGCCCCTTAAAACCTGGTGCCCTAGGCAACTGCCTAGTTCATGTCTATGGTTGGACCAGCCCTGGATGTAGATTAGAGTTTAAAGAATGGAAGTAGGTTCTCAAAGTTGGTGAGTTCCAACTCCATCTCTTACAGGAAACAGAGTTAAACTATCATTTCTAGCACCCAGTCATCTATTATTGGGAGGGAAACTCTTGTAGAGGACTAGAACTCCAAATAATTCATGCTATTCAGCAAAGAATGAATAAGATGTCTTGTTATTTTGCACTTTGCTCTTCTTAATTTTCTGCAAATGTGAGCTACAGAGCCCTGTTCTTCCTCAGAAAGACTTGCGGATGCAGAGAAAGGCCATGTCTGTGCTACAAAATGATGTTAAGCTTTCTGATGGCAGTTTTGTGCCCCTTTGGAAACTTACATTGACTGTGACTCTGCCACTTGGGGAAGTGGTGTTATTAATTCAGTGTAGAGAAGCGTCTATATCAGTGGGTGTCAAATACTAGTGAAGATACATGCACCACTAGGTTTATGCAAGGCTGTTTACATCCACCTAACCCTGTGTAAACCAGTCCTGAGACTGGTATAAACTACTCCTCTTTCAAGCCTTTAGAAGCTTTGCAGCATGGGACAGTTATTCATAAGTTTGCTGGTTTGAAAATAACTTACTACGTGACACAGAAAGGAAGGGGTTTGGGGCTTGAACCCCATCACCGAAATTAGAAGATGTGAAATGATAATAATGAGGCTGGTCAAAAAATTTCCATCATGATATTTTTTTCAGTGGAAAATTGGGATATTGATGAAATGAAAGTTTTGGTGGAAAGTGCCTGATTTCCTTGAAACTTTTGGATTTTTGGTCGGTTAAAGCAAACTGATTTTTTCCCATGGTTCAGCAGTTTGGGGCCAAAACTACTGGGGGTGCAGCAAACTTCAGCTGAAAAGGTTTGCTTTTAGAGTTGTTGGTTCTTCAACAAAAGTCAAAACTTTCCACGAAAAGAAAAAGTCTGGCCAGTTCCATTTTAATAAAAGTATTTTTTTAATGCCCAAACACGCTTGAAACTTTGGTTTTGTTTTTATTAGAGGGGAAGCTCTAGGAATGACACTGGTGTGCTAGCTAACTAATCTATGCACCTTTCTAAGGTAGGGTGGTTATGCAGTAACCTACACACAGGTCAAATTCTTTTTCTGTGGAAGTCACGCTGATTTCAGCTAGAGCAGCACTGGCCCCCTACTGTTTTGGATGGCCTGTGGTGGTTGTTCTAGTTATGGTGCTTCAGGAGATCCCTTCTGACTCTGCTAACCTGCAACAGGAACACGAAGGCTCAGCTCAAATTTTTTCCTAACTAGAAAACTGCTGCAGATACAATTCTGAGATCATTGCACTAGAGCCCTGCAAATCCGTGGATATCTGCGGATATCAGTCTTATATCCACATCCGCGGATATCTGCCTTATATCCGCATCCGCGGATGCAATACGGATATCCGCGGACCATTTCTTGCAGATGCAGATTGGATATGGATCCACATATTTTTATTTGCACAGAGCTAGAGCCCTGCAAATATGCAGATATCCGTGGATATCTGCATTATATCCACATCCGCAGATACAACACGGATATCCGTGGACCATTTCTTGTGGACGCAGGTCAGAAATGGATCCATGTATTTGTATCCGTGCAGGGCTCTACATTGCACTCAATGCAAGATCTCATTGTCTTCACTATCTATGTGCCACCCTCATACTTTTAATGCACGTATCCTCACAATGTCCCTATGGGATCAGGCAAAGCTATTATTGACATTTAGAGACAGAGACATCAAGTGGAGAAAGGATATGTGACTTTTTCCAGTATCACACTGGACATCAATGTCAGTGCACAGATTTGAACATGGGTTGCCTGGGTACCAGGAGAACGCAAACCATTCAACCCGCTTCCCAGAAGCTACTGCTGAGGAACAGCCTTTAATTCTGTTCTGAAGGTGTACAATGAGCCAATTCCTACTTGGTGATACCCACAATGCAATGCCTCCAACATAATATCTACTGGCAGCAGAGGCTAGTTTCACTCACCGGTGGTGTGCTTGAGAGCCGCTTAGATCTGGGGCAATCTGTAAAGAATGTGAGTTGGCACAGCTGCTGCTGAAGCGTTTTGGCTCAAGCTGTTACAGCTTGTCCTGTTCTCTGCGGTGGTCCCTGCCTCAAACCCTGGGGAGAAGCCAAGCATGTGGCAGTCACATCAGCAACCTCAGCCACGTACCACCAAAGGCATCAAGAAACCCTGTGATCATCCTTGCGGCGTTGCTCCGTCACGGGGGTGGTGGTTGGGGCATTCCACATCTGGGTGGCCTTGCTGACTTCTAGAGGTGGCGAGCTTTGCCAGGAGGTTTTTCCACTGCTGTCAGCTCAAAGTTTGTTAGGAACTGAGCAAGGCCCAGCCAGGCAAACCTACAAAAGTCAACAAGGTGTGCTAAACTTGCTTCAAAATGGATATTTGAAAGAGAGGGAAATCCATTCAAGAAGTTTGCTATTTATCTCCATTATGGGCCATTAAATGAGCAGCAGGTTACTCCGGGTCTCCGTGTGCTTTAGGATGAATGTTCCTGATACAAGCGTAATGCCACAAAATACACACTAGCTGGTCTTTGCAGAAAATGAGCAGTGATTAAGAAAGCCAGACTGGTGTGCAAAGGAAGCCACCAAGTCCTGATATATCAATGCTGCTTTGCTTTCCTGGGTCTTTGCTGAAGAGTGTGTGCAGAAGAAAACACCAATTCCTGCTGTATCAATGCTGCCTTGCTTTCTTGGGTCTTTGCTGAAGAGCTAGCACCCCGCAGAGATGGCTGAATCGTGCATTTTGAAGACGGGACCTGGCTTGAGGCTGTATGAGCCAAAGGATAGCATACTGTGTGAAAACTCAGGAAAGCTGGGAAACTCTTGGCTCTGCTACAGATTTGCTGTGAGCTTTGGCATTTTGCCCTTGTATTACGGTCAAATGGCTTCTCAAAAGGGGGGACTCTAGCATGATTACGTCTAGGATATTCCAGCATTTTACATTCCATCTGTGCTTGATGGATGAGGACAGTATATGCAGTGGAAGGAAAAAGGCCCTGTGTTGCTCTTTTTAGGTTCACTCACAAACTACTTTGCCTTCTCTCTTCCCCCTCCGTTGATTTAGATTGGAAGCTCTTTGAGACATGGACTGTCTTTTACTATGTGTTTGTTTGGCACCTAGCGCATTGGTAGGAGCCTGCTGGCAACATGAACATAGAAATTAAAAACCCTCACAGCGTTGCTTTCTCTATGACCCCCCCCCCTGATTTGTACCTACGCATTGGCTATTCGCAAGTGTTAGCGGAATAATTTACACGCAGGGATTTCAAACTTCTCTATACTTTGGACAAGTCAAGCAGAGGAACTGGCTTGTGGACACCTCTCCTTACAGCACCTCACCTGCAGATTTCCATTTACAATAGCTTGACTTCCTTGGGGCAACCATGAGAATCACCCGCATGGAAAAGTACCACTGGGAAAGGACGCAGTGTAATGTAGGTGCCTGTTAATGTGATTTAGCAGAAAGGCAGATAGAGTCACTACAAAGCTCATGCATTAAATAAATGTGTTGGTTTGGCCAAACTAGATCAACACGGCTATCTCTTTGGAACTTGTTCAGAGCTTATGTTTACTGATAGTGTGGCCTAGTAGAAAACGAGCAGGCCTGGGACTTGGAAACTTGATTTCTACTCTTGGCTGTATTAGATGATGTTGGGCAAGTCACGGCCCTTCTCTGTTTTCTCATTTGTAAAATGAGGCTAATGAGAGTGACCTGCTTTGTAAAATCCTGTATAAACACATGGTGCAATTATTGTATGTGACAAGCCAGCCTTTCCAATGGTGAGCCACGGTTTGGGAACCATTTTTATGTAATGAGACTTTATCCTGGGTTCTTTGAGAACTGCTCACTTCAGCTATTTGCTTTTTGGGATGTGAATGATCGTTTAACTCACATAGCATTGTGTCTGTTGCCTGACTGGGTGATAAAAATTTTTAAAACTTGGAAATCTCAAATAACAGCTGACTAATAGTGAATAATGGGGAGCAAATGGAGAATTCTCTTGCTCATAAGTAAATGGGTATTTGTCAGAACAGCCACTCCTTAAATAGTAATGGGAACAAAATTCTATCCCTGTGAGTCTCTCCGAACAGTGAATTGTAAGGGACATGAGTATAACCAAAATGAAAAGTCGTTTAAATCTCCAATAAATAGACATGGCCAACACTCTTCACAATAAACTTTTCATGAAAAACTGTTGACATTATGGAAATAAGTTGGAGTTTTTTTCCCCACAGATGGTTCTGTAACATTTTTAAAGCAAAATCAGTAGAAAAATTGTCACTTATAATGCACCATTTTCACTAGTTTCCTGTAAATAAAAAAAAGAGAAATATTTTGTGGATTTAAAAAATCCACTTGGTGGAGTTAAAAAAATTAATAAAAAAATGAGGTCATGTCAAATCCTTCGAGAATTTTTTCAGGAAATGTTTTCCTGTGTTTCAGTTGGCTTTCCCAAAGAAAAAATGCCTAGGACAGAATTTGACAATATTTTGCCAGCTATACTCAAGATTTAGGCCTAGTTTTTGCTAAAAACTTTTTGTGCGTGGAGTTATAGCTGGAGAAAATTTTCCAAGTGTTCTTTTGTCTCTATAGTGTCTACTGGCTCCCAAACCAAAAAACAAACAAAAAAAGCTACAGCAGCAAAATCACTTTTTACCTCTATAATTATGTCTACCCTAAGACTTTGGGGGTATAGAAATGTTGTGTGAAAAAAAGATCACCTCCCTAATCAACATCAATATATCGGCAAAAGTTTCTAGTTTCGATTGGGATTTAAAAGAATAACAGAGTTCATCTACACAGCGAAAACTCGCATAGTAATGAAGTCATGGGGTTGAGGGCTCAGACTGTGGTGTGTTGATGTTTCCACTCTGGCTGGAAATCTGGCTTTGAAACCCAGCCCTCTCCCTGGGTGTCAGAATTTCAGAGGGAATGCCTACAGGGATTGTTTGGTTGGTTGGGGTCTTTTTTTGCAGTGTAAACATAATCATTAGAAAAGGCAGGAATAGGACTTACAACTTCTGTGTGGAGAGCTATATTAACTATACAGTGTAACTCCTCTATCATATTTCCATGCAAGGAATAAGCTATACTGGTAGAAGGCATCTTTATTCCCACAGCACTGCATCCACTTTAAGGCTGTAAAGCAGGCCTTGGAAAACAATGCAGATGTGTCAGACAGAGGAAGGCCGTGCATCTCCTGAGAACCTAAATGGATGCTCTGGAGCAGGGACGTCAAACTCATTTGCTATGGCGGGCCACGTTTGACTTAAATGTACTGCAAGTGGGCTGTACGTACCATAAATTGAAATATTAGGGAATTCCTCTATTAGGAACAGAATGTGGTCCCACAGAGCACAATCACAGGCTGGATGGAAAAGATCTGCAGGCTGCACATTTGACACCCCGGCTCTAGAGAAAGTCAGTCCTTGTAAGAAGGGATGTTTTGCTTCCTAGCCTGTGTTTGGGTGACAATAATACAGATGCTGGCTCTCCCTATAGGCACCTGCTGGCACAGGTGCATTGGTCAGGTGTGTGAAAAGGCGTGATCTCTGATTGACATGAAACATCATCGTAGACCTTTCCCAAACCTGAATAAATTTTATCCTCCTCACACGCCTGTGATATAAGAAAAAATTATTTTTATTCTATAGATGTGGAACTAAAGGTAAAGGCGGATTAAATGACTTGCCTAGAGCCATGTAGGAAGTTTTTAACTCGCAGAGTTCAAAACCAGAGTCAGAGTCACTAGAGCAGCCTACAAATATGCCCATGCCATGCCCCTTGAGATTAAGCCTCTCTTGGATTATTGGAGAGTAGGATGAGATGGGGGCAGATGCTCCCGCATGTGTCCCTGGGGGAGTCTTACACTGTGCAATGAAGAGCTTTAGTCACTGTCAGAAACAGGAGATTGGTGGAACTGGTGCTTGGCTGTGATCCAGCCTGGCAATTCCTACCTTCACAGACACTGCAGGAGCAAAATTATGATTAATATTAATTATCCTAATTTCACAGCAGGGAAACTGAGGCATAATGAAGTGACTTGTCCGGTGTTACCTAGAAGGTCCTGAAAATAGAACCCAGGAGTCCTGACTTTCAGGTGTGTCTGCACAGCTATCAGAGGTGTGAATCCCACCTGTCTAGCAATACCGGCTTGGACCTGCCTAGCTCAAACGACCGTAATAGAGAAGCCTGGGCAACACTGGCCTGGCTACATCTGCACACAGTGAAGTCATGTCTCTGTCTGCAGCGCAGACATACCCTCAGCCCTGCACCTTCATTACACAAGACTTTTAATACTCTCTTTGGAAGCTAATTTACTGCAAATCCCAGCGCCTTTGAGTTCTTGTTAGAAATCACAGAGAATATTTTACAGATCAATAACAGAGCCAGAGTGTTCTCTCCCCATCAGGCGGGTTATTACAGCGAAACATTGGAGCAGCACATACAGGTTCCCATGGCAACAGCAGAAATCTGCATTTCCTTCAAGTCAGTGTAAAGACGGAAATTTGTATGCATGGGGCAGAGCAGCATCTTTAAAATTCAAGCAGAAAATAAAAATCCAGGGTCAGAGGCACAGCTTCGGGGTTGATTATCTTGCAAGTGGGAGACTAATGCAGGGCTGCTTTTAGATAGCATCTGCCTTATGAAATGTCATGAAAGGCTTTGCTGGAAGAGGCAGGACAGAGAGATAAGTGGAGAAAACCATGAAGGGAAAAGGTGTCCCTCTGATCCTACCAGATGGCTAACTGGCTACCTAGAGGCCCCAGTGGAGTCATCCCAATTTATGCCAGTTAAGCATTTAGCCCACTGATGCATTTAAATAATGATAAAGGTAACCTGCTCTCATTGTTCCAAAGGGGGAGCCGTGTTAGCTTAGTTCTGCACAACAAACAAGGAGACTGGTGGCGAATTGCCAATTTCCACCATCATGCACCTTGTTTCTCCTTTCTCTGGCCCTGTAATATTGGGTGGTGCCTACTCAGGCAGCAAAGGGAAAACAGCATGCAGAAGCAGAGCTGAAGGAAGAGAAGGAAAAACATTAAAGGGCACAGAGCAAGAAGCGCACCAGATCAGCGGTTACAATCAACTGCCTGTGAGAAGGTGGCAGCCTTGGATAGCTTTTTGATTTCCCAGCTCAATCCAGCTCTGCCTGACGGCAGCCAGCTACTGTAGCTCCTTGTGCTAGAGGGATAAATTTAAATTAGGTCGTCTGTAATGAGCCAGGCACATTCCAAGACATTCTCTCCACTTGGGCTACACCAGCCAGTCCTGTTCAGCTACTCGAGGCAGAGGAGACGCAGTGATGTGATTTGCTAACTGCTGCTCGCTTCTCCAGAGACATTCGTCTCTTGTCATGTCTTTGTTTTAAAGTGCGCGCTGCAGCCTTTGTCCTTTTCTCTCTTCCCTGTATTTCATTAGAGGTCCCCCCCACTCAATTTTTTTTTTTAGCATAGTCCCACTCTATTTTTTTTATTCCAGGTTTTGCTCATCTGACAGAATGCCACATTCTGTGCTAGGTAATCAATGATCGCAGTCATGAGTGAGCAAGGGTAGACATACAGGTAGTTACACAGGTATAGAGATACATAGTTAGTATGGGTACTCCAGACAATACAATATAAAGACAGCAGGCAGGCAGACAGCATAAGAACGAGTCCATTTTTAACTATCTGTCTGTGTCATCCTTGTTGCGTATCCACAATGCCTGGCTTTTTTTCAGGATGCAATGACAGATATGTTTGTTCTACAGCTACTTGCATTACTGACACATGTGACTATTTTCCTGAAAAAAAAACAAACCAAGGAGTCGTGTCACACTTTAAGACTAACAGATTTATTTTTCGCATGAGCAGATTCTGAAAATCTAGCCCTCAGCTCTAATCCACTGGTTCTCAAGCTTTTGTGGATCGTGACACACTTGACGGCATATCGTGGCCCTACAGGACACACCAGCCCACCCACCCCAGGCAGAATCCAGCCATCTTCCTGGCTCTTCGTGACATGGTCATGTGTCCCAACAGAGAGATTGAGAACCACTGAGAGTCTAACCCAATCACTTCAGAAGACTCACTTGGACTCAGAAACAATTGATCTTTTTAGTAGTCTAATGCACCTGGCTAGCCAGAGTCAAGGCTGTGGTGGTTGCAATGTCATTATACTAGGGTTACCAGATACCAAAGCATGGAAGGAGGACAGGGAAATACGAAGAGGACATTGGAGGACACATGGAGAAAATGAAGTATTTTAATGTAATATTTTTCTCTTTTTAGGGGGCCCAGAACTCTTCCTCCTAAAAATAGGGTGTTCCGGGCCTTCCAGCATACTTTAACCCTTGTAAGTAAAAAGCCAGTCAAAATCATGTATCTTTGAAATGCCTGCTGGACAGAGGACGTGAAGGTAAAAAGGAGGACATGTCATTCCTTTCGCCTGACATCTGGTAATCCTACATTATACTGCTGTCTATGACTATTGCCGAGGCTGAGCTTTCTTGTTTCAGTGTTACTGTCTCATAACTAAGAATTGTGAGAAACAAATATCATGGAAAGATGTCTGCTCCCTCTTTGAATGGCAACTACTTTAACAATCAGTGTTACATCTGATGAAGTGTGTTGGAGCCCATGAAAGCTTGTTCCTGAAGAAATCTGTTAGTCTTTAATGTGCCACAAGGACTCTTGTTGCTTTCACTTTAACAATCTTATTCTCATTTAAATTCCAGTAGAGCATACAGTCCTCAGCTGCGACCAGGGCCTCACGAGCACTTAGCGCCCAGAGCCATGGCGCTGTAATGTGTCCTTGACTGAGGGTGTGAAGTTGTTTAATACAGTCATAGATTCCAAGGCCAGAATGGACCACTTTGTTAAAAATCTGCACCTTATTTCCAGTCTGAAATTGTCTAGCTTCAGCTTCCAGCCATCGGATGGTGTTAGACCTTCCTCTGCTAGACTTAAGAGCACATTATTAAATATTTGTGCACCATATGGGTATTTATAGCCTGTCATCAACTTACCTCCTAACTTTCACTTTGTTAAGCTAAATAGACTGAGCTCTTTGAGCCTATCACTCTAAGGCATATGTTCTAATCCTTTAATCTTTCTTGTGGCTTTTCTCTCAAAGCTATCTAATTTCTTGAACTGTAGACACAGGAATTGGATATATTGCCAAATGCGCATGTTAAAAAGCCCGTTCTATCTCTACTCATGATCCCTGTCTTTAGGCATCCATATAGCACATTAGCCCTTTTGATTACCCAACAAGACTCCCCAAATCTCAACACATTTGACTCTATTCCTCTTTCCTGATAAGCTAGTGTTCTAGCTCAGTGGCTCTCAACCACCGTATCAGGACACTTTAGGGTGTCTCCACACAGCGGTAAGTGTGTCGTGGATAGTCAGGGAGATGGCTGGATTTGGCCTGCAGAAAGTGGGCTGGTACATCCTGTAAAGTCGCAATATGCTGCCAAGTGTGTTGCGACCCACAAAAGATTGAGAACCACTGCTCTAGCTCCTTCAGAAGAATTTCGCTTCCATGAGAGATCTGCATCAAACTCCAAAGCCTTTTAACAGACTATCTGAGACTTACATTCCTTCTGTGTATGCCTGGTTTTTCTGTTATTGAGACACTCAGGACAGTGGTGTTTGATGTAACTCTTCGTGTCCTGTTTAGACGTAACTTTGTAAAGCGGCAACACTCTCATTAAAAGAGTTTGTTTCTTTATAAAGGAAAAAAGATGCACCCTGCTGTCACAGAAACTGCATTCATGGCAGCTGGAGGACACCAGCGACAGTCTACTGGATGGCAGTGTCAACACTAATAACTACAATAGAAATGGTCTCTTGCAAAAAGATATATCTTAGCAGCACAGCCTCTTCCCTTTGGGCTGATTAAGAATGACTACAGTTAATTCTCTTCTTCACACTTGAAGTTCAGCTTCATGCTTGCACAAAAAAGATTTGGGGGGTCATGGTGATCCTTCCTGTTTTTCAGGAAATGGGATACCTTTGACTGCAAAAGGCCACATACACAAGTGATGATCAAAGTGCAGGGCTAGACTAAAGATCAATTACAACAGGATTTCAGTCTTGCAAGGTGGGAGAAATAAGTTTCTAGCCCTAATGACTTCCAAGAAGCTGGAAAACATGAATGAAGGGCAACCAATGCCTGCCTGAGTCTGCAGGCAACCTGAAACAATAGCTCCAAATGGTGGGTACTCAATGGAGTACTGTCTCCATTACCCATAATACTTAATAAATGCAGCCCAAGTTACTGCATGAATTTGCTTGTCTGTTCCAAGGAGTCCCTAAAACTGATCTGCAGCAGTGAGGAGATTTATTGCTCATGGGTAAACATTTCAGCAGTGGCTAAGTAACAAAGATTTTTAGACATTAAGACCAGAAGAGGCAATTAAGTTATTTTGCCTCACCACCTGAATAACCCAGGGCACAGAACCTCACCCAGTCATTTCTGCAGAGAGTCTAACATTTGTTGAATCTAGAATTTATGTTTTCTGCGCCTCCCTGTTAAAGTACCTTTGGAAAGTGGGATCTGGGTGCCTAAATCACTTAGACACCTTTCTAAACATTAGCTCGCGTTTGTGTAATGTGCTGGTGAGCGTGCATTACAGGTTCCCTTCTATGGCTGATCTATGATGGATAAGAATCAGTTACAGCCCTGCTTAAATAGGTTAGGCTCTGTAGATCAAGCTATAGCAGTTTATCATGTTAGCTTATCTGGAAATACCTTTCTCAGTGCCCCAGGCCCAGAGTATTAGCCAAGACAGTAACCTTCACAACTGTGCCACATTTGCAAGCCCTGGTGAACTCTTCAAGTTCCTCACCAGCATGGACAGGGTTCAGGCTGGTTTTACCTAGAGCAGATTCTTTGACTTTTCTAAAGTTGTGGATGGGAATTGGAGAGGCTGTCTCCAAAATATGAGCGGTCAAGAGATTTAACAAAATGTGCTCACGCATCAGAATGAGACACCACTTTTTCAGGCATGGTGCCTGGCCAGAACCTTACACGCCTGTTGTGGAAAGACTGAGCAGATACAGCGATTAACAAGAGAGGAAGTAAAGGCTCTTTCTACAAGTTCAGCCTTGCCAAGAAGACGCATCTTTGTTGAGTGCGAGTTAATCCACCTGCCATCTCTAACTGAGATAGTTTATTTTGGTTTACAGTAGCCAGGAAGAAAGGACATCTATCTACAACAAGAGCTCTCCAGCTGACAAACCATGGAGAACTTCCCGGAGTTCTGCCATGATACTTTGGAGCTAGGAAGATGTTTGTCTGACAAACAAATTTTCTGAATTGGGGAGGAAACAAAACAACCCCTCCCCTCCAGCACATTCCAACCCACTCTAAATTCAAGCAAGATTATTTCCAGAAAGAACTATCCTAGGTTGAAAGAAGAATTAGATCCGTTCATGGAGGCTAGACCCAATGGCTATTACTCAGGAAACTCAAAATACGACCCCATGCTCTGAATATCCCGAAACCTGGGACTGGGCAACAGTGGCTGGATCATTTCACAATTGTTTATTTCCTCCAAAGCATCTGGCATTGTCTTTCCTGGAAGACAGGAGACTGGCCTGTTGGGTGACTTTGGGCAAGTTGCTTCACCTGTCTGTGCCTCAGTTCCCTCATTTATAAGAAGGGGACAATGACATTGACCTATTTTATAAAGTGCTTCGTGGTCTACTGATGAAAAGCACTACGTAAGAGTCAGCTATTATTAATTACCCAGACCTCTTTCCTGAGTTCTGGCTTTATTGGACATCTTTAGGACTATCCAGAACGCCCCTCTCCCTAGAGAGCCCCTCCTACCTTTCCCACACCCAGGGTGGAGTCCAGTGCATCAGACCGGCTCCCATGAGTCAGCAGAACTTCATCAGCTGTCTGCTGGATTCTAATACCTGCTGCCGGGATGGGTCCACAGAATAGCCCTGTTACTGGTTACATAACTCCTTGATGTGGCTTTCAAGCATTTTAGGCTCTCGGAATATTAAATTATTGTTTATCTATATCATGGTGGCACCTCAGGGCTCCAGGAATGGACCATTGCACCACCATGCTAGGTGCCGTGCAAAGACAGAACAAAGAAATGATGATGTCCTTGATTTTCAAAGGAGGGCTAAGCGACTGATCCAAGATCACACGCTGAGTCTGTAGCAGAGGGCGAACTTGAACTCAGGGCCCTCCCAATCCAGAAAAGAACCATAACCATTAAATCAGTTTTCCATTCTGGCCATTGAGTCCCACAGAGAAAAATAAATCAGACAATACTATGAAGAGGGCCAAAATTCAGTCTACTTGGTTTCCTCATCTGCTGTTCTGGTCCCTTGGGAGCAATGACAGGACTAACCAGTGCCCATCCAGGCTTCCTAAAACAAAATATTATTTATTCAGAACAAAAGCAGGGTAGAGAAAACAAATCTTGAAACCATAAACAGCTCTGATGTGCATCAAGGTTTGCATCATTGCCCATCTGCCACATGGGGACCCTGGCAAATTTGAAAGTACTTCAGGTCATCTCACAGAGCCTGTCCCTCTCATTGCAGTCCCAAAGACTCCCACGTCAGAAGGGACCAATGTCTGCTACAGGCCATAGAACTTTATCCAAACTAATTATATTTGAACTGGAGCAGATCTGAACCAAACAAATCCAATTTGATTTCAAAATTGCCTGTAATGGAGAATTAAAACTGTATTTTCAAGATTTAAACCCATACCAGCTAGTTTCAGATGCAAGAGCAAGGTCCTCATGCTGCCACATCATCCCCTAGCCAATCTCCTGCCAGGTGGCTCTTGGAAAGTGTGTGACCTCTTCACAGGAAAGCAGCCATTTTATAGTTGCCACCAGTTATTTGTTGGTCAGTCTTCTGAACCAGGTCAAACCAATCTATGCAATTTCCCCGTTGAGGATGAGGCTTCATAAGAACAGGCATATTGGGTCAAACCAATAACTCATCTAGCCCACTCTCCTTACTTCTGATGGTGGCCAATGCCAGATGTTTCAGAGGGAAGGAACAGAGCAGGGCAATTATTGAGTGATCCATCCATTGTCGTCCACTTTGACCTCCTGGCAGTCAGAAGTTTTAGGATATCCAAGTGCAGAGTTGCATCCCTGACCATCTTGGCTAATGGATCTATCCTCGATGAACATCTCTCATTCTGTTACAAACCCACATATGCTTTTAGTCTTCTCAGCGTCTGACAAAGAGGCCCACAGGTTGACGGTGAGTTATGTGAAGACGTTCTTCCTTTTGTTTATTTTAAATTTGATGCTTATTAAGTTTATGATGTGATCCCCACCACCACCCCGGTTCTTCTGTTATGGAAAAGGGCAAATAACCCTACTTCTACACATCATTCATGATTTTCTAGATCCCCATCCATCCTTACTAACTTGTCTCTTTGCCAAGCTAAAAAGTCTGGGTTTTTAAAATCTCCCCTGTACGGAAGGTGTTCCTTACCTGTAATCACTTTTGTTGCTCTTTGTACCTTTTCCAAGTCTAATGTATATTTTTTTGACATGGGGTGATCAGAACTGCACACAATATTCAAGACGTGGGCGTACCATGGATTTATAGAGTGGCATTAGGGTATTTTCTGTTTTATTATCTATCCATTTCCTGACTAACTTTCTGTTTGCTTTTTTTTTCTGCTGCTGCTCCTCATTGACTTCCTCAGGCTTGTCTCAAGCATAAATTGCCTCCTGGGGGTGTTAATCCTATAGGAATCCTGTAACTTCCTCATGGAGCCAGAATACAGTCCTTGTGCCCTAAACGTGCACACCACACTGATGATGTTGGGACCCCTGTGTTTGGGTCTTTCATGTGCCCATCACACCTACCATAGACTATTGCAGAGAAATCTGCCTGGGTGAGAGCATCAAAGTGGGAGGATGGAGAAGGGAGGGAAGTGACTCCAAAAATATCTTCAGGCTCTAACTCATTCCCTGTGAACCCCTCCAATCTGTACGAATTTTCAGAAAAGTAGCTTCCAGTTGGGGAGGTTTCATGGCAGGTGCTGGGTGCATGTTGAAGCTAATAAAGAAGAGCTGAGGTTCACCCACAGCCTCTCTCACTTAGGGTGCCTTGTAGCATGATGCCTGCTCACTGCCCCCTCACTGGTTTCCTCCAGGCCATAAAGGATTTGGAGACCTTTAAGCTTGCAGTCACCCATGGTTTATTTCTAGTGTGACGCAAGAGCCAGAGGAGAACTTGGGTGCTGAAGTCCAAAATGTCAGTCCTCAAAATCCCAGCTTAGCTGCCCACTATGCTTGTAGGCACCTAAATTCCCCACAGCTCCTAAACTGCTGCTGGACATGCGAGCAGCCACCTAGGGCTTTCTGGGGTTGAGTGCTCACAGTCTCCTCTGTTGAAGATGTTCTACTCTGTATGTTATAAATGTTCATTGGTGCAGGGACTGGCACGTGGGGCTGCTAGGTAAATGTGCTAACCACAAATCTCTGGCCCAGTGACTGTGTAAATGTTGTCCTGGGATCCTGGGAACCTAATTTGGAGCTGTGGATTCTAGCAGGCAGCAGGGGGCCTACAGTTAAGATTTAAAACATCTAACACTGAACCCATTCATTTTGCGGAGACAGTGCCTTGTCTCTCTGTGCCTCTGTTCCCCAACTGTAAAATGCACCTCCATGCTGCACGGGAAGGCTGAGATCTAACAACAAGGTGCTCACAGTAAAAACAACCAGAGTCCTGTGGCACCTGAAAGACTAAAATTTCTTCGGGCATAAGCTTTCATGGGCTCCAACCCACTTCATTCGATACTGGAGTTTTGAGGGGACATGGCTAAAAACCACTGCACAATTAAGAGTGAACTGAACTCTCACTCCGCTTCCATTCTCATTGTGAGCCAGGTTATAAGTAAGCGGGTTCATTAGTACTTCATACACTCTTTAATCTCACTCTTATTTTTAATAACCCTTGCAGTTACTCTTCCCTTTTCATTTGAGCAATTAATCCATGCTCATTGTTACAGGCTCGTGTTTTAAATATATATGACTTTCGTGGTGACGTACAGATGTGAGATAGGAATGGAACGAACTTACTGCTGTTTCGCTCCAGGGGTAAGGTGAGCTGCATTAAAGCATTTTTTTCCATCTAATCAAATTGCAAAGACAAATATCTGTTTTTACGAGAGTTACTCAGTCTATAGTTAGCTTTTGTGGCTTGTAAGTACCTACATGGGGAGATATGATCTGATAACAGAGAGCTCTTTTGAGAGCTCTTTAATCAGGGCAGACAAAGGCAGAAACAAATGCAATGGCTGGAAGCTGGAGATAGACAAATTCAGACTGGAAATAAGGCGGACATGTTTAACTAAGGTAACTAACTGCTGGAACCTGCTACCAAGGAATGGGGTAATTTTTTTCCCCTTGCAGTCCTTAAATCAAGATAGGGAGGGTCTTTCTAAAAGGTATGCTGTAACTCAGTCAGCGGTTACCGGGCTTGATTCAGGAATCACAGGGGTATGTTTTATGACCTGTGTTATATCAGGCTAAATGATAACAAGAATCTTTAAAAAAAATCTATGGAGCTAGTTTTTGTTTCTTGTTGGAAACATTATTTTAGGGAAAGAAAGTAAGAGTTGACAGAGAAACAACTGTCCTTTAAAAAGGGCACCAAAAATCTACTTGGAACCATATGGTAAGGACAAAGGGCCAGATTCCCCAAGGGATTTAGGTACCTAACTCACACTGATTTCAAGGGGAGTTAGGCACCTAAATACCACTGAGTATATAGGCCAAAAGAAGCTGCTGTTTCGCTGCACCACCTTGCACACACATATATACATACAGGCACATGCATATCAGCAAAGGGTTCGATTGGGACCCACTCTGATGTGTCCATACAGGGAAAAAGTGGGGCGTCCAGTCTGCCAGCATGTACCTCCAGGCATTTCCATGCCTGGACTGTGGCTTCAGACGCAGTGGGTAAAAAGTAGCTTGTGCACTGATATTCTGTGCCTGCAAACAGAGGACAGAAGGTGGGGAGGGATAGACCCCTATCTCTTTCCCTGACATGTCAGCCAGTGGTGCTGGTAGGGCACATATAAGCAAGCCACTGCTCAATTTGTAATGAAAGAGGGACCGAGACTCAAGCAATTATTTTACATTCATAACTGATGCATCAAGTGCAGCGGTGCCGGGGCAATGAATTGCAAGGCCTGATGGTGCCACAGCTCAGCCCTGGTGAACTCTGGCCCAAATTAAACACTAAGGCAAGCCTGCTATATCCTTGCTGGACTGCAGCAACCAAGGGGAGCACTGGGAACCGCGTGCTGCAGGTGGATGTCTATGGCGCTCCCCCGAGCAGGCTGCACACACACGTCATCTCTTCCCTCAGGGCTATGCCAAGAGATGCAGCCTGTCCTATGTTATACAAGGGAGCTTGCTGGGCGAGATGAGCTGCGTGGCTTTGCCAAGGTTGCGTAACGCAAAGTGGCTGCAAACCCGGTAAGGCAGATTTGCAGGAGTGTTGTTTTGATGGAGGAAAGTCCCACTGAATCTGGCCCCATGGCTAGAAGTGGGTGGCTTGTGTCTACTTAAGTAAGAGCAACTGAGGGACAGATTTCAAAGCTCCTGAAGATGCAGATAGGCACTTAGTAGGATTGTCAAAAGCACCTGAGTTCAGCACCTAAATCCCCTGATGCCAATGGGAGTTAGGACCTAAGCAGCTTGAAAAATCCGGCCTTAAGTTCTTTGCTCATCATCATGGTGCAAGAAAGAACTTAACACAAGTCTTCTGCATCTGAAGCTAGAGACCTAACCTCTAGGTAGCATTTCCTTTCCGCTTTTTGTCAGTGACAGTCAAAAGTGCAGAGAGCCAAAATGCACCCATAGGGATACGCATCTCCAGAGGGCAAAAGGTGCCATAAATACCTATTCGTATTTTCCTCCCTCCTTCCAGTTCTCAGTGGTGCCTGCCTATTCTGTGCAGTTTAGAGCAGTTTTTCTCAAGCTTTAAAGGACCGGTATTAATTACACAGAACACCTGATGAAAAGTTTCTCAAAAAAGCCGGTATCTCCTAGCTGTAATGTTTGTAATACCTGCACACAGTGCATTCCTGTGAAAGTGATTCAAGAAACTGAATTAAATACAATTTTATGTATATAACGTCTTTATTTCTAAATTATAGCCACAGATTGATTATGCACCCAGCTTAAAACTGAGAATGATATTACTCAAGTTTTAATGTGAATTTTGGACCTTCACACTCAAACAAAGTTCATCTATTCTTGGAGTAAGGTTCATTGAAGAAAGTCTTACCTTGAACATTATGCCCAATTGATTTCAATGCTGATGGTAACAGATGCAGGAAATTTAAAATGCTTTGTCTGAAGCAAAGGAACACGGTGGTGGTGAATACCAACGTGCACCTGGAAGCTTTGCTGCAGCTGGGGTGTTTTAAATCTCCCAAGTTCCAAAGGGGCAGCCGTGTTAGTTTAGTTCAGCAAAACAAACAAGGAGCCCCACGGCACTTATAAATTTATTGATTGCATGAGTTCTCGTGGGAGAAAATCCCACTTTGTCAGACACTTTGAAGATGGGGAGCTTACTGAATGGGAGGAAATAAATGCAGGGAAGTGTAAATCATAGGATCAGGTCAGGCTGTAACAGCAAATCAAAGCAATTGTTAAGATTCAAACACTGGGGAAGAGCACGTAGAGGAAGATGAGGTCAGATGAAGTGAGATTTTCTCCCATGAAATCTCATTCAATAAATACATTTGTTAGCTTTGAACTGCCACAGGACTCCTTGCTTGATTTGTTAAATCTCACAGGAACTCGTTGGCTCGCCTCCAACAGAGAGGGGTTGGGTTTGGTTGCAAAACACATCCTGTATGTCCTTGGAGCACCGGTGTTCCACAGAACACCAGTTGAGAAAAACTGGTTTAGAGCCAGACTCAGTCACCTTTACTCACGCTGAGGAACGTTTGACTATGTCAGCAACCTCCGCAGCCACATGCCGAGTAAGGACCAGGTAACCACCCTGCCTTCCTGAGCTCAACCGGAAAGCCAACTGGAAGCAGATGGGAAACGGCTCCTCATCTTTAGACCCGGTTGAGGTTGCTTTGTGATGTATCTGTAGCCTACAGTAGTCAGATGACCAGTTTGGAGTGGAAGCTGAGGGCTGCCCGACAGAGGGGAATCTGGGAGCGATGCAAAGCTCTGTGCCAAATAAAGGGGCATGCTAGGAGTGAGTGCTCAGTTTTCTTCCAGATCTTTGGCTGGCACAGTTGGTTCAATGTAGCTGATATAATTTAAAGCAGCCCTGAGGCTGGTCTAAATTATACCAGTGGACAAAATTGCCTCTGACTTGCCCAGACTGGGAGAGTGGCTTAGAGTAATTTTTCCTCACACCCCTATCTCCTGCTCTTCTCAGCTACACAAAGTACAACGAGAGCACAGCTGGGAATCCAGGCCTGTGATTCATAAACAGGGGATGCTTTGACCGAATCATAAACAAACCTTCACATGCTCAGCACCAATGTGAAATTGGCTTGGGTTTGTTATAGCTCTCACAATTCCTGGCTGCATTTTCTTTTTCTTTCTTTCTCTTTATTCTTACACTGCATCTGAATTGATCTGGCTCAATGGCTGGGTGCGGTAGAATCAGTCTTTGAGCTGTCTGTGAATAAGGGAAAGCAAGATCAGCAGCTTTTTGAGACACAGAGGATTTTTTGCTAGAATTGCCCCAATCCCTGATTGGTGCTTGGTAAACACCACAATAAAAAGTGGTGCCAGCTCTCTGAGTTTTGCAATATTTTATGTTTTTCTGGCTCCTGGAATCAGCTGAGTTCAGAAGAATCTCAGCTCTGATTTGGAAGGGCAGGGAAGTGTTTAGCCTCACTGGTGGCAGGAAGAAAAAGCCTGAAAACACAACCATGGAAGATACAAAAGCCAGAAAGCAAATTAAAAAACAACCGCAATGCTTCTCTCTCTATCACAGCGACAATCTAATTTCAAAGAGAAATCTCTGTTTTTATGAGAGTTACTTCATCTATATGGAGCTTTTGTGGCCAGTAAGTACCTACATGGGGAAGAGAGAATTGATTGCAGAAAGCTCTTTAATCAGGTGAGAGAAGGTAGAACCAGATACAACCTCTGGACACTGAAGCTAGACAAATTGAGCCTGGCAATAAGGCACCCAGTTTTAAATTAGGTAATTAACTGATGCTTCCTTAAAAATAAAATTGCTCACCATGAACTGCATGCTGGTGAAAGGTCCTTGATTGCCTGGGTCCTGCAGGTGGTCTGTTAACTGCAGGAAAAGCCTTGCATAGGTAATAGCAAAGCTGACCCTCCTCACCAGTCACACACACACTCTCCCTCTCAGCTAACTTACTTCTTGCTCTGACGTACAAGAACCCTTTTAGGCACCAGCAGATCAACCAGCCTCTGTTGCCCCTTTGTTCCTAAACCAGGGCATATGAGGTGTTGGCTTAAGCATCTCTGCGATGACAGAGCTATCTCCGGTGCCAGGCTATCACACTGAGAGAAGTCCCTCCTAAGCTCTGGTTTGTGCTTTTCCTGTGTTAGGGAGCAGCCTGCTTTGCTTTTCTCTGGTTTTGGTTTCCTGTTTATTAATATTCTGGATTCTAGGAAATAAAGTTTTGTGATGTTGTAACCTTCCAGGAGCTAACTAAACCTTCTGTGTCACCTACAGAATTTTGCCCAGCTAAACTTTCACTTATACTAACTAGATATTACGCTCTGTCTTGCAGGTTAGTGGGGTTTTATAGGGAAGCCAGAGGGCTTTTTTCTATTCCTGCTGTCTTGGCTAGTGGTGTCAAATGTGGTTGAATTGACCTGAGTGTAAAGATTTATTGCACTAAGAACTTTAGGTCAATGGTTCTCAAATTCTGACCAAGACGTCCTTGGGAGTTCCCGCCTAGTAGCTAAATTCTAGCTGATGCGTCATGACTGTCACTCTGTGCTGCCTTCTCTCCTCAAGAGGGGAGATTATTGGTGCATCACAAGAAATTAGTTGGACCCATAGAGGAGAACGGGAGCAAGAAATACAAAAAGTTCAGCCCCCAGGACCACCATGACTTTTCAGAATTGAAATAGTTTGTTTTTCATATTTTCACCAAAAGCTCAACATTTTTCTGCGGAACATTTTGACAAAAATGACACCCCCCATTTTTGTGAAATTTTTCCATGGAACCTCTTAAGCCCTATGTCCCTTATCCTGTCAGCTCTACCCAGTGATTCCTGCATTTCAAACATTTTACAGACTCAGGCAGGCACTGCTGTATTGGTTACATTTGGGCTGTGTTCACACACAGGGGGTTATTTTGATACAAGTTGTTTCGAAACAACTTGTATCGAAATAAGGTGTTATTTTGAAATAAGTTAATTCGAATTAAGAAAATGTTAATTCGAATTAAGGAAAAAAGCTCAAAGCAAAATAGCATGTTCGGACAACAGTTATTTCTAAACGAGTCACCATCGTTTCAGAATAACATGTTCAGACGGGATTGTTTCAAAACAATTGTTTCGTCACCAAATGGGGTTTAAGTTGTTCCGAAACAACGGTACGTCGTGTGAGCGTGGCGTTTCTTATTTCGAAACAACCTCTGTTGTTTCGAAATAAGACTGCTGTGTGAACACACCCTAGGTTCACATTTTCAAGGTTTCCCCCACAACTATAAGGGTTAATAACACACACATATATATTTTAAAGCAAGAGGTATGATGAGGAGGGTGGTTGTGACTTGAGGCAGTTGCAGATTTTTCAGCAAAACATTTTTTTCATCAGAAAATGTTGATTTGTTGAACCCCATGTGTATCACTTTTGATGAAACGTACTCTGGTTCCAGAGGTTCAAAACTAGTGCAAGAGCAAGTTTCTGAATCAGCCACAGTAAGGACTTGAACCTGTATCTTTCTAGTAATTATGAATAGTCCTAACTGCGGGTTGAGGTCGCATGCTGGTCATTGTTGTTATTTAGTTTGTTTGCTGTGTGATCCACTTCTTTTGGACAGCTCAGCATGGCTTCTGCCAACGCTGGCGAGAGTCATAGAGTCTGTACCTCTGCGTGGCTTTCGGTGACATCCGTGATGGAATTTTGCTTGGTGGCAAAGGGGTTGTCCTAAAGGTCAAGGCTTACGGGAAATTTTTTGAGTTTGCCCCCATCGTGGAATGAACAAATCACTGTATTCTGCGAATGGCTGGTCTTTGAAAAGGTTAAGGGCAGTTTGCAGGACTGTTTTTAGCTCAAACCCAGACAAGGGTTTGCCACCGAACTTCTCCTGTCATCTAGAAAATCCCTTCAGAGTCTTCTGAAATAACCTCCACAACCGCAGGACATTTCCCCAGGACTGGGAGTGGGTCCTGTAGATTTTTGCAGCAACTTTATTATTTTTTTTAAGCACACATCCTGAGAGATGTTGGTTTGGGAAAACATTTGTAGATACTCCACTTTTCTCCTTATTTTAATGCTGGTGCTGGAATCAATGTGCCAGGATGGTTGTGATACTAAGTAACAATTTAAAGCTTAAAATGTGGACAGCTTGGCACTATGAATGTGTGTGGTGTGCAATCATAAATCTCGATCTTAGCTTCTCTCATCTTGCTGCGTGCATACTTTGCTTGTGTGTGGTCAAAACTTCGCCCTCCATTTAGTGCTCTTAGATCCACCAGAGGCTGCTAAACAAATTACTGCTAGTTTCTGTTGCTCTTGCAATTTTGGTATTCCTTTCCAAAGACAGCCACCTACCTTTGGACCCCCAGGATGCATGGGTTCATCTCCACCCACATTTTGTCTTGCCAATGGGCCAAATTCTCCATTTTCCTGCACCATGTGAGTTCATTTACATTTGTACAAAGCAGTCATAAAACGCTACCATTTCTGACCCAGTGGGATTTTACACCTACTTTCTGCTGATGTAAATCTGGGATTCTCAGTTCATGGTCATGGCGAGCCACCGGGGATTGGCACACCATCCCAGATTTCCATATGGTTAATGGTTAGATCTTGGAAATGGAGTCCTGTGAGATGTGGGTCCTTATATGGGAAACTGGGTGATGGTGTGGAAAAGGAAAAGAGTCACTACGCAAATGAGTGCAGTGCAAAGGAAAACCACAGCCCTATGTGTCAAGCACCAAAACAGCTGGTGATTTGATTTATTGAGAACACCTGTGTCGTGTTTTATATTTAGAGCAGTGTGATATTTTGACCAGGAGGCATTTATGCTCACTTCCTGATACCCAGTTCTCCAACCATTTTTTTCTTTTAAATTAAAATAAAGTTGCATAATGCAATAATAGCTCATGTAAAAATTAACATGAAATTAGCAACACCGGCTAGTAATTCAGTCGTATAAACCAATTTACTGTAGTACTTTCTATCGACCTGTTTTAATTTCATCATGTGGTTAATTATAACTTCAGGTTAATATAACTCCAGTAAACTCTATTGATTCATAACGGGTTCTAATTTACCTTAATACAATTAGCATACTTTTTTTTTTCCTCAAGAAAGGTTATGAAATTTTTGGAAGAAATGTCCAAAAGGAAAACTGTGCTTTGTTTAATAGTAACTCCTAGCAGCACTTATTGTCTGAGGATCTCAGAGAACTTTACAAAGTTGGGTAAGCGCCATTATATCCATAGAGACTTAACGTAATGTAGGGACTTTCTCCATTCTGGTGGTTGTGTGTGCATGTGCATGGGCTTGTGCGTGAGTGTACTTCCCTTTAAATTTCTAGGAGTCTTTCGGTCTAAAAGGAAGCTGCCCTTTGACGAGACATAGCATTGCTGCATGTTACCCAGGGGGCACATGCACCATGGTCCAGCATGGAGACTTGATTTTTGTTTTTTCTTGTTGCCCTTCTTCTAAAATAAAAGCCAAACAAACTGAAAATAAATAAGGGAAACATAACTTAACAAGGTCTTTGTTATACAGGAGGTCAGACCAGATGAGCTAATGCTCATCCAGGGTGGCGAAACCTCAGTCCTGTACCCTGTCTGCTTGACAACACTAAATTTTCTTCAGTTACAAGCTGTATGAAATGAAGACCTGAAAGAATGCATAATGGAAAGAAATAAGAGAAAATGATGAGCCCCACTGGGTTTCCTAACCTGGGTAATTGTTTCAAAGAGAGGAAATCTCATATTTTGCCCACCTCTGAGCTGTCTGTGGTCTCCCCTGCATCCCAATTCTTTTCTGTCTGTGTCACAGCTTTTACAGTCTATGGGCTACAGTTAGTGAGAGGTGAATTTACTTACACTTCCTTACTGCCAGATCAAGGAAGGTAGAAGTTGTGGCCAGTTTCCTTGGACTTGTGTGGGAAGCAAAGAGTGTTTCATCTGTTACCACAAGGTGGAACATATGTTTCTTACAACTATATTAAATGAAGGGCAGAGTTTTTACCCTTCACCTTTGGTTTCTGTGAGGTTTACCCCAATCCTTAACATACACTGGTTTCAAGAGGCTCGGCTGAGATCAGGAACACATTGTGCAAGCGCTACACAGACCCAGACAGATAATCCCTGCCCCAAACAGTTTAGAGTCTGCATAGACCAGGCAAAAGATGGGAGGTGCGAGAAGCAACAACACTACTCTGCCTCCATTCCTATTCATTTTGCCTTGTTTACCTACTGAACGTGAATGAATTGATACTGAATTGCCCCTCAGAAGTCATGCTATGCTGGACAGGGATCCCTAGTGAGCTGTCCCATCTCTAAGTATGGTGCCTGTGTTCCAACTGAGATAGGCAATGAGATCAGGACACACGGCACCTTCTTGGCTAGGGCTATAAATCCAGGCGAACATGGTAAGTAGGAAGTTGCAGCAGACAGAAGAGAATTCAGCTCCGAGAGGAGAAGCATAGCATGGCATTCGCAGCTTCACCCAAATTCTTTTAGCTGCGGTGAGGATTGCCAGTCACCGAGCGTCACTTATGTTTTCCCTGCTCATTACTCTCCATTAGTCTAGGGCGGGAAAGTCACTTGCGCAAGGTCACCCAGCTGGTTGGTGGTAAAGTTAAGAACAGCTGCCAACTCTCCCTGGCACCACACCTTCCAGCGAAGGAAGAGAACTCATGTACTTGGCATCCAGAGCAATCTTGAAACCCCTGATCTTGCCTCTCTTATTTCCCCATTACCTTCCCCCAAGCTTAGGGATGCAAGTGAAGCGGCTGTCTCCAATGCTGCTGACATGGTGCCTTTGATCCTGGTCAGCACTGCAAACATTTCAGGGGGTGTCTCAGCCCATGGTCACGTGGGCTTGTCTCTGAGAGACCCTGCTTTTTTCTGGCTAGAACCACAGCTGCTTTCAAATCATCAGAGCTCACGCTGGCTGGCTGCTATGCACACTCTGCTCACTAGATGGAGAGATAGCAGCTTAGCACAAACACTGCAGCACAACACAGCATCTTGTCCTTTGTCTCTGGCCTGGACTGTCCAGGCTGGCTCTCTGCCTTTTCCAGCCCCAGGCTGGTTTCTCATGGGCTGAAATCAGTTCCAGCTGCAAGTTCAATAAATTCAGTTCCCTTTCCAACTGATTGTCCCTGACAGCTTCTGGTCATACAGTTTAAGCTCCAGCAAAGTTCTCTCTTGCTGAGGGAGACAGGTAACACCTGGTACATCTACATGGCCGTAAAAAAGCCGCTGCACTAAGTCTCAGTCAACTGATTCAGGCTTGTGGAGCTCAGGCGACCTCAGCTGTGGCGTTTCAGAGCCCAATATAAACCCTGACCTAGGGTCCTGAGATCATCAAGGGGAACACTGGAGTTTAAAACCACATAAACAAGGAGTACTGTGGCACTTTTAAAGACTAAAAAAATTTATTTATCAGGTGAAATTTCATGGGAGAGATTTCTCCCACAAAAACTCATGCAATAAATAAATTTCTTAGTCTTTAAAAGTGCCACAGGACTTCTCATTTGTTTTGCTGAACTAGACTAACACGGCTCTCCTTTTGGAACTTTAAAACCAAATAGGGTATGTCTGCACTTGCACCTTAAATCGAAATAATGATGGCTATTTTGATTTAAAGTAGTGCCTGTCCCCACTAGCTTTCCTTATTTTGAAATGAGGAGCTCCCTCATTTTGAAATAAGGAATGATCATTTTGATATATTAAAACCTGCTTTTATATAGAAATGACAGTTAAATCAAAATTATTATTTTGAAATAACACAGTGTAGACCTGTTATTTCAATTTAACACTTTTTGACCTTCTTTCTCCCAGAGTGCCCTCCTTTTTCTATATATTAGGTGGGGGCATGGCCCTTTTTGGGGGGCATCCACACCTCCCATGGTGTCCCTCTCCTAAATCAAACTAGCAAGTCCTGTCCATGGACTAGTTTGATTTGGGTTTCTAGTGGGGACATGTTAAGTTGATTTAATTTAAATGGATTTAATAATTGTTACTTTGGTTCAATTATATTGATTTAAGTTAAATCAATATAACATTCTAAGTGTAGACATACCCATAGAGTCTACCCTACTTTTTAAGGCATCCCCATCATACATCACCTGCAGGTTGCAGGATAAGATTAAGTGTTGGGAAACATAGCACATGTTGAAGGAAATGCTTACCTTTAGGAAACTTGTGGAATTCCCATTGGGCTCTAGCTGGATTTTCAAAGATCTAGATGTGTAGGCAAAGTCTGACTCGTATATTTGGAGTATGGAGGTAACTCTGGTCAGGCCAATAGGGCTGCAGGTAGCAGGCAAATTCCAAACCTGCCTGCTACTTTCATGATCAGTAATAATATTTTTGGTTTTGCATGTTCAAATATAGCTAATAGAATCATATGTTTCTGGCTGCCTGCCATTTTGTTCCATGGTTAAGGAAGCACAATTGGTCCATGAACAGCACCCATCTACTGGCTGTGGCCCTAGCTTTACATGTGGCTGAGAGGCTGCTTTCTATGGGTATGTCTACACTGGAGGCTATGTTAAGTCGATTTAAAAAGGTTGACTTTAAGTCAACTTAAAGTCAACCTAGTTTAGAAGCCTTAGAGTGTCCATACTGAAAACTCCTGTAGACTGCCCGCATCCACACTGGCAGCTGCTAGGTCGATTTAATGCTTAAGTCAACTTTATTAAGTCGACTTAAGCCAATGTAGATGGGGCATAGTCCTTAAATTGACTTAATAAGGTTAATTTAAGGGCTGTGCTCCATCTACACTAGCTTAAGGTGATTTAATAAGGTCAATTTAAGAATTAAGTCGACCTTAAGAAGTGGTGTTATTAAGTCAACTTCAGGAAGTGCCTATGGTGACTTAATAAATTCCCAATGTGGACAGAGCTTTCCTTAGGTCGACTTAAGTTGACCAAAGGTTCCAGTGGAGACATACCCTCTCTGACTTCCCGTGGCATGAATTATAAAGAGCAACAGAACGAAAATCAGTACATTAATGCCACTCGGCCTGATTAATCCAAGACCCTGCCTATTAACTGCTGAAGCAAGTGTCTTGCTTCACTCTCATTAGAAACCCAGGTTAAATCTTTCCCCGTGTGTGAACGTTTGCTCTGATGGATGGCCCATGGGATGCAGAGCCCTGGGTTCCATTCCATGGCTAAAAGAAGAGCTGTTTAGCATGTCAAGCAAGTGACTGATTGCGAAAACAGCTGCTGCCCTGCATGTCACCACTGGTAGAGGAAGATGGGTATTCTAGTGGTTAGAGCAGGTGTCTGGGCATCTGAGTTCTACACTCGGCTTTGGGAGAGGAATGGCTTCTAGAGGTTAGAGCAGAGTATTAGACAAAATCCCTATATCTTTCCCAAAAGTAGCTTCCCTGCATTGAATAACAAAATAGAATCCTATGCCATTCCTTGCTGTAGTGAAGTAAAAAATGCTATGATGCTCTCAAGCAGCATGGTGATGAATTTGGTTCAGCTGGGCTGATCAGACAGAAAAGTCTATCTATGTGGATAGAGAATGAGCTGGCACAAGGCCTTTGAAAAGCAAAATGTTTTGTAAAACTTGCACCCCAATTAACTTTCCTAGGGGTTTCCCACCATGAAAAGGAACAGGAACTTTGTCTTTCCAGTGAAATTAGATGTTAGGATCAACATGCAAATCATAAAAAAAACTCAAGTTGGAAGCCACCAAGCTGGGCTTCTTGTTCTCCAAAGGCCTGATACGCATTAAAAAAGATCCTGCAAAATAGTCCTATTAATGGTATTATTATTACAATAATACATAGATCTTTGTCGTGTGGGCATCCTCCGTTCATATAGAAAGGGATGGACCCTGCTCCAGTGAACTTGCAATCTTGATAGACAAAAAGTAGGGGGGGGAAACAGAGGTACAACAGAAGGAAAATAACTCAGCCAAGATTGCACAGCTGTCACTGTAAGCTGAACTAATGTGGAAACCCCATGTAAGAGTTGCTCTGCAGGTGCGTCATGAACAGGGCCAGCCTGACCATCTACATGAACTAGGTAGTTGCCTAGGGTGCCAGGCTTTAAGGGTGCCAAATTAGACAAATGAGAATTTTTTCTATTTAAATAAAAATTAATATATTCTTTCTAAACTTTCTCATTTTTCTCTATATTGCATGTGGGGTGGGGACATCCAAGCCACAATTCACCTAAGATGCCAAAAACCCTTGGGACAGCCCTGGTCGTGAACGTGAACTTTCTCTCTCTTCTAGAGACCTGAAGGTGCAGGAAAGAGTCACATATAAGTAAATTTTGATTGTTTTCCCTTTCCTTATGGTTATATGAAATGGGGCTCCAAAACTTTCTAACAGATTCATAGAGTTAAAAGTTGGAGGAAGCATTAGATTTTTTAGTGTGACCTCCTGTATATCACAGGCCATTAAATTTCATTCACCCCCTGAATTGAGCCCAATAACTTGCATTTGATGAATGTCTCTTTCAGAAAGGCATCCAATCTGCATTTGAAGACATCAAGAGAAGGAGAATCTGCCACTGACCTCTGGAGTTTGTTCCAAATGTTAATCACCCTCTCTGTATCTAAACTGCATTTGTCTGGCTTCAACTTTTAGCTCTTCGTTCTTCTTCCACCTTTCTCCACTAAAGAGCCCTTGCACAGGAGGCATTTCCTCTCTGTGAAGATCGCTATTCATTGAAATTGAGTCACTTCTCCCTCTTCTTTTAGGTTAAATAAACTGAGATCTTTTTCCATCAACCTAGCTACTACCTTTTGGAAAGGTGGATTTACTACAGCCATAGGAGAATCTCTGCTGTTACTATAGTAAGTGTCTATACAATGAAGCACTACAGGATTTGAAGTGTGGACGGAACCATAGCATTTTAAGTAGGATTTTTAAGTGCACAGAACCTTAGGATTTCAAGCGTGGACAGAGCCTTAGCGACAAGTGGAGCAGCTCTATAGGATAGACTCGTCTGCTAGGTTTTGCATTGGGATGAGTGGAGGTAATGTTCTTGCTTAGATCTGGACCAAAGTCAGTTTCCTGTGGATGACTTGGACTAAATCCACTTTGCTACTCATTTATCCCTTTGGTCCACAACACTGTGGACCACTAAGTGTACCCAGTTTGACGCTCTGTGAGGAAGTGTAGGAAATGAGAATGACACTGATGAACTTGTTTCCTTCCTTTCCTGGCCTGCCCCAGATAAATCTGAATACAAGAGCTGCCACATGATGCTATTAGCGGGCAGTAAATAGCTGGCTGGTAAAATCACATGCCACTTTGCACATCATAAGGTGAGTTTCAGTGCCCACAGGAGTTGGTTGAATTCTTGTGCTGGTTTTTCTAAAGGGAAGGATCACCGAATGCCCGTGCAAGCCATATCTGTGCAATCTAGTGGTCAATGCTTCTGTTGAGAGCAGAACAGTTTTGTCTCTCATAGCAGGAACAGCAGAAGTAGCTGGATCCATTAAAGACATGCCTCACAGAGGGGCAGTGAGGTCCGGGGGAGAAGAAACAATCCACTGGAACTAAGAACACTTGTTTTCCACTGCAGAGGCATGATCTCAGACAAGCCACTTCATGCCTGTGTTTTCCCTCCCACTCCTTGTCTACTTAGATAGTACACAGAGAGGCAGGGAATGTCTCTCATTCTGTGTCTGTGTGGCAAACAAAATGATGGGGCTCTGATTTCCTGTAGACCCTACAATAACAGTGCATCCGGTGCAGCATTGGATACTTGATGGACCAACAATCTGACCTGATGGCAGGGTTCATGTGTCAAGAGAGATGAGGCCAAGCTGGAAGCCAAGATCCAGCTTCCCCAGACTTTGCACTGGTTTCTTACTCTCTAGTGGGCTGGAGGAAATCCTCGCTCTTTGAGAACATTTTGATCCAGATCTGGTCTTTGTCATCCATTCTCATCAATAAAAGCAATCAAATTTTCTTTTCCAGAGGGGTAGCCATGTTAGTCTGTGTATAACAAAAGCAGCAAGAGGTCTGTGGCACCTTATAGACTAACAGATTTCTACGAGCATAAGCTTTCATGGGCTACAACCTACTTCTGATGAAGTGGGTTGTAGCCCATGAAAGCTTATGCTCGAAGAAATCTGTTAGTCTATAAGGTGCCACAGGACTCTCGCTGGCTGCTTTTGCAAATTTTCTTTCACTTTGCACTAATGATCCAGCTACTGGGGTGGTGAGCACTGTATGGATGTCCCATCCTATTAACCTGCCTATGTTACTTCACAGTTGGTCAGACGGGTTGCTGTGGAGGGAGGAAAGCTGTTTCTGCCTTCACAACTTTATCAGCTTTTGCGGTCCTGGTGAGAGACAGACAGAGGACAGGGTGGAGGCAGCAGAGCTGCTTTTATACAGTAGGCACAGTAGACAATGTGCCTAGGGCCTATGGAAACTAAAGGGCCCTTGAAAATTTTTTGACCATGTTTCTTTTTATTTGTATGATAAAAACTAATAAAGATAATTTCTTGAGTGTGTGTGTGTGTATACATATATGTATATGTAGATAAAGGATAGACAGTCTATAAACAAAGAGGCAGAGTCATCTACTCATAGAAATCAAAACGTCCATAAAAATGCATCTACCAGACGGCCTATGAAACAGAAGTGCCTACGGCCTACAAGGACCTTAATCCAGCCCTTGGAGGCGGGTATTGCCCATGCTATCCCTGCTTTGTAGATGAATAGCAGGTGAGCTCTCAGTCCAAGTAGAGGCCTTTAAAAGCATGGAGTCACTTCTTATGCATGTGCTCCTGGCTGAGTCTGTAGAGGATCTCCACATTATTGTGCAGGTGACTTAGAGAGGGGCCAGAATCCAGAACGTTTGGGTGAAAGGACTAAATCCCCTGGTTCTTCACTAATGCCAAGAACACAGGTTTAATTAAGTTGATGCCAATCCCAGCAAAGACACACATATATCTGTTTCAAACTAGTTCTACTGACTTGGCCTGCCAGCCTTGTCTGAGCTAGACTATTTCCTTCTCTGTAGGTTCTTATACCAAAGCTATTAGCATAGTGTCTGAGAGCTTTCTATTGGCACCTTGACCTGCCATCTGGCATTGGTGGTGAAAAAACACTCAAAACCTAAATGAAACTTTCTGTTTCAAGGGGAATGAAACATTTAATTTGACCCCAAACAAATATTTTTATTTTTTACTTTTCAATGCGTGAAAAATTTTGATTTCAGGTGGACTCGAAATAGTTTTGCCAGCTCACCAAAACCCCACTAGTCACATAGCCTCAGTCATTTTGAAAATGAAACTTATGTAGCTTATGCACATTATATCCAAGACCGATCATTCAAACAGACAGCATAGATTGGTGCTACGATCTCTGGATCTTCGGGAACTAGACGATGCTGGGAAATCTCTACCTGGATTTGGGCAGAGATCTGAGAGGGCAAAAATGAACAGCATCTTGTGTTTGAAATGGAATTCGAGGCACAGCTGTTCCCATTGGTGACCTTTTCCTGCAGGCTGCTAATGAAAGGGTGCTCAGGTCTTCACAGGATCAGGTCACTAAAGCTTACAGCATAAATGAGAGGTGGAAGAGGAAGGCTGATCCAATCATGTGGATAGCAGCCTAGTCCTTACCCTGCCTATCACTTTGGAAAAGTCACTGTGGATACATCCGCATCTTGAGTTGAGGGTATAATTTCTTGCTTGAGGAAAACACTCATCTTAGCATGCTTAATAATAGCTAGCTGTGGGAGTGACCATCCTCCCCCAAAGCATGCACCCACACAACTGTACTCTCTTTTTAGTATGTTAGCCTGGATATGACTTGCTGGGCTGTGACTTGTTGGGCTGGGAATTACACACCCAGCTCAAATTGTAGATATTCTTTGAGTGTCTTTCAGCGTATGTAGATATTTGAGTGTATGTAGATATTCTTTGAGTGTATGTGCCTCAGTTTTCCACTTGTAAAATGGGTTAGTAGCAGTTTCCTACCTCTGAGGGGGTATTGTGAGAGAAATATATAAAAGACAGTGAAGTCATGGCACATTTTGCAGTCACCTGGGGGATTCAGGGTGAACCATTACTACCTGTTTACTCTTTGGAGGACCCTGTCTGTGCCCACCAGAAGAAACCCTCCCCAGCTGCCAGCTATTGGCAACACAAGGCCCTACACTCAGGGGTCCTGGCTGCAGACCTGTGTATTATTTCTGTAGATAACAATCTACACATTTCACTTTGTTACATTAAGTTGTACAGACCTTTACCTTCTGGAGACCCAGAATGTACAGTACTTCGCTGCCTCCGCAGAAACACTTCACTGGTTTTAATCAGTTCAATGGTCTCTCTCCGACAGGTTTATAGTAAAACCAAATTGAAGTTTGTTTAACAGTGCTTGAGACAAAGGTTCAAATAGGAGCAAGCATAAGGTTTTGGAAACATTGCAGGTACATGAAAAACATAAGACACTGGCTATAATTTATACCCATTATGTTACTTTACTGTCTAACGGGGTCTCTCTCATCCAAAAGTCAATTCTTGCAGCACTGGTCTGGGACCCACTTTTCATGAGATACCCCCACTGAAAGAGTTATTCTCTGTTAGGGATAAAATCTTGCATCCTTTCCTCTTCTCTTTTATTGCTGCTGGCTATTGTCACTGCTGGGGGTCCCCCCTTCAGAGACTTTTCTTGGGATTCTTCTGTTTTTGTCAGTCCCCAAGTCTCTGCACCTGGCCTCAAGGACAGGAATCAAAGCTGTCTCCATGGATGTCTGTTGTCTTCACCACTGACTGAGACAGTCCTGAGTCTTTGCCTCAGAGGTGACACCTAATTTCAACATTTTGAAACCAAGTATTCTGCATTTTACATCTATTCTTAAATGTTTTTTTTTTCCATGCAAACTGTTTGCGGTAACCATGACAATCAGCTGGTTCTTAGCTTTCAGCAGAGACCACGTAGAGCCTTCTTCAGCGAAACATTGAGAAGAGAGTCACACATGGGAATGACAGACCTGCCTGGGCATACTTGTGTCATAGAGAGGCTCAGAGGCTATGGTAATGGGAGCCATAGAAACACCTTAGACAGAAATCAGCACATTTGTAATGTGAAGCAGAGATGAAATCTTAGTCCTCAATGATGTCAAAAGGAGCTGTATTTGACTGGCCTTGGATGTTGCCTCCAAATGCCTCAATATTGGAATGCTCATCATTTCACAGAAGTCGTATCTCTGAAAAGATAAACTAGCATTTGAGTCGTCTACAGTTAAGACTGCATCGTCATTCTTGCACGTGGAATTGTTTGGGGCTATTAAAATAACGTACTGTAACACTTTGCTTTATAAGGATGGATGGCTAGATAGAGAGACTAATAAGCAAGAGCATTAAATCTTTGCAAGATACAGGCGAGGGCACCTAATCCAAAATGCTTGAAGAGTCGTATATGTCGTTCATAACTTGTAATTACTTTTTACAGTTCCAGCCATAACTCTGTCTATCATGTGGGTCGAAACCTACAATGATCAGTTGCTTAGAGTTGGAGTACAAGAAATAAAATGAAAAAACAAATAGTTTGCTTTCTGGGATATTAAAAGACCCCTTCATGTGGTCACCCCATCTAATGGGTTCCCTTTTATATTTTATTTTGCAAGTGGAGCAATGACACCAGTGCGCTTAATTGCAAACACATGATCTCTAACTGTTTTGAGTCCTGTGGTGTAATGTAAGAGGTATGCAGCTGCACCTCAACGTGGTGTGCAATAAACAACTTGATTCATGTCCAGAAGGAATGGAACAAAGAATTCTCTCTGGATCCCAAGCTTCAAAAAGGGGATGCAGCATGCGGAAATGGACACCCTTTTCTTTTTTGAAACATGTAGCACAATTCTTTGCTGCTTTCCAAAAAGCCCAAAGAAACTGGGGTGGGAGAAACCTGAGTATTTCGAAAAAACAAATGAACAAACCCATAAACACAATTGAAAAATGTTTTCCAAAGGTTTGCAAAGGGTTTCTAGAGTGTCCTGTTCATTGAAACTGGAAAGAGAATGTTTTTGGCTGAGCACAGTGGAAATCACTTGTGTTTTACTTGGCTGCGGCCTGAGAGATCTGAGGCAAAATGTTGTGCTTTTTGTTTTTCACTTGCTGGAAGACATTTTGTTAGTGAAGAGATGGATGGGAGGGCTTTGCCCCCAAGAGATGAAGCTAAAGAACATAATTCCTTGTAAAACAGATGCTTTTGGAAAGTTTTGCTCAGTTGATGGAATTAGAGGAGAGCTCTGTTACCAAGGAATCACACATGAGAGAAAACAAACCAATCTTTTCTTACCTTCCATCCATCTTAAGGTTCAAATCCAGTGATAGCACCAGTTTTAGGTGTCAAGGGGGTGTCAAGTTTACCTTATGGTCTGCTCATGCTCTCTCATACACTCCTTGGCTATGTCTACATTGCAGAGCACTTTCAAAAAAGCCTTTTTTTTTTTTTTT
>ML682037.1:7811264-7920522 GCA_007922195.1 Podocnemis expansa | reverse complement strand
AAAAAAAAAAAAAAAGCCTTTTTTGAGAGAGCTTTTTTGAAAAAAGCCATCACTGGAAGCGACAATGGCTTTTTTCAAAAAAGCCTGCCTATCTCTTCCATTGGCTTTCTTGTTTTGAAAAAGAAAGTTAGGTGTGGACTTTCTTTTTCAGAAAAAAAAAAAGCCATTTTTTTTGGCACAAAGAGCTGCCCCTGGACTCCTTTCCTGATATAGCATTTTTGAAAAAAGTTATCTAGAGATAATTATTCCGAATTTTTTTTCAAAATACTTTTTTTCGAAAAATGTTTTTTCAAAAGTACGCTGCAATGTAGATGTAGCCCTTGACTCTAAGGCCAGAAGGGACCACTATGATGATCTAGTCTGACTTCCTGCACAATGCAGGCCCCAAAATCTCACCCACCCATTCCTATAATAAATCTCTAACCTGTGACTGAGTTACATAAGTACTCAGATCATGGTTTAAAGACTTTAAGGTACAGAGAATCCACCAGCAAGTGAGCCATGCCCCATGATACAGAGGAAAGCAAAAAAACCCCACAGCCTTTGCCAATCTGCCTTGGGCAAAAATTCCTTCCAACTCCAATATGGTGATCAATTAAACTCTGAGCATGTGGGCAAGACTCACCAGCCAGACACCCAAAAAGAATTCTCTTTAATAGCTCAGAATACACCCATCTAATGTTCGTCAGCCCATTGACATATCTACCACCAGTAGTCAAAGATCGGTCAGTCGCCAAACTTGACAATCCCATCATACTATCCCCTCGAGAAATTTCTCGAGCTCAGTTTTGAAGCATTAGTCTCCAAAAGTGCCATAGGACTCCTTCTACAGTGATTCTCACCTCTCTCAACCTCACCACTTTCTGATATATTGTTCCACACTGTTTGAATCTATATAACTTTGTTTGCTTTGCTGAAGTAATCTGACTTGGTGAAGTGAAATGTAATCAAAGGATTTATCTATTCCTCCCATACTACAAGTTTTCCATTTTCTAGCATCTGACAAAGTGGGACTTCACTGATGGAAGTTCACATGAAAAGCAAATGTGTTAGGCTATATCTATGCTTAGATTGTTAAATCAAATTAACTTAAATTGAACTAATTAAATCAAACGAATAATCGTTAAATCGAATTAAGTTAAATTGAATTAACATGGCTCCACTAGAAAACCAAATCAAACCAGCATGTCCATGGACAGGACTTGCTAGTTCGATTTAGGAGAGGAGCACCATGAGAAGTATGGCAACATGGCCACAGAGAAGGGCCATGCCCCCACCCAACATATAGAAAGAGAGGAAGAAGGGCAAAAACTGCTAATTCAAACTAATGGCTAGTTCGAATTAACACAGCTACATGGGGTTAAATCCAACTAATACATTTGATTTAACCATTGTTTTGAATTTAAGGGAGGCTTTATTATTTTGAAATGACCTTTCTTTATATCAAATTGAGGGAGGTCCTTATTTTGAAGTAGGGAAACCTAGTGTAGCCATGCAATACTTTAAATCAATTAATCATCATTAATTCACTTTAAAATGTAAGTGTAGACATAGCCTTAGTCTTTAACAGTGCCAAAGGACTCCTTTCCTGTTTCGCTTTGAGCACAGTCCTTCAACCAGTTGTGCACCCACTTTACAGTAACTTCATCTACATCACTTTTTTCCCTAGTTTTCTTATGAGTATGTCATGCAGAACTGCCAAAATCCTTACTACTTTCAAGGTATATCACATTTACTCTTCCCTTTATCCACTAGGTCAGGAATCATATCGAAGAAGGAAATTAAATTGGTTTGGCATGATTCATCCTTACAATCTTATTATCCTCTGGGTGCTTACAATTGATTAATAGTTTGTTCCAGTACCTTTCCAGGTACTGAAGTAAGGTTTACTATAGACTTGTATTCCTTTAATGTACTGGGATAGTTAAAGCAGCAAAACTTTTTAGGGTGGACAAAGAGACAAAGGGCAAGAGAGAGACAAAGGCAAAGTCATCCAGGAGGTTAGTATCAATCCAGGTGTCAACTGACATCACTAGCCACTAAAGCACATAGGTTCTCAGCTACTCTGAATGCGATATAAGCACCTAACTCCTATAGGCTCCTTTACTGATCCCAGTCTACAGATGTTGTAATAGATTGATGACAAATGCCCAGGGCAAATGGGCTGGACAACCTGATGTGTTGCTTAGCCTCACATCAAGAGTGGTCTGGGAAGACTCTCTATGGATACGTCTACACTGGAGCGTTAGGTCAACTTAAGGAAGGTTAAGTCGACCTACAGACCCCCCGTGGCAACACTGGACTTTTTTTTTAAGTCTACTTAAGAGCTTCCTTAAGTCAACTTAATACCACCACCTCTTAAGGTTAACTTAATGCTTTAGTCAACCTTATTAAGTCAACTTAAGCCAATGTAGACGGGGAAAAGTCCTTAAGTTGACCTAATCGGCCTACAAGCCCCCTCCCAGTGTTCCTGGCCACCAGAAAGGGTTGACTTAGAACCTGCCAGTGTGGATAGACAGGCAGTCAACAGGCATTTCCAATGGGGACTCTTTAAGTCGACTTAACAAGGTCAACTTTAAGTTTACTTAAAGTCGACCTTCCTAAGTCAACTTAACAGAGCCTACGGTGTAGACATACCCTATGTTAGGAGAGCCTTCTTAGACTGCTTTAGGGGGCAATCAGCCCAGGGACTCTGCAACATGCACAGGGTACTGCAGGCGTGGGCTTGAGGGGGGCTCCAGAATCCTTGCACTAGGGGAAATCCGCCCCCCACCCCTGGCTGGCTATGTTTCTTTATGCCACCTGAGCATCACAGAGGTGAGGAACTGCTCCATACATCTTAGCTTCCCTGAACATTAGAGGAGCAGCATGATCTCACAAGCGGCACTCCTTTCCCTGAACCTGTCCTTCTTTTATGGGATCCTCGAGCAAATGTTGTTTTATGGGCTCCTCAAGCTGCGTTCGTTAAAAACACATCAGCAGAACAAAATATTTTACAAGCTCACCTTGCTGAGCAAATTTTTTTTTAAATCTTAAATAAACCTGTTTTTAAAAAGTACCTTTGGAGCAAGGAAATGTATTATTATGGTAATTGTCTAATGCTAATTACACTTATTACTGTAATAACCATTTTGTTGTCACACAAATAAAGCGGATTACATCATTTGGAAGTGCCCCAGGGAAATACTGGCTCCGAAGCAGGCAGGCAGGCAAGTTACGTGGGTTTTTGTGTCTGACTTGGGCAGCTGCTCCCTCAGAAGGAGGTTCCGAGTTGGAAGTCCATTCCCATGAATAGAGCAGTCTATGCTAGTCATTTGCAGATGCTGGTGTTAAAAACCTGCCTCTGTCCAACAAAAATTATATGAGAAGGCAGGTCTAATCAATACATGCCTAGTACTTAAAAGTTGTGGGTTCAAGTCCCTGATGGGACACACATGCCCTGTGTGACCCTTGGCAAGTCTTTTTGGGCCAGACTTTCAAAGGCATTTACATAAATAAAGATGCAGATAGAGGCCAAGTATGGTTGAACCATCCAAGCACACTGGATGCCTAGCTTGCATTGACTTACAGTGGAAGTTAGGCACACAATACCTTCACTAATGTGACCCTGATGCTCTGTGGTTCAGTTCCTCCGGGATGACAACACAGCCCTACCACATCAGGCGGTTATGAGAACAAACACCATAAAGATTTTGGGCTTAGTATCTATTTTAATTAACAGATTGTTTGTAATTCAATTTCAAAGTCAACAGACAGCAATGATACATGTCTCCACCAAATTTTTTTTTGATATATCATTTCTAGCTTCTTGGTTGTTTGTGAATTGTTCACTTTGATAGTTGGGATTGGTAGAGTATAACTGGTTAACTAAGTCACCCAGCCCCGTTTCCATTCTCCATTGGACGACTGAACATTATTAAATGAGACGAGAGTCAACTCTGATAACATGTTCTGGAAATAAATGGAGCTAAACTTCATGTAATTTTCATATGCTCTTTTTTTAGTAAATAATGGAGAGGAATCCAGAAATCAGATCAGATGGTTTTGAGCAGTTAAAATATAGGGATGAAATAAGTTTTATTTGTTTCATTTCTTTTTTCCAGGGCCAGACTTTCAAATGCCATAGACATGCCTAATTTACACGTGCAGTTAACAAGATTGTGTGTGCAAACCAGGAGATATTTTTTGCAAGCTAATGACTATTTGCCCTGTTACCAGTTCTGCATGTGCAGTTGCAATGTACATCCAACTATCATTTAGAAATCAGGCCTTCTGTTTAGACAATTTGCCTATCTAAAAATCTAGGTACATGTACAGTTTGTCTGAGTCTCTTCACAGAAATGGGAAGTGCCAACGAAGAGGCGGAGATGAACATATTATTTACTTGGACTGTATATTACAAAGCTCCTGTTGCCTTTATGTAAGAATTTCCTCCATCAGAGATGACTTAATAAAATAACTAAATAATAATAATCAGTATGTACTACTTCTATAGCACCTCAGTGTTTCAGTCCTGGACTAGGAGGACCCATTTGCCCTTGGTGATGTACATTATTTATTAGGTGTACTACAGTGGTGCCCATGAGCAGGCTCTCCCCCACATGACTTAGGGGGCCTGGGACAGATTTGATGTGAGGGGATCCCCTTACTGTTCCATACATACAACTCATACAATCTCTGCCCACCCAGAGGTCTCCTCCTATCTCAGCTCACTCCAGCCACCTTCCCAATTACCAAGCCCCTCTTGGAACTAAATGGTCTTTGCAGGGGGGAAAGGAGAGTGTTGAACTAAGCAGTGCCTCTTTCTACACATACTGGGGAGATGGATGGGTCTGCATGCTCTTTATGGGGAATTTGTATGAACTGCTCCCAGTATTGCACACTCAGTTCTGGGCTTTGTCCACTTAGTGCCTTGCTTTGCACATTCAGACCTCTGAATTTTATGCCTGTTACCCTGATTTGTGCGCCTAAATGGTCCCCTCTGCACATGCAGTTCTCTGATTTGCACCCACGCCTTGCTTTGCATACCCAGTTCTCTGCAGTTCATTTCAATGCCCTATTCTACATGCACGCTTTTCAGCTCTCCACACACAATAGCTTGTTTGCATGCCAGGGTTGTACTTTATCCCTATTGTCCTGCCTTGCACACCTAGTTCCTTGCTTTGCACCCATACCTCCCTGCCGTGTATGCAGTTTCTTGTTTTGCATACACAAATGCTTTTTTTTGCACCCACATTGACTTATTTAACATCCATGTTTGTTGGCATCAGTTGGATATTTTGTTTGAAGACAGCATCCTTCTTCATCTTTCTGAATGCAACCCTCATGCACTGTCATCCAAATTAAATTAAATTAAAAAGAAAACAGAACAAAAAAGAATCCACAAGATTCCTGTAGTCCATTTCACTTTACAATACAAGGCATTTTGCCTTTGTGTGTGTGTTTTTCTCTCTCTCTGTGAGAACGACCCCCGGAGCTTATTTTACATGAAGGCAACACAGGTTGATGTATTTTTAAATGGCTTGATTTTATCACCCTGCTTAATGATTTGTCACATTATTTATTAGACAGCATGATATCCATAGGGATTCATTGCATTAACGAATAAATAATGTGGTAAATAGTTCAATAGAGCCATAAAAAAGTGATTTAGAAATAAATTGACCTATGTTTGCGAGATGTAAATGAAGGTGGTGAATAATAATACGTGTCATGGCCTTAAGAATGAAAAATGGAATCCAGGAATGCATCGGAAAGTTTCCAAAATGGTAAACAGCTAGGAAAAATACAAAACAAAACCATCTCTGCTTTATTATATCACCTCCCTGAGCACCTAATGTTCCTCGTTAACTGCACACCGCCGCAACTCAGAACTGCACACAACAGCAAGAAATCTCAAAATCAAAATCTCAGGTGCCTGCTACTTGAACTAAAGGAGAATCTCCTTCAGTGCTGTCAGTATATGGCACATGATGCACAGCTGAGCAGTTCTGATTGCATTCAGAAGAAGGCAGTCATGTACAACACTTAGCACAAGAGGGTCTTGGTCCAGGCACAGGGCTCCCAGATGCTAACAAATACAAATAATAAATTAAAGCTTACATTCTTATGAATCAATCTTTGACATGGCAGCTGGTTATGTTTCTTCTTTTCTCCATCACATCAAATGTCCAATAAATAGATTAATATCAAATTAATTAACATATATTAAAGTACTGCCAAGAGGTTCCCACCACCAATGGACATGCAGGTCCCATTGTGCTGGGAACTGTACAAACTCTTAGTAAAAGACAAACCCTGTCCTGAAACACATGCAAGTAGATGACACAAACAAAGAGTGGGAGGGGAAACAAAGGCACGGAGAAGATAAGTGACTTTCCCAAGGTCTCACAACACAAAGCCTCTGACGTGCACCAGTACCACCTCAGAACACAGTCCTGTTGGCTTGCCCAGGAGTTTGACTATGAGCCTGCATTCTCGTTTTCTTGAACTAGACTAACACAGCTACCCCTTTGGATCTTGGCAACAATTTACTGGAGCACATGATCTAGCCCATCCACTCTGCAGTGAGGACATAGCTAAAGCTTGCTTTGCCAGGTTTATGTCTAGCTATTCTACAACTATGAACCCACAGATTCTGGGGGGGTCTCCTGGGCTCAAGCACCCATGGAAAAAATAAGGGATGCTCACACTCATAAGCTACTGCTGCAGCATGGGTGATGGGATTCAGTGCACTGCCTCTGTGCCACATCCCAACCCATAATCCTAAAGAGACGTGCAGCAAGTTTCACTACCCTGTGGGCCTCTCCTTACCAGGCCACAGCACTTGTACTGGGGGCATGGTCATGGTTTTAGCAGAATCAGGACAGAAAGGATCATCTAATCTAACCCCCTGCTAAGATGTAGGATTTCTTGTCTGTAAACGATCCAAGACAGATGGCTATCCAGTATCCTTTTGGAAACCACTAGTGAGGGAATTTCCATAACCTGCCGAGGCTATTTCTTCCATTCTTCTCCTGTTCTTACAATTAGGAAGTTTTTCTTGAGATTTACCCAAAATCTGTTGTGCTGTCATGTAAACCCATTGCCTCTTGTCCTGCCCCCTGTGGCAAGAGAGAACAAGTTTTCTGTCTTTTTTATGGCAGCCTTTCAAGTATTTGAAGGCTGCTATCATGTTCCCCTCTAATCTCCTCTCGTTCAAACTGAATATACCCAGTTTCTTCAGCCTTTGCCCATAGGGCTTGCATTCCATCACTTCAATGGTAGGAGTGAGAGTTTCATCTGCCAGGGGAATAACATCAAGCTCTTCAAGACCACTCATGGGCTTCTGAGCTCCATAGAAAAGGTTGATGGTGGGAGAGACCAGATCATCGCTTTCGGAGTGGCTTTACCTTTCCCCTCCCGCAGTGGTAGGCATCAGTCTCGTTTCCTGGTGCAGCCTCCTAACACACCTTCCACTTTCCGCAGGCCTGCCAGCGTTCTTCTAAAGCCTCCTTCACCGGGAGCATTCCTTGTAGCTGCTATGGGGCAGGGTGTCTGTTGCTCAGTACAGCTCAATGCCTTGCTCTAGGTTAGTGTGGGATCTGCAAAGCCCATCACAGGGAACTACAGTTTGTTTATTACGGGAGTGCAGTCTGGGATGTTGATGGAGAAATGTTAGCTGTAAAGAGTCGACTGGAACCTCCAGAAATCTCTGAGGATTGAAATCCCGTTAACCCCATCCCCTTGCATGCCTTTCCTATGGAAAAGTATGTAGCATCACTTTGCCAAAAACGATATTTGATCTTGACAAATGATGCTGCATGATGTTACACTCCAACTGTAGGACACGCAACTTTTTCCTTTTTTCCTTTGTACAGTGTGCTACAGTCTAATTATTTACACCATGGGGTTATGCAAGATGATACAGACAGTGGCAAAGGAGAGCACTTTGGGTGATTGATTGTTTGCCCAAACTGATTGATTGAAGCAAGGTGCTGAGGAGAAAAAGAATTTTCTAGTTTCATTGCAAAGGCTCACCGGGAGAATGGGAAAGAACAGGTTCAAAACAGGCCCCCTGAGCCCTTCAAGCCCTTCTGGATATTTGTGCAAATCTAATTACTAAGCTTTCCCCTCTTTCTCTTGTTTTGCTCAGACATCGTTCCTTTGGAAAGGCTGCCAATGTTTGCTTCTACTCAATCTGCAGACTCTCTCTCCCTAAGAAGGTACCTTTGATACATGCACAAAATTGACATTGATTTCCTGTTACCTCTGCTGAAAGCAACCCAGGAGCCTGTGATCCCTTTGCGATATGAGTTCCAAAGGGGCAGCCATGTTGTTAGCTCAGCTATTTTAGCAAAACAAACAAGGAGTCCTGTGGCACTTTTGAAGACTAACAAATTTATCTATTGCCTGAGCTTTCGTGGGAGAAAATCCCACTTCATCAGACACTTTCCATGAAAGCATTTGCTATATGAATCTACCTGTTGGAATTGAGGGAACTGCTTGTGTGCAGGACTGGACTCGATATCTCAAGTCTCTTTCATTCCAGTGAAAAAACAAACAAGGAGTTGTGTGGCACTTGAAGACTAACAGATTTATTTTTTGCATGAGCTTTCGTGGGAGAAGATCCCACTTCCTCAGATGCTTCGAAGATGGGTGAACTTACAGAAAGGAATGAAACTAAATGCAAGGGGGTGTAAAACATAGGATCAGGTCATACAGTCACAGCAAATCAGAGCAGTTTACAGGCTCAAACCATGGGAAGCCTGAAGTCAAATTACCCTTTGTAATGGGAAAAGAATCCATAGTCTCGATTCAGTCCTGCTTTCACAGAATTTAGCTTGCATATTAATTCGAGTTCAGCTACTTTACAAGCAATGCAGGCATCTCTATCTAGCTGCATTGCAGTTGCCTTTGAGATGCAGAAGTAGGCTGAGAACTAGGCACAGCATGCTACAGTAGTGGGGCAATTTTGGCCTAGAATGCTAAACCTCATATTTATTTTGCTCTGGAATCTCCAGTGCACAGAGAGAGCAGACAGGACCTTGCTACATGGTAGCAAAGAACTCAAGCTTCAATATTTGGCTTCAGATCCTGAAAAACCCAGGCTTCAGAGCTGTGATTTTTATAAAAAATAAGGCTCATGTGTGAAATTTGAAGCTAGGTTTGTATTAGGATTCTTTTCTCCCCAACTTTCCAAGTTTAGGGGTGTTAGGATCTGAGATTTTGCTTCAGTAACATCTACCCAGAGTAAAAAGCACAGAGCTCGTTTGCTCAACAGGAGGCTGGTTGAATTTTATTAACTAGAGCATTGAACAAAAACTGACAAGAGCTATGTTCTGCTACTAGTCTACTGAGTGACTTTGGACAAATGACTTCTGTACGTTGTGCCTCAGTTTCCCCATCTGTAAAACGCATAACTAACCTCCTTTGTAAAGTGGTTTCAGATCTGTTGATGAAAGGGCTATGGATTATGATGTTTTTTTTTTCTTTGCCCTTGATATATTGTGTAACCTTGGGGATATCCCCTAACCTTTCTGTGCTTCAGAGTCTCTGTTTCTAAAACGAGAGAATAATAGCTATTCTCCTTTGTAGAACACTAGGTGATCAAGGGATGAAAAGGGCTAGATGTTATTACTTTGGAAGACTATACCCTAAGATATGCAAAGGAGTCAGGTAGCCAGGCCCAGATGCTCAACAGATCCCTCACGTCCATCAAATTTCATTCCACAAGGCCCTGTTGAAGATACCCCATTTACAGAGAGGAGTTGATAGCACCGGGATTTGAACCTGCGGCAGCACGTATACGAGGCATTGAAAAAAAGGGTCCCATGGTCTCCTTGGCATGTGATCTGATGGCTGTAATAAGCTTCTCTCAGTATGGGAGTTATATTTTCATTTTGGTTATTTATTTGAACTACATTTTCATTTTGGGCTCCCCTCCGACTTATGTAATAATTTATTGATCATTTCACAAAATAAGGACTTTTCCAGCACAAGAGTGGGTCCTCTGCACAATTAAAAAAAAAAGTCCAAAGTGCAGGGGGGGTTACAGTTACTACAGTCACAGAAGAAGCCAAAAGACTTTTTTCCCCTGGTGATTGAATGTGGAATCCTGCGACCTCCTGCTCAAAGAACAACACGCTTTTTAGTAGCCAATTTGATTCACTTTTCAAGGAGCAGGTTTTCATGCTTTGTGCATTTATTTCCTAATTTTATTATGCCGCTTAATTAGACCATGCACATTGGTTTTATTGTTAAAACATGTCCTTGTTTTCTTTATAACTGGATTTCATGGCACTACTGGGACATTTAGGCAAATATCGCATGAACTGCTTTCCGGTGTCTACTCTCGAAGTCAGGCCAAGATCCGAGTGGGGCTGCTGCACCATAAATCTAGTCACAGATGGAAAAGTGGAATATTATTTACAGTGTGCAGAATCCCAGCGAGTCCAATAAGGGACACAGATCCTTGAAGCACTTAAATGACAACATTGGGAGAAATACAACTGTGCGCTAAGTCCTCTTGGAAGGATGCTGAAAAGTTGTTTGCAAGATTCTGTTTTATGGGCTGATAACATTCATAGGCCATCCCCAGAGATACTTGATTTCATGGTGCCTACAACGCTTCTCAGCTTGTGTCTTTCCCTTCTGCACTGCAGCCATGGGTGTCGACAATAATTGCTTCCACATCCAGCAGCACTAACCTCGTTTCCTTTGAAATTTACCTTTGAGATGTTCTTCCAAGGAGGAGTCATTTCCCAGGTTCCCTTTTCAAACTAGGGGCTATCTAAAAAGGTTAGATGAACTACTTTAATGAGTGTTCAGGGAAGGGTTTTCTTGGTTTTTAATCAGAGCATATGGCTGCGGGGAGAGAACAAAAAACTAAGAGAGAGAAAGAAATTGTTCTCTGAGCTCCTCCCTCCCGAGGATATCAGAGGAAAAAAAGCACATAGCCCTCATATTGGATCAGCTGTTTGGTGCTTAAGTTCAGGAATCTGAGAACACTGGGGTTTCATTCTGGCTTCATAAAGGTTGACGTTTAGCAAAGTTTTGACAGGGAATAAGCCGAACACATGAATCATTTAGTAATGGGATTAGTTGGATGGATCTGTCTGGAGAGGAGTCATCCAAAGGTTTGGATTTTTTGAAGTAACAAGTCATGACTGTGCATATGGCCACCATGATCCGCAGCTGGGATGGAGCTCAGGACAGAAAAACAACAACAGTCACTGAGTTTAAAAGAGAACGCTTATTTTTATGTTTTCCGGAACTGCCCACCACTGAAATTGGTGCTCTCTCTCTCTTTTACACACATGCATATAATAAACCTATGTTGTACCTTAACTTCCACCATCTCTTGGGGCTGGTGAGAGAGGAGTTTTTATTGTGATTTGTGAGTGACACATTCGGGGGTGCAATCCAGACCAGTGAGTGACTGTATCACCACCTACCCTGCAACTGTCGGTGCCTCATAGGATTTTGCTGTTGTAGCTTCTAGGGCCACTCAGAAAGAGCCAAACAGCATGCAAGTCACACTCTGAGTGTCTGGGTGCATCTACAGCTCCAACCCAACAACTCAGACTCCAGAAGCCTTTTGACAACACCCGAGTCACTCTCTGACCTCCACCAGTCATGGCTACTACATGCAAAGTGACCCCAATAAACTCCCAGTCTCCAGTTCTCCCAGAAATGTGTGCCCTGCACTGTCCAGCTCACCCCTGGACAGTTCAGATGTTAAAGGTCCATCGTATCCATAAAAGGGTTAAAGTTCAATACTTTGCTTTAATTCATATCAACAAACAGCTCAGTTTAAACACTGACCTGCATTGGTTTAGTTTACCAAATAAAAGAAGCTTAACAAAAGTTATAGTTTTGAGTGAATTTGGGTACCAGATGTTAAAGTCAGAAATGATTACAAGAGAAATAAAGATAAAACACTTCTAGTAACTAAAGCTCAACAAGAACCTTGGGTCAAGGTCAAATTCTCACCCCTATGTGCCCAGCAGCATGGCTTACCAAATTCTCAGGTTGGGAAATCTTCCAAAGTCAAAGTCATAGTGTTGCAACAAACATTTCACCATGATATTATTGACCAGCAAATTATTCATTTCCAAATGATACCTTAAAAGGCATATTTTGCACCAAGATTATTACAGTAGTCTAGGGAGTTAATAGGGGGGTCCCTTCAGTCACACCAGGTTTCAAGAGATGCAGTGCACTTCTTGAAACCAGAAAAAGGAAATGCAGATCAGAATTGATACCAAAAAAGTTACCTAAATCTTCAAATTTCAGAAAAAGGATTAGATTTTGAGTCTGGAAAAAAACCTCTCTCTGTAATCCCCCTTCTGGTATATTAGAGAGATAAGACGAGTGAGGTAACATCTTTTGTTGGACGAACTTCTATTGAAAGAGACAAGCGTCTGAGCTGTACAACAATCTTCAGCTCTGTGTAGCTTGAAAGCTTGTATCTTTCATCAACAGAAGTTAGCTGAATAAAAGGTTGCAATGCTATGGGTCTCTCACTGCCAACTGGCATTGTAGGAAAGAGAAGAGAACTATTTAAATTCCATATGAGGAAGCATCACATATTAACTTAATAGCAAAGGGTGGGTTAATATGTATGTAAGTACTCTGCCTAAAATGACCAGTTGCTTTGCTTCTAGGATGGCTTTTTGACATTCACATTGACCAAATTCCCATTTGACCAGTCCCTCGTAAACAGGTCAGCAAAGGCAGGTTTGATACTAATTGGCTAAAGTAGTTGATAAATCCTAGAAATGATTTAAGTGGTGACACATCCTTTCACAGTGGAGTTTCCAGGACTGCTTTAATCTTCTCCGGAGATTCAGGTAGGCCTGGAGCATCAGTAATGTGCCTACAATAAGCTATCGAAGCCTTGAAAAAAAATCACTTTTTTTCTTTGAAGAATTCACATTTTATATGATTATCTCATAACTTGTATTTTTCTAGAGGTTATAATGCCCTTCTCAGGATCTCCAGATGTTTTTCATCACTTCCATTGGTCACAATGATGTCATCCAAATAAAATTGTGTTCTTGGGATATCTGGCAAAACTTGGGCAATTGGCAGTGGACCTAGAGCCAGAACTGAAGCAAAACCAAATGCTAGGCTGTTCTATTGATGCTGTCCTTTTTTGTGTGTTGGTTGTGAGGTGTGCCTTAGTTCTCCCTCAGCTTCCGTGTGTGGGTAGGTCTGCGGCAAATCAAATTTTGCTGAATTGTTGTCCTTCTGATAGTGTAGCAAAAACATCTACAACTAGAGGCAGGGGATATTTTTCAATTTTCAGTGAGGGTTTTATAGTGACCTTAAAAACTCCACACATCCTTAATGCACCACATTTTTTAAAAATTGGAAAGATAGGAATTCCTCATTTGCTTCTGGCTACCTTTGAAATTATGCCTCTTTTGCAGATATTCCAGTCCAGCATCTATCTTTAAGCAGACACTCTAGGGAACAGGTCAAGCTTTGTGAAAATTGGGCTGTGCCTTCTCATTTATGCTGATTTTAGCTTCTGCATGTTTTGTAGTTTCTATGCTCTCTGAATATTCCTGTTGTCTGACTCAGTATCCCTTTCACTCTTGTTCAACTGTTTTATTGGAGTCTGCTGAAAGTGACTGCAGCATCTTTACAGATGAACCTTATGTAACCATTCATGGGCCCACAGGACTGATCCCTTTTTCTCAATGACACACAAGTCTAAAAAACATTTCTTGTTATATTTCACATTCATTTGCACCACTCTAATGGGCACTTCTTATTTTCCAGTAAAACTTTTAGTAACATCCATGTATCCTTCAATTTGGTATTTTAAAAAGTTTTACCATACTCCAAAGGAGACATCATGGATACTGCACAATCTAATTCTAGTATAAGCATTTTTCCTACCATCTAGACAGTTTACCAGACTGCTGACTTGTTTTCTTGCTCCGACTTCACATATTTAGGCTGGCTACTTTACACAGAGAGTCTGATGCTACTGCCTCTGCCTGCAGAGTGTACACTGGTATTCCAAAATCACCACCATCAGCCTGGCTTTCCGGAAATGCTTAACAGCGAGTCTAAAGTTGCTGCTGTGCTCACAGAAGTTGACACCGGAAGTCCTGGCTCCCAGGAGACATAGGGGAAAGCCAACCACAAGGGATTTGCGGTCGGCTTTTCCCAGTGTCTTAGGAAGTCACCGGCATTTATGCAAGGCATTTTACGTGCCTTGAATAAATGCCGGTCAACTGCCACCAAGAAAAGCCCAAAAGGGTATGTCCACACATCTTTTATTTCAAAATAACACTGGTTATTTTGAAATAAATAAGATTAGGTCTACACGACATTTTCTTATTTCAAAATGACAGGCTCTGTCATTTCAAAATAAGAACCGTCATTTCAAAACAGCTTAAACCCCATTCATTTTGGAATAACGCCATTTGGACATGTTGTTTCTAAACACCATTGTTTCAAAACAACTCTTTTGAAACACGTCCAAATGGCGTTATTTCGAAATAACCATTTTGAAATAACAGCTGTTCCAAAAGCAGACTTTCCCTTAATTCGAAACAACATTTTCTTAATTCGAATTAACTTATTTCAAAATAACAATGCATATGTGGACATAGCCTAAGTGTAGACTAGGCCTTAGTGTGATAGACTGCTTGGATTATCTTTTTATTATTAGAGCTTCTACAATATGTATTATTAAAATCAGAAGCACAGAACCTTTTCCAGACTGCTAATACGTCTGTCTGCTGAGTAGATCAGCTCTTGCCTTGGGTTACAGATAATTTACACATTCCTATTTCTGTTTCAGTGGTGATATGCTGTTCTGTGTCATCCCTGGCTGCATTTTCCATTGCCAATTTCTTCCCTGCATTTAAAGGTAATATGTTCTCCAATTAAGATTCTCTTCTGTAGGCTTTTCTTAAGCAGTACACAAAGCACACTGTTGTGATAATCTTTTTAATTCTGTTGTAAAGGAGGACTAAATTCACCTGCAAGGTGATTCTGCATCTAGACCCTGAACTCTTCCTCTATAATCGGAGACTTAGGTGACAAATGCTTTTGAAGAGTTTGCACCATCTCTTTAAATGTTTTGCTGGCTGACTTGTCTGGGGTGATCAGATTGCACAATAAATTGTGTGGTTTTCCTCCCATCATGTTCATAAACTGCTACTAGTCTTCCTGGGGGAATCTCATCTACTTCCAAATACTGCTTCAGCTTCTCTGTGTGTGGGCCAGTCCTCCATGGCATTGTCAAAGACTTCAGTTTTTCCAGGATAACCTGACAGCAACAGGTGAAATGGCAGTCTAGTAGTAGATTCCTCTTCCCCACCAGGCCTGCGAGTAATGACACAGATTGTTTAGCTACTGTGATGCACAGAAGATTCTTGGGAGCCCACCCTTGTCGCCAGTTGTTGCATTCTGTGGACATAGCACAAATTCCTGATTATAAACACGCACACATGCACGCAGTGGGGGCCATGATGGCTGACTGATTCTGTAATGCACAGAGAAAGAAGAACAGAACAGATTCCTTATAAGCAGCTGCTTAAGACTGCAACTGCAAAGTCACATGAACAGATTCAGTCTGCTCAGTGAGCTCAAATGCATCACAGCATTTGTCCCATCTCTGTCTGCTGAAGGATCAATGGTGTGCTATTCTTCAAAGGATGCATCAAACTGTTCCTCTGAGTATGTACCCAGAAGATGTTGGTGCTGCTTCTCCTGTTCCAGACCTGCTCTGGGACCAGTCTGAGGTAAACAGAATGAAGTTCAATAAAAATGTGTGCAAAGCGCTCCACTTAGGAGAGAACAATCCATTGCACACATACAAAATGGGCAATGACTGCCTAGGAAGGAGTACTGCAGAAAGGGATCTGGGTGTCATAGTGGACCACAAGCTAAATATGAATATGAATCAACAGTATAATACAATTGCAAAAAAGAAAACAGCATTCTGGGATTTATTAACAGAAGTATTGTGTGTAAGACACAAGTAGTAATTCTTCCACTCTACTTGGCCCTGATTAGGCCTCAGCTGGAGTACTGCATCCAGTTCTGGGTGCCTTATATCAGGAAGGATGTGGACAAATTGGAGAAAGTCCAGAGAAGAGCAACAAGAATGATTAAAGGTCTGAAACACTTGACTTATGAGGGAAGATTGAACAAGCTGGGTTTGTTTAGTCTGGAAAAGAGGTGACTGAGAGGGGACCTGATAACAGTTTTCAAGTATCTAAAATTTTGTTACGAGGAGGAAGAAAAATTGTTCTCCGTAACCATCAATGATAGGACAAGAAGCTATGGGATTACATTACAGCAAGGGTAGCTTAGGTTGAACTTTAGGAAAAACTTGCAAACTGTCAGGGTGATTAACCACTGGAATAAGTTGCCTAGGGAGGTTATGGAATCTCCATCACTGGAAGTTTTTTAGAACAAGTTAGACAAGCACCTGCCAGGTATGGTCTAGACGGTGCTTGATCCTGCCATGAGTGCAGGGGACTGGACTAAATGGACCTCTCATGGTCCCTTTCAGTTTCTATGAGTCTTTGACTAAAGTGACTTCATGGTCCCCACTTGGCACCTACTATTGGCTCCCATCAGCCTCCATGGATTCTGAGGCCAGCAGGGCACCCTCACGCACCCTGGCTGGCTCCATCAAACTCCTCATAAAATGTGTATGATGGTGCCAAGCTACAGGTTTGTTCCCTGGTTTTCCAGTCCTTGCTCTTGAGTCACTTAATCAGCTCCCTACACTGGTTCCCACCCTGGTAAATCTACAAAACTGCCAGCTTCTTTGTTATTTTCTCATATGTGTGGTTGTTCCCTGCACTTCTACTGAAGTCCACAGTACTGGTGATCTCAGACCAGAGAGGTGCTGAAGCAGTATGCTTTGCAAAAGTCTTCTTACAAACTCAGAAGGTCTGCATTGGTGGGTTTGCAGTTCAGTGGTCTGAAGACAATAGAAGGTTTAATACTGATCACTGAGCTTTGCGCTATGTCAAGGGGGCTTCTGTTTTCATGTAAGTCAAATCGATATGCTTGTGATAGTGAGGACAAAGGAAGTTGGATCATGAGGTATTTTTGGTAGATTCCCAGGATGCAAGTCACGCAGGGTTTCATCTATATAGCAAAGCGATAGGGCTCGAACCAGGGGTTCAAGTTTGACTCAGACACAGTTCACTTGACTCAAGCTCAGGGTCCTAAGAACCCAGATCTGAGCCTGGGAGGTCTATGTATTGATAGAAGCGTGGTTTGAGCTCAAGCCCGTATCTGAGTCTGGGGTTACTTTGCGGTCTAGACATACTGGCTGTGTCTTAGCTCCTCTGTACAATGGAGGGGAATGGCAGTACCGCTCACAGCAAGACTGTGAGAATGAGTACAAGAGGTTGGCAAGTGCTCAGATATTAGCGGGGCCATATAAGTACCTAAGACATGTTTGCAAGGAGGAAAGTTGAGCATTTCATGCAAAGCCTGTCTGTTTGGTTGGAGCACATACGAAGATTCTGGATGAACTGCAACTTGTCATTGAGATGCATCCCCCAATAGAAATACAGCCTCTATTTGGCTCTGGTTCCTTGACCACAAACATGTTTCTGAATTGACACCGGCTTTCCACTGGTTTGGGTGATGTAAATGAAGTAAGGGGGGGGGGGGGAAATCAGGCCACAACCTCTCAAAGACACAGTCCCAGATAGTGAGCTGATGTAAGTTAAGGTATAACAGGCCAAATACATGTTTAATGAAGACAACGCATCTACAGTAGCGATGAATTTTGGCCCAAGCTGTTTAAAATTCCTTTCTTTGCACACCAAGCCATTTTCTGAGACGTTTTGCCTTGGGGAGATTTATTTTCTTGTTAGCCTATCTCAAAGAAGCATGGGTGCATTCTATATTCTACCAGCTGTTGTGCTGTATACAGGTACACATTACAGCCATCATTAAACAGCCAGTCATTCCTAGCTTTCTAATTACTGTATGAATAGAGTATGCCTTGAATGGATGAGCAGACAGTTCCACTGTGACTTACAAAGGGAGCTAGAAGAAGAAGATTCAGGATTTTTTTTAATTTAAAGAGACACTCTGGTCAAATTTGGCCTCAAATTAGGTTTAAATACAGTGCAAATGATCTGTAAAAACCTTTTATGAAAGCTCTAATACCTTTCCGTTCCCACTCTCCTTTCACTCCAGGTTTGGTTTATGTTTAACATTTAATTTAATGAAGCAACAAGAAATCAGCACAACACAGAGCAAGGGAATAAAGGCATATGGTAAAGTAGGTACGCTAAGATAGTCATATAAGCAGTAATACAGTACTGAAGATGTGCTACCCTAGCAGTCAGCAGTTTTCATAGTAACAATACAGTCCTTTGTTCCAGGAAGTTTGGAGTTTTCTCCCGTTTTCCAGAGAAGGAGAATAATTTCTAAACTGTTGTTTTTTTCCCCCTGAAGAAATGAACAGTCCCAGTGGCATTGCAAAAATCATGCTTTTCTGGTTGCCAGCATCTTAACATCTGTGCTTTTCACAGTCTTTAATGAGGAAAAATGGTCCAGTGCTTTGGACAGAAAATGGCAGCCCTGGATTCAGTTCTTTGGTCCACAACAAATTGCCTGTATGATCTCGGGCAAGCTATGTAGTCTCTCTGTGCCTCAGGAAGGGACTTGTCCAAAATCTCTCAAAACACATGGAAGAATGAAAAATTGAACTCAGATCTCTGCCTAACAGCTAACCACTGGACAGCCTTCCTCCTTTAAACTCCAGAAGATCTTGAAGCTGAAATTGGCCAGAAGGGATGTCTTCTCTGCAGGCATAGCTAGACATCTATTCTTGAGTTAATCCTCAAGTTTCCCTAGCTCAAACAAGAGCAGCCCTACTGCGAAACAACACATACTCTGCTGTGTCCATACCAGTGCTGCTCTCACATACAGACTTATGGGAGCATAGCCTATGGTTTTGTTTTTTTGTGCAACAGTACGTTGAGGCTCTCTGGGAATTTTTCCCAGCAACTCATGGGATAACTTCTGTACCTTCCTGAGGGGGAATGGAGGGAAGGTGTTGGAGGACTAACACCATCAAAAGTAGAGCCAATCTGAGCCCACGTTACAGAGTGGTCACTTTAGCAGCCAACGACCTGTGCTAACTTAAGCTTTAGCAGGTAGCCCCTGAGCCAACATGAGTTAAAATCACTGTCACACAAGGCGTTTGTGTGTGGATGGGATCTGAGTTGGGGGTACCACTCGCATTCTAATGTGAGCTACCACTGTGCTGAAGACAAGCTCTAGGAGAATGGAATTGACTGATCTAGATTGATTGTCCATCCTGAGACAAATTCAAAAGGCTGCAAACAGCATAAAGGGTGGTGTTTTCTTCAGTAGCACCTAAATGGCCTGGTCACCTAACATGCTCTTGAGAAGCATTAGCTACACTGTATTATAAGCTCTTCAGGGGTGGGCCAATGTCTACCTGTGTGTTCATATAGAGCTTAGTACAACAGGATCCCAGTCATGATTGGATACTCATCAGCATTAGATAGAACTTCTAAAAATCTTTCAGTACTAACAATTTCTGGAGAAATTTTGGGGGAGAAGGGAAATTCATAGATTAAAATATACACAATGGGTCAGATCCCTAGCTGGGGTTTAATCCTGACAGGTGCTGAGCCCTCCCTCTGGCTCTGACCTAGCAACACTCTTAAGTACTTATTTACTTTAAGCATGTAAGTCAGTGGGACAACTCATACGCTTAATGTTACGCACACACCTAAATACTTGGCTGGATCAGAACAAGATTGCTGAGGTCCTTGCAGGCTTGAGCCTCTGGACTTCAATGAAATGACATTGATTGACCTCAGCTGGGGGTCTGGCCATCTGTCTTTAACAGAATCAGTCAAGATGATTCATACCAGTTGAGGAACTGGGATTTGGTTTTTGAACTAAAAAATAGGGGCATGAACCATACCTTATAATTTACGCTGGGCATTCTGAATGTACTAGCGGCATTGTGGTGTGCTCTCCTATCAAAACAACCAGATTCCAGGTCACATCAAGGAAGGGTCATTTTACTTAGATTTACAATCAAGTTTCATGCTCCACCTTTAACTGCACTGTCACAATAATGTACCGGCATTCACTGTGGTGAAAGTCACTCCATTGTAGTGGACTATGCAGGGATGTCTGTGAGTTATAGATCAAAGCCAAAATCTTACGATCTGCCCAGAAGCCCAGAGGAACCAGTGTAGCATTCATAGTACTAGATAACCTGCTGAAATCTTTTAAGGCTCTTTAATCTAATGGAGAAAGACAAAATCAATGGCTGGAAACTGAAGCTACACAACCTCAGATCAGAGACAGGAGACTAATTTTCAACTGTTTCTAATCATTGCAACCGCTTCCCAAGAGACGTGATAGGTTCCACATCTCTTGAAGTCTTCAGAGCAAGACTGCATTTCTTGAGATGCTTTAGCCATACACAAGTTACTAGACTCAATGCAGGTGTAACTGTGTGAAGTTTAATGGCCTGTGATACCTGGGAGGTCAAGTCTAATGATCTCTTCTGTCTTTATAATCTATGATTTTATGGAAACTCAGTCATTGACCATATTTCTGATTTTTCCTTCCCATGTACCTCTCTTTGTCTGCCATTCCTCTCTCTCTTTTCTTGAGCATATCATTCCTCTTTCCCTGATTTGCATTGAGTTGCTCAGGCTAGAACTATGAAAATAACCGATTTTTGTTTCACTGGTCATTCTGAAAATATAAACGGAATTGTTATGGGTTGACCTGAAGAGGAACTTGTTCAATTTTTGGGGGGGCAAAGTAAACAGTTTTTAAAAAATACTTCTGAATTTCTTTTGACTTGGAATGGAGCATTTTGCTGCCTTTTGTAGGGTTTTTCTTTACTTTTTGAAAAACAGAATTGAAGATAGTTTTGAAGAGAAAGGTGCTTTCAAATAAAAAAATTAAAATGTTTTGATTTTTTTTTTGAATGTTTGGTTTGGTTTCTGTTTCTTTTTCCACCACAACAACTATTTCTGTCAATCCTGAATTGCATTTTTTAGGAGAAAAAAGGTTGGCTGAAAAAAACATTGACCAATTCTAGTCCATGCACCTTGCTTTTCTCCTATCACTGCATAATTTATCCTAAGGCAGACACTTCCAGAGGTAAATGTTTAGCTCATTTTGAAACTCAGTCACTGAGTCGTAGACGATTAGGGTTGGAAGAGACCTCAGGAGGTCAGCTAGTCCAACTCCCTGCTCAAGAAAAGACCAACCCTAAATAAATCACCCCAATCAGAGCTTCATCAAGCCAGGCCTTAAAGACCTCTGCAAATGGGGATTCCACTACCTCCCTAGATCAGTGGTTCTCAACTTTTTGTACAGGACACAGCAGCCAACCCCTCCAGGCCAAATACAGCCATCTCCCTGGCTCTCCATGACACACTTATTGCTGTGTGGTGACACCAATGTGCCCCAACACAGTAGTTGAGAACCATCGCCCTAGATGGCCCTCTACACTGCTTCACCACCCAACCAATCCAATATTTCCAGCATCCCAAGCACTGAGACCCAAAGGCACGGATTCCCATGATGTTAAATCACCAAAATTCCAATGGCTGGAAGCTGAAGCTAGACAAATTAAGAATGGAAATAAAGTGTAAATTATGAATGGTGAGGATAATTAACCAGTGGAAGAACTTAACTGACAGTTGTGGTGGGTTTTTCACCACTGACAATTCTAAAATCAAGACGGCTGGTTTTCTGAAAGAACTGCTGTCAAAGAGGAATTAATTCAGGGTAGTCCTGTAATCTGTGTTATAATGGAGGACAGACAAGATCATGATCACAGTGGTACCTTCTGGACTTAGTACCTATGAACCTATTAATCAAAAGCAATCCTTTGAGAGCATCTCAAACTCGCATCACAGTGTCTATTCTCTTCCCCCTTTGCTTATTATTGTTAAAGAAATAAAGGAGGATTGGTTTTTCATTTTGTTTCTCTTCAGCTCCATCTGCCCAGCTCCCCACCTGAGGTCGGCGCAGCCCTCTGTGGCATCTCAACCAGTTGCCATGGAAACTATAATATCACAAACCAAAGATTATGACTTTGAGCAGAAAGGAAACAGCAGGAAAGCATTTTCAGGCAAAGATCCTTCACATTAAAAGGCAAATTAAAACAAAACTCTCCAAAACCAGAAAATACGTCTAGAAAAAGAACATTATTCTGAGAGGATGAGGTTGGGGGAGAATGGATCTGCAGATCAATAAGTCTTTTAAATTGATTCTTTTTTTGCTATCATTGTGGTTCAGGTGCTTGGCACAGTGTGACACATCCCCCCAAGACAATCGTACATGGGTTAATTAGAAGAGTAGCTGCCTGCTGCGTCCATGTGGGGTACACGAGTCTCAAAGGGCAATTAATGGGACGATGCTGATGACTTTTCCAAAATATGAGCTAAATCCTGCCTTGAGTTGCAAGCAGGAGTGTAGCCAGCCCCCATTTTCTGGCTGGGCCCCTGAGTCTTCAGGGTGGGCCTGGGCCCACCTCTAGCTGTACCTCTGGTTGCATGGGGAAGCTGAGGGGGAAATGAGGTTTCTTTTCTAGCCTGTAATACAACCACCCAGCAGCAGGGCAAAATACATGTGATAAAGATGCTGATGGCGCCTCTGTTAACGTGGAGCTTATTTTGTTACTAAAAGCAAGGATTCAAACTCTTTGTTGCATAGGAAAAACATAGTTGGGTAGATTCTCCAGTCATAAAAGGTCACACCCTAGGTGACGTTGGGAAGGAATTTACCCCACGTCAGGCTGGCAGGGACCTTGGCATTTTCTTTAGCCTTCCTCTGCTGCATAGGGCTTAGATCACCTCCTAGGGCCATCTGGGTATGTCTCACCTAATCAATTCCTTGCCAAAGCAGGGGCTTCAGGTATTGTGCCTGTTTTTCAAAAACAGTTTAGTCTCTCGAGGATAGGGTATTAGGTGAACATTCATAGCTTGCAATGTACACGAGGTCAGACTACATGATCTAATGGTCTTTTCTGGCCTTCAGCTCTATAAAGCTATGAAAAATTGAGCCCAAGAAGCATAGCTGGAGAAAACAAGAGATGAAGGCAAAATGTACAAGTGCCAGCGCTGCTTTCAGCGCTTCGTGAGCCAACCATCAGTGTAAAGAGAGGAGAGGCAGTTCAAAGCATGGGAGGTGTAATTCTTCTCCATGAGGAAATGAAATGGAAAAAAAACCCCAATGTGTTAGCAAGGGCAAAACTTGTTATAAAGAGGTGGGATCAAGTATTTTCCAAAGTGCTGAAAGTAGAAGAAGAAATAATCTGTTTCATCTGAAGCAGGAGAGATTTGGATTAGATTTTAGAAATCTAAATTTTCTAGATTTTAGAAATTTAAGTTTTGGATTTTGGAAATCTAATCTTTCTAACTTGTAGGATAGGTAATCAATGGAACAGGTTACCTAGGGAGATTGTGAAATCCCCATCACTGGACATTTTTAAGAACAGCTTAAATAAACACTTGTCAAGGATGGTCTAGGTATACTTATTGCTAATTCAGTGCAAGAGAAGCTGAGTAGATGATTTCTTGAGGTCCCCTCCAGCTTGGCATTTCTTTGGTTCTGTTATTAAAGCAACATATTTCCCCCCATCTCATTATTGTAAATGGCTAAATAATTTCTGCTGAAAGCTTCCAACAAAACTCAGCCTTTGGCATACATTCCAGCATGGAAAATTTCAGTCTGAATAAAATTTGGTAAATGTATAAGTAATCAAAAACAGGATCTTATCATAGGAATTATCCAGCAATCTTAACTATATAGATGTCACTATCGGGACCAGTTGTAATTAGAGCTGGTCAGGAATTTTCCATTGGAATTTCCTGCCGGATGAAAGTTCCAAATTTTATTCAGTTCTACCTATGATAAAAAGACCCCTTTTTTAATCCTATTAGTATCATGGATGTTTCCTTCTGGCTGGTTTAGCTGGCAGGCCCAAGGCATTGATCTGTTGGTGGAACCAAGTGTCATTGAGAAGTTCTGTTTCTGAATTATAGTTGTGGTGAAAAAGCAGCAGCAGAAGTTTTGCTCTCTAGTGGGGAGGGAGCATTCCACAAACCCATATGATCCTGCTCACTCTCCCTCCTCTCTGACATGGAGCCTGCATAGGTCTGTTTTGTTATAAACATGTTGCTATTGGTCAGTGGGAAATCATTTTAGATTTGGAAAATCCATGATGACAATTGCTGCATTATTGTAAAAAGCAACGAGTCATGTGGAACTTAAAGACTAACACTTATTTTTTGCATGAGCTTTCGTGGGAGAAAATCCCACTTCGGTGGGTCCCAAGGTGAGGGTGAGGTGATATCTTTTACTGCACCAGCTTCTGTGGATGGAAGAGACAAGCTTTTGAGATTAGCTTTCTTCTCTCACCAACAGATGATGGTCCAATAAAACCTATTGCCTAGCCCACCTTATCCTTTTAAAATGACGAGATTGCTTAAAAATAAAGTTTGGGTTTTCTTTGAGTCTTTGTATTATCACATCCCCCGGGTTGCCTCCACAACCATGTGGGTTTGACAACTTATTTTTTTATTCAAAAGAAAGCTAAGATTTTCACATGACTCTAGGAGCTGGGGCTGTAGAAGAAACCAGCACATGCCATGAAACACTGTGACAAACCTGCAAAAATTGGCTTTGGTTCATTGGTAGTTACGGATGCGGCAGGCAGGAAGAGCTGCAAGTCAGAGATCTCTATCATGCACACTGAGTGGCTATGGCTGAATGCTATCTCTAGAGCTGGAGTGCAAGCAGTCAGTGCCATAGCTCATTTTCCTGAGCCCTCACAGAGGCTGGACAACAAGGAAAGGCTTTGGCTAGTACAGAGCAGAGACTCAGGGAACCCTCCACAGTCCTGAGTGAGGCCATGATGCTGGAGCTGGAGATGGCTTCCTACCCATCCCTCTCTGTTATGCAAATTCCTCTTTATCCAAATAGAAGTCGTGTCCCCCATGTTATTCAGATAATTGGGAATGTATTGTGTATGTTTTCTGCTATAAACTACACATATAAAAAAAGTCCTCCCTGCTTTGTCTAAGCCACCTTATGCTACTTCCTGTATGAAACACTGAGTCAATAACATTGCAGGTTATTGATGGACTTGCACTCCTTAGGTTTCTGTATCATACAGGGGTCATTACTGGGCCATGTTGATGGGTGTGTGTTTGGCCAGTAGCATCCAGGCTCCAGCTTCAATTCCTGAGCCCCTGGTGCCATGCCAGATTAGATCCCACCTTAAATCTGACCCCCTCTCTCCAGTCCCACCCATCATACTAGAGCCCATGCCATGTCTAGGTCCCGACTGGGCAATAAACATCTGGCTTTTGGCTGCCCTTTTGGGTGTCACACCCTTAACATATATGCTGCTTTATGCCTAGCCCCATTGGTCAACCACCAGCACCGGCAGGCAAATTCCAACAGTCTCTTCAAGGCCTGGTACCTCTTTCTGCCACAGCTCATCCTTGCCCCAGCAAGCAAGGGTGGGACCTCAGCTTGTATGAGCACGCAGAGAGCTCTCCTGCAGTGTTTTCCAGTTCATAATGAGGGAGCGCTTGTCTAGGAAAGCAGGTTGCAATGCACTTGCAATGCTTCCTGCTGAAGAGGATCAAGCCAGTGATGCAAGGCAAAGGAGTGTGGGGTTTGGGAAGAGCAGGGTCAATGTCTCTTTTCCTCTCCATCAAAAGAGGATTTCAAAATGGCCTCTTTCTGGAGATGATGAACAGCTTTCTGTCTCTGAAGGTTTTCCTGACGCAAATCATCACCACACTAAGGACATAAGTTGTAGCACTTTGACCATCTGAATAGTTAAAGCCATGCACACCACTTTAAGGTGGATATAAAGAAGCACATTCTCTTACAAGCAGGGTGGGACGGAAGTGTGGCCTGGTAGATCGAAGGCAACCTGGTCTAGAACTCAGAATGCAAACCTAGACTGTGTTTGAAGAGAAAAAGAAATCACCTCATTACTATAGCCACCTCTTTGAGCACCAAAGAGAAGAGTTATTGTTCTAAATCCAGTTACCAGGGATTTATGACCGGCTGCCCAGATATCCCAGCAATAGGCACCAAAAAGAACCTAGGCAGCATAATAGGATGTGCAAGGGTCCACCTTCTTGTCTTTTACTATTCCTGCTGAGGGACCTGCTCCTGGCTAACTATTTAGTTAGACAAATGGAGCTCTTTTGTCTGTTCAAGCACAGATCACTTGGGCTTAAACAGAAATATCTCCTGACTTTCTTATTACAAGAAGCATCTGTTTGCCTTCTTTCCACCTCCCCTCCTTCTCATATTCTGTTTCACATTGTTCAAATCTAAACAACTGCTTTGATTTGCTGAAACAGTCTGTCCCGATTATACAAAATACACGTTCCTGCATTTTTCCCTCCCATTCTATAAGTTCTCCATCTTCAAACGTCTGACAACGTGGGATTTCTCCCATGAAAGCTCATGCAATAAATAAATGTGTTAGTCTTTAAAAGTGCCACAAGACTTCTTGTTTGTTTTTTCAGGTCTGTTCAATATCAACAACAAATTTAAAACTTCATAAATGACTACAACTTGTTATGTGCACCATGAAGTTAGTTGCCTCAGTCACAATGTATTATTTCTGTTCCCTGATTGGGTGGCCTAACCTTTGGAAAAGCTATTTTTCTGTTCGTTAATGATTGGCTACATTTACTTGGCTAATCCACACTACAAGTAAAATAAACAGTTTTATGCACTGCTAGAGTTGGGGGGGGCAGTCTAATGGGCAGGATGCTGAATTAGAAATCAGGGGACATCAGTTCTGCTTCCAGATCTGGCCCTTGGGTGGGTCACTTTGCTTCTCTGTGTTTCCCCATATGAAATTTGGGAATAATGCTAATGACCCAAGGTCCCGACAGGCCACCACAAATGGGAAGAGAGATGTCCGTGAGGAAAGCTCTCTATGAAGACATGGGCTTTTGGGGGTGGGAGGGGGAGAAAGAAAAGTGAGTTGCCTTCCCTGTCTGCATGGCATGTTTCCCAAATCTCAGCTTCTCTAATTTTCCTTTTAAAAAAACCATTAGGATTATACAACCACATTAAGCGTCTCCTGATGGACAAGAAAGGACATGAATCCAACCTCTCGTCATTCCCGTCTCCAGCTAAACCCAGACAAGGTTCCTTTGTGCCGAGCGGTGTTGAGACACCGTAACGCTTCCCTGCTAGTGAGCTCCAAGTTTTTACTCACAATATTTTTCCCTTGACAGTTTGTACAGATCGTTAAGGCACCGTGTAATTACCACCACAGCTAAAAGGCATGGGATGATTTATCCTTGACAAGCGGCACCTTTTCCAGACGATGCCATTAACACTCACGGGTAGTTTTTTTGGCATGGGGAGGGAGGACACCGCAAGAACATTATTCTGCCCCCACACCCCTGCCCAGATCCCTTCTCATTCTCTTCTCTCCCCCTCAAGGTGCATCGCACAGAGACAGCAAAGGTGAAATTGATGAGCCCCCCACCCTCCACTATGCCTGGAGGGAGGGATCTGTCTGTCTGTCTTTTTTTTATTTTTTTGTTTCCACCGTCTTTTGAGTTAGCTCTGGGTTCCTCACCTGCGCCGCTTGTCTGCTGGCGCGGGGACAATGTGTGCACTTATCTCAGCGCATACTTAGTGCCCAACTACACACCCTGAAATGTCTGATTATAGCTTGCAGACTGCGGGTGATACATCAGGTTAGGCAAACAGCTGTGCCAAGGAGACTTGTTGAAAAAGCACATTCGTGCTGCAGCCTTCAGTTCTCCAGGTTGTTGTGGGTTTGGTTTTTTTTTTCCCCCCCTTACTCCAAGCAGGAGCTCTAATAATTGCCTTGAGATTGCTTTCAGCAAGGGAAGGGCTGAGGAGAAACAGTCAGCATTACAGACGTTTGCCAGCATTTTTTTTTTTTTTTGGTGGAACAGGCCCCTCCATAGGCACAAACTCATGGCTGTTTCACTTGATAGTCTTTCTGTGCAGAGCAGAAATCTCGTACAATCAAAAAGGGAAAAGGCTTGGCTTCAGTTTTTCAGCTCTGCATCTGTGCTTCCTTCGTCAGCTGTCTTGAGAGGCTGCATAGACCTATGTGAAGTCGGACTGGGGCTCGGTGCCCCATCAGAACTGGGAAAGGCTGCAGATGAAAGGGTGTGATGTGATAGTCTGCTTTCAGATTCAGACCTTGTTGACAAAGTTTTTGATGCTAAAGCGAAGTGGAAAACCTCTCCTAGTGCAGAGGCAGAAATATTCTTCTGATGAGACAGCTTACACCAGTTAGGGTTGCCAGCCCTCCATGTTTCCCCAGGCTTCCCTGAAGCAGCTGCCGTCGACCCACCACTTGCAGCCATTTCTCCCCTCCACTCCACTTTTCCTCCCTACTACTTGCTGCATGTGGCTTCTCAAGGGGCTTGAGTTCCTCTGGGCAGCCTGGCCTCAGGACTGCTTCAGCACCAGCTATTCTAGACTTCAGCTGGGCTTCAGGGCTGTTCTGGTGGGCCAGCTGGCAGGGGTGGAAGGGATGGAGTAAGGGGTTGGGTGGGTGGCTAGCCTTTCCAAAAAGGGGATGCACACACCACCCCTGAGTTTGCATGGGGATCTCAGGTACCTAGGGCTGTGTGAGTCATCTTGCTATTCTGTCTGCCGCATAAGGAATTCTTGCCTGGGGTGGCTGGGGATCGGTTCCTTAACACCATCAGCCTTTCATTCGCTCAAACCCTCTCCCCTCTTGACTGTGCCAACCCTGTAGGTTAAGAAGAGGGACACACCAGTCCCTGAGTTTTTTTTTTTTTAAGCATTCTCTGTGATATCCAGCCCCTGACACTGACTGCTGCCAGAAATCCCCAATCCTCTGCCCCCCAAGGAGCTACTTGCCCCAGTTTTACCTTAAATCCCTGCTCCTGTGTAACATGCAGGACTTATAATGAAACAAGAGAAAGTCTGGTTCAAAAGGAGGAGCTGTGTTAGACTAGGTCAGCAAAACAAACACAAAATCCTGTGGCACTTTAAGATGGAACAGAGATTGCACTGGAGACAAAAAGAGAGTAATGGAAACAAATGGTTCCAATGCAAAATGAAATCATGAAGCATGAACTATGCACATACTCATTTAGTGTTACTTTTTTCCTGTATAATAAAGCAGATTTGCCCCCGAAAATCAGTCTGTCACAGAGCTGGCTGGCTTCACAGGAACCAGCATCCAAAACTTCCATAAGAACATCCAGGCATCACAAGATGCTCCCTAAGCTAGTGCATACACAGGGACTCTCCCCAGTCTGTGGGATGCTGAGACACTCTTGTCACCATTCACAGATGGAGAAATACCCTGTCTGTTGTAATGTTCCTTCTTCCTCACCCCCAAATGGTTTTGATTTGCAATTTTCTCAGATGCTTTTCCCTGGACAGTCTTGATACCGAGCAAGGATAGACAACCAAATCTTGCTTTAGGCAACTGGCTAACCAGAGAGGGATGAAGACTCTATCCTTCCTGAATGGGCCATCACCAAGCCTTTTTATCTCCTGGTGGCTAATTTTTACTTCAAGATCATAAAGCATATTTTCAATACAGATATATTCTTCCTTAAGTATTACCTATAACATACATCTTGCAATAATTATGAATCTTGACAAGTTGAGCTTTCTGTATATAGCTTACATGATACCTCAACGTATCAATACCCTTCAAGCCATATGTAGTGAGTTTGTCATTTCCGAGATAAGAGCTGTTTGAAATGAAGAGCAGATCTTCTGTCAAAGGGTCTCTATCACGGTGAGGTATGGCTTAAATCCCAGTCTCAGTGTTATTGATTCAGGGACCACGAGTCATGTAACAAAAAATCATAGACTTTAAAGTCAGAAGAGACCAATATGATCATCTAGTCTGACTTCCTGCACAACACAGGCCTCAGAACTTCACCCACCCACTGTTGTACTAGACCCCTAATCTATGAAATTCTCAGATCATGGTTTAAAGACTTCAAGGTACAAAGAATCCACCGGCAGATGACCCATGCCCCATGTACAAAGGAGATCAAAAGAAAAAAACCCAAGGGACTTTACCAACCTGCCCCATAGCAAAATTCCTTTCTGACCCCAGATATGGTGATTAGACAAACTGAGCATGTGGGCAAGACTAACCAGCCAGACCTCCAAGAAAGAGTTCTCAGTAAATAAAACTCAGAGCCTACTGCATCTAAAGTCCCATCACAGGCCACTCGGCGTATTTACCTCTAGTAGGCAGAGATCTGTTACTTGTCAAATTAAGCTGTCCCATCATACCTTCCCTTTCATAAATTTATCAAGCTCAGTCATGCAGCTGGCTACATTTTTTGCCCCCATGGCTCTCCTTGCAAGGCTGTTCCTGAACTTACTTTGATGGTTAGAAACCTTCATCAGATTTCAAGTGTAAACTTCCAGATGGTCACTTCATGTCCATTTGTCTTTGTTTCCAGTTTGGTGCTGAACTTAAATAAATCCCTTCCCTCTCTGGTATTTATCCCTCTGACGTATCTAGAGAGAGTAATCATATTTCCCCTCAACCTTCTTCTGGTTAGGCTAAACTAGCCAAGCTCTTTGAGTCTTCTCTCATAAGATTGGTTTTCTGTTCCTTGGGCCATCCTAGTAGCCTCCCTCTGCACCTGTTACAGTCTGAACTTATCTTTCTTAAATATGGAGGGCCAGAATTGTATTCCAGGTGAGGTCTCACCAGTGCCTTTTATAAGAGTACTAACATCTCCCTGTCTCTACTGGAAATACTTCACCTGATGCATTTTAGGACAGCATTAGCCTTTTTCATGGCCACATAAGATTGGCAGCTCGTAGTCATCCTGTGATCAAACAATAAGTCCAGGTCCTTCTCCTCTGCCACTTCCAACAGAGGCATCCTAGTATATAGCAAAAATTCTTGCTATTAGTCTAAATGCATGACCTTGTGTTTTCCACTATTAAATTTATCCTATTTCTATTATTCCAGTTTACAAAGTCATCCAGATCTTCTTGTATGGTATCCCACTCCTTCGCTGTATTGGCAATACGTCCCAGATTTGTGTGATCCACAAACTTATTTAGCACATTCCTACCTTTTGTGCCAAAGCCAGTAATAAAGGTTTACTAAGATCAGCCCCAAGACCAATCCCTGAGGAACGCCACATGTAACCTCCCTCCAGCCTGACAGTCCACCTTTGACCCATTGTAGTCTCCCTTTAACCAGTTCCTTATCCACCTTTCAATTTTCATAGGAATAAATTCATGAGATTGACTCCAAAAATCAAGAGATTAACCTGTCCCCCAATTTTATTTTCTATTTGCCTTCAAGTTCTGAGTCTGGGTCTACATTTAAAATGTTGGAAGGCATGAAAATGTCACTTATGGGTATGAGTGGTTTTTACAACAGTTCTACCCTGACAAAAGACAATGTAGATGCAGTTATTCCAGCATAAAAGGGCTTTGCCTGTGTAGCTTATTTCGTTCTGGGACTGGCAGCAGCTCTACCATCAACTAAAGCTGATCTTAGTATAAGCCACCATGTGGATCGGGGCGGGTTGCAGGTATACGTCGACTTACAACCAATGCTCACAAAGTTTTCCTGGTGTACTTTAGGCCTGAGCCTTTTGGATGCACGTAGCTGACATATTCAAGCTCTTCTCCGTGACCAACACAGCCAGAAATATGCATTCTTTAATAAAATGAGACCTGAGATTCTCCTCTAACCCATGAGCTGGAGCTTGAAGAAAAATGCCAGCTCTCCTGAGACTCATGATAAAACCCTGAGTTGGTAAAATTGCTTCCAGTGAGAGCTGGGCAGCTAACCTGCCATATGGCCTTTTAAAAATAGTTCCCTGGGGGTCTAACTGTGACTTTAGGAGCCTCACTTTAGACTCCCTCCTTCAAAAATGTTGGCCACCATGCATACAGTCCTTTGCGATGAAAAATCCCTCTAAAAGTGTGAATTACTATCATTATAGCAATGGTATAATTTAAAACAAGCCCAACTGGAGAATATGGCATCAAACAGTTCAGCCTGCTCCAATTGCAAAAGCCAGGAACAGCACATCCGTGTCTGGACTGGACCTGTTGTGCTGAGTCATGACTTTGTTCCAAAGGGGGTTGTGGTGTGCATGTGTTTGTACCGAGTCAAGCATCCAAGCAGCAATTATTAGAGGTGGTGCAGAAAGGACTAAATCTCTGGGCTTTTCACTGCTTCCTTGCTCCCTAGAGACAAAACATCGTTTGCTCGTATGGTGTGGATGAGAGGCCAGGGTACTGAATCTGGAGACAGAAGGTCTGGTTTCTATTCCCATCTCTTCTTTGCTCTAGCTGTGTGACCGTGACTCATTCTCTTTGCCTCAGTGTCCCCATCCGTAAACGCATACAGTGCTCTGTGCTCCACAGATGAAAAATGCTAGGTCAGGGGTTTGCAACCTGGGAATCTGAAGCTGTATGCAGCTCTTTGGCTGCCCCTTTGCAACTCCTGGCTCCACCCTCCACCACCACCACGCGGCGACCTTCCAGGCAGCCCATGTGAGGCTCTAGGCTCCTCCCAGGCACTGGGGTGGGACCCTGTGGGGTGCCCGCTCCTGGTTCCAGGCTCTCTGCCACCCCTTCAGGACACCCTGTAGCAGGTGCTTGGCCTAGATGCCCCCAAAAGGGGGCTACACCCATTGTGGCTCTCAAAACACTTGGTTATTGACGGAATTTTTTAAAATGACTCATCTTTTGAGTTGCTGAGCTCTGTTTAGGTAATGATAATATCCGGCTCTCATATAGCACTTTTCATCAGCAGACCTCAGAGCCCTTTGAAAGGGCATCAGTCTTGTTATCTGCCATCATACAGATAAACTGAAGCACAGAGCGGGGTTGTGGCTTGCCCAAAAAGTCTTCTAGCCAGGCAGTGACCGAGCCAGAGATAGAAAGTAACTCTTCTGAATTCCAGGCTAGTCCTTTAGCCACTGGGCAAAACCGCCTCCTGAACAGAGGTGTAGCCAGAACTGATTTTTTTGGTGGGGTCTGTAGTTGATAGGGGTGGGCACAAGCCTCTTGTCACAAGCAAAACAGTGGTTTATAAAAATATGGGATGAATTGCTTAAAATTTGATTGGGTGGACCTGTTTTCAGAGCGGGTGGGCTGTGGCTGACCCAGGCCCACCCATAACTGTGCCCCTGCTCCTAAGCCCTCATTGCTATCGAGGGTTACACAGAACTGTCTCTCATTACTGCTTATTGAGGAGCATCTAAGGTCTTGTCTGCACCAGAAAAGCATGCCTCTATGACTATACCAGCAATGCAATTTCCACCAACAAAAAACTGCTTTTGCCAGTAGAGCTAACACCAGTTCCCTGCCTGAAAGAAGCTATAGCAGTAAAATGAATTTTTTGTTGCTCTAACTGTGTCTTATCTTCATGTTAAACAAAAAACAAACACAAAATCAGATCCCTGCCTAAGCAGTATCAAAATGCCAGCAAAAGTTCCCAGTGCAGACTGGGTTTCTGGCCTGCATGGCTGCTACATATAAACACTCTATTAATTTTAGGGTGTTTGGCTGAGCAGAGCTGTCTGCCTGAGTTGAGAATCTTGCCTTCCATCCCCAAAGGAGAGTTATTTAGCAGTGTATCTATAAGATTCTGGCTAGGGAAGTATCCCATAGACCTGTTAACAATACAAAAAAAGAATGTGCATAAAGATCTGGGTACTCAGTTCTATAGGGACCAGGCAAGAACAGTAAATGAGGGCCTTAGGATTTGCTCTAATTGCTGCCCTCCTCCAAACCCACAATGCAAATAGCCAAAGTTGCTCTGTGCTCTGGTGGCCACTTATTCCCATTTGCAACTGGCGAAACAGATGTGATGCAAGTAGAAGCTCGTATCATGTTTTATTGGTGCATCTTGGGACTGGACCTCAGCAACCATTCCTAGCATACAGGGCCATCTGATGCAAGCCAAGCAAGTGCTGAAGTGTTCTTCTGGATGGAGACTTAGCTCTGCATCCCCTAGGGCAGTGGTTTTCAAACCACGGATTGGGACCTAGTACTGGCTCACAGACCCTCAGGTACAGGGACATGGTGTCCCCTGTTGCCATTGCCAAAAGACTGGAGTGTGTTGCTCAAAGATGAAATTGTTGGGTTGTGTACATAAATGATTTTTCCCCACCTGGCTCCCCACCCAAAAGTGTTTGAAAACCACTGTCTCAGGGTAATGTGAAGGATCCTCATTTACATACTGGATATAACAGAGCATCAGTGGAACTGGGGCATATCTAGGAAGCAACAAAAGCTGCCTGGAGCTATGGATGGATCTAGTGCATAGGAGTGCTGTTGTAGGATCCATCCAGATCCAAAATACTCCCCAGTACACTAACGGTCTGCTTCACTCATTTCACAGGCTCAGTTTTATTGGTACAACGGAAAGACAAAGACAAGAAAGGGATGGCTGTTTCAAACATGCCTCCCAGCTGCTATGAAAAGTGTAACACACGCCAGCTCAAGTCTCAGACACATACTGGGGAGAGCCTAAAATGTCATCAGGCCTCCCTCTGCGGGCATGTCTACACTGGAGCAGGATGAAACTCCATCTTGAGGAGATGCACCCTATGGAAGTTTTGATGGGGCTGAGGTGCTAAAAAGACAAATTACCACAGCTTTACATTGGGCAGGAGAGGCTATCCCTTCACGGTGACGATTTGACTTTCAGTGCACTAGTTTGATCAGAGCTAGTGTTGGTATGTCTCCTCAAGGGGAGGTTTACAGCATTTGGCTCCAATGTAGACATACAGTTTAGACCAAGGTATGTCTACATTGGAGCCAGAAGGTATAAACTGCAGCCTGAGGGGACATACCAGCACTAGCCCTGACCAAACTAGTGCACTGAAAATCAAAGCATCGCCATGGAAGTGTGACAGTATGGCCCCTCTTGTCCCACGTACAGTCATGGTTATGCACCTCTTTTTAGCACCCCAGCTCGGTCAAAGCTTCCTTAGGATGTCTCTCAAGATGGTGTTTCATCCCACTCCAGTGTAGACATGCCCGCAGAGAGGCCTGATGACATTTTAGGCTCTCCCCAGTATGTCTCTGAGACTTGAGCTGGCGTGTGTTACACTTTTCATAGCAGCCCAGAGGCATGTTTGAAACAGCCATCCCTTTCTTGTCTTTATCTTTCCGTTGTACCAATAAAACTGAGCCTGTGAAATGAGTGAAGCAGACCGTTAGTGTACTGGGGGTACTTGGTTTGTAGTGGCAACCGCAGTTTCTTAGGATAGGTCTATGCTGCAGTCACTAGGGGTATCTAGACATACTCGCATCAGCGCTAATCTGTCTTGGCTCCTAGATTAGGAAGCTACAGCAGCCCTAGGAGGCTGTTGGGTATAGAGCACATGGATTGCAGGCAAAGTACGGAACTCAGCCTGTTTCTACAAGAAGACATTAGCTTCCCCTCGAAGGAGATGTTTCCCCTGCAGGTGGCATCAGTGTGAGTGTCTTCATTTCAAAGGAGTATTAATGTAAAATACAACTAGGTATGCCTCTGGAAGCTTTACAGAGAAGGGATTGGGAAGGTCTCTAGACCAGCAAACCAGGCTTCTAACTTCTTTTCCTTTCATCTCTCTCTTTCCCCTCCATTCCCTTTTCTGTTTAAATTGTAAATATCTTTGGGAAAAGGGCTCTCTCTCACTCTGTGTTTGTACAGTACCTAGTGTAAAGATCTCAACTGGAAAAATCTAAGTAGCACCCTATTATAACTAATAAAGATGGGAACTTCCCCACAGTCTAAGGGTGTTTGAACATAACGTACCACAGGTTGCTAGTTCCTTTCACAAATCGCACCAAACACCCAGTGGGTAAGAAGGACTTCAGGGTGCTGTGCCCCACTGTTAAATTCAAATCAATGTTTGAAAGATGAAAGAATCCTTCTCTCATTCCCAGGGTCTTCCAATGACCACATTAAAGAGCTAATTCTGTATGCACGTTCACACTCAGGCCTGGATACTTCTTGACACTACATCACTCTGTGCTGCCAGAGTGGTGCAAAGGGGCCTTCATTTAACTAACACTGAAACCCAACCACATTGCCTTGACACATCCTTTTTAATTGCAGAGCCTCAGCTGCTGACACCTGGCCTCATTTCACTGACGTCAGTTTACACCAGAGGGCATTCTGGGATAAGTGTCACTCTGCCTTGTTGACAATGGACAAAAGCCACATCAGACAGGAAAATATAAAGTGCTGCTGTATGGGTTCAGATATACTGGAAGCACCAGAATGGGTTCCCTAGGGAGGGGGTGGAATCTCCATCCTTAGAGGTTTTTAGGTCCAGCTTGACAAACCCTGACTTGGATGATTTAGTTGGGGTTGGTCCTGCTTTAAGCAGAGGTTAGACTAGATGACCTTCAGAGGTCCCTTCCAAACCTAATTGCCTTTGATTCTATGAGCCACCCATAGGGAAAAAAACACAGCAGGGACATTGGTAACATCTCCATGCTTCTAGGGAGCCTGTGGATAGAAGTAGCTAAGGCAGATGTGGGATCTGCTTTGTTGGGTCATCACAACAGGCCACTGTTGAGTTGTTTGGAGGCACACCCGTTTCTACATTCACCTGGCTAGCTAAGGAACTTTCCTGGCCTCTGCCACCAAATCAACTGAGCACCTTGTGATCTTTAATGGATTTATCCTCACAACTCCCCTGTGAGGCAGGACAATGCAGTGAGCCACATTGTGTAGATGGGGAACTGAGATTTTGTGGGGATGTAAGGGAATGTAAAGCCTCTTCCCAGGAAAGACTGAAGGACACCAATGCCCAAAGGACCTGCAATGGCAAGGAATTGATTAGGGTGGATATGCCCAGAGGATCCCACGGAGCGATCCATCTGCCATGCAGCAGTGGAAGTTGTAACTCACACTGATCTGGCCTGGAGGAAAATTCCTTCCTTAGCCTGAATTTGGGGATTGGTTAGGCCCTGGGTGTGTGAGCAAGACAACCAGCCAAGTATCTAAATTCTCTGTTTTGTGGAATCAGAACTGCCCTGCTATGGGAAACAGACCCTATACTGCTTGTTGAAAATGGAGATTCTTCTCTCTCTTAAATGGCAAGTAGGTTTGGAGCAGGTAGACAAGCTCTAGGCCCTCTGTTCCCAAGATGGTCTGAGCAGCTGCTGAATGGACTTCTAAGTTGTTTATGTTCTCTCCCCCTTGATGCTGCAAATCTTTGGGCAACACACTTCCAAGTGTGCAAGCCTGAGCAAAGGCTTTGTGTGGGTAGCAGGAAAGTTTGGTATCATGTTTAGTTCTCCCAGGCAGACCCTGTCCCAACTAGAACTTATAGCCTCACCCTTTGATATGTGGCACTCTGCCCCTAGGCTCTGCTAAATCAAGTCTGACTTGTCAGACACTTAAGAATGCCCTGCTATGACCTTCTTAATCTAGACCCTTAGGAGGCTGAAGCTTGTCCCAAGCTGTGTCTCCTTGGAAAGACAATGCCGTGCAACTTGCTGTTGCGACTCAGGCTCTCTCTGCTCTTCAATCATATTGTGATAATGAACTATTCTTTATGCAGTGCTTTTCATCAACAGATCTCCAAATGTTTCCAAAGAAGCAAACAGAAAAAGTTTGATCAAGAGCCAGGGGCTGGATGCAGAAGCCAAACAAATTCAGATTAGAAATAAGACACAGGCCTTTGAAAGGGAAGGTGATTAACTCTTGGAACAAATTCTTAAGGGATGTGGTGGATTCTCCATATCCCAATGCCATCAGTTCCTGATTGGATACCTTTCTGGAGGGAAGCAGAGCTGCAGGAAAGGTTTTAGGAGTGACAGAGGATCACAGATTCAGCGGGGATCAGTGGTGGATTGCTGCAGTGAGGAGGTGGTGACAAACATGATTCTAGGGTGTCTTAACAGGAGGGTCATGTGTAAGATGTGGGAGGTTATTGTTCTGCTATACTCTACACTGATGTACTCTGTCCAGTTTTGGGCACCACATATTAAGAAAGAAGTGGACACCCATGCTGAGCACTCTAAAACTGGGGTGCCTGAGATCACTGACCTATTTTGGTGCTAGGTGCTGTACAGATGCATAACAAAGAAAAGTTCCCTGCCCAGCCAGTTTCAGTTTGTACCCATGCCTCAGATGGGAAATTCTGCTAGTGTTTTTGGGCCAGATCTTGTGCCCATCACTATTGTACTAAAACTGAGAAATCTCACGGTTCTGGGGTTTTGATTGAGCTAAAAACAACCTTTGATGACCAGTCTGGTAGGGTGAGGGCTTCAGGGTTTACTTGTGTCTCTTTTCTTTTAGACTGACCTTACTGAAACATTAGCCTCCAATGTGATTTGTGCATCTTGGAGCAAACTGGCTCAATATATTAATAAAATGAGGGTCCATCCCAACTGCAAAAGTTTATGCAGTTGTCAGTCTGGGTGTGTAAAACATCTTTCCCCTTCACCGCATTTTCCTCCCTCAAGACTCACCTCCCTTTAAAACTGCTGCTGTGAGTTTCGAAAGCTGAAGAGACCCTGGTTTCACCAACAGCAGTTGGCTTTTCCACTAGCTTCTTCCAAAGGCTGATGGCTTCAAGTTCATCTTTTCCCCACCAAGAAGTTACACCATCACCTTGGCCCATGTATTCACAGATGGCATTTTCTCCTGCTCTACCAGCATGCAAAAACAGGACTCCTCCCAGCTGGGTGTTTTCCTACATTTAATTCATACCTGCGGCAGATTGCTCTCTTAGGGAATATCTACATTGCAGTTAGACACCCACGGTTGGTTCTTGCCAGCAGACTCAGGCTTGCAGGGGCTAAGGGGCTGTTTAATTACAACGTAGTCTTTCGGCCTCAGGCTGGGCTGTAACACAGCCCAGTGTGGCTTGACACAACCCTGGCTGGGATGGTTAGTTGGGGATTATTCTGCTTTGAGCAGAGGGTTGGACTAGATACCTCCTGAGGGTCCTTCCAACCCTTATCTTCTATGATCCTGTGTGGGCTGGGGTGGATTAAAATAATAAAAAAATGGGCCAATGGCAGGTTTTTAATTGCAGTGAAGACTTACCCTTCAGTTTCCTAGGACTTTTATGGTCCTTTTGCAAGTGACTTAAAACAGGTGCACATTTTACCATAAGCCTCTGGCCAGCTACAGTATTTTTATGATAGCACTAACAGGTTCCAACTGAAACCTGTCCCATTGTGGAAGCATGGCTTCCATGCCCAAGAGCGTACAAAACAAGCAAGACTGAGGCACAGAGAAAGGAACAGATTACTCAGGGGTTGGCAGAGCTGAGAATAGGACCCATATCTCTGAAGGCTCAGGTTAGGACTCTAACCACTAGATCATGCTGTTTGCCAACTGCAATGCCAACATCAACCAGTAAATCCTACAGCAGCAAGTCCAGACAGTGCACAAAATAGGGCACATTTGCTAAATTCACCATCTCCCAATGTTGTTTCAAAAATTGCCAATAATGAATGCCCAGAGAAAGATATTAGATGATGAAACCACATGTTTCTAGCCCTTAAACATGGCTAGACTGTGGCTGTTGCTGGATCTTGGGAAGATCTCTCTTCCAAAAGTAGTTGCCAAGAACTTAGAGATGCTTTTTTGTTTCTGGCAGGGCACCTGGTGAAAACAGCTCTTTTGTCACCACATAGCTGTTTGTCCACTTGCTCACATTTTATTTACTGTGTTTATTCTCTCTGGTGTTGCAAAGCCTTTTTGTCAAGATGGATGTGATTCTGTGTAGACATAGTATTTTGTGGGCTGAAACATGCCGCATGTGGAAAATAGAGCATCAAGCCATGGAGCCACAACAGTGCTGACTCACTTTGTTTCCATCCCACTCCAGTGATTATGTCAGAAAACCACAAGTTGTGGTACCCACGAAGACACTGAATCATTGGACAGACAGGTTGCCTGTGGTATTCTGGGCTCCCTCAAAGGAAATTCTTGGTTTGATTCTTGCAGATGCCAGCTGCAGGCTGTCAGAGGCATTCAGGCCTAACTAAACTGAACAGAATATTTGGGATCAAAGAATTCTTAGGTACCCCCCAAACTTCCTCTGCACCCCCCAGACTATCCAAGTGCAAACTTATATCAGCTTGAGTGTAACCATCATGCATTCCAGCAAGTCTCCCGCAACCCCTCCTTCAAAATTCACTCTGCAGGAATAGCAGGAGAACCATGGATGCAGACTGTTCTGAGAGCCTGATGATGTCTGATTGGACATCTCAGGGAAAGGGTGCATTTTGGTTCCCAGGTATATGGCTTTGAGTGTCTTGAATGCAACTCCCCTTTCTAGCAGAGCAAAATCTCTCTTCCCAGGGCACCACAAACTTGGGCATCTTGTCAGCCTCCCCAAACACCTGCCTAATGCTGTGGCTTGCTCACTCAGCTGTGACCACATTGCCCCCTTTCAAGGCAACTCAGAGTTTCCTGTTCATTTCAGGTCCAAACCCAAATCCAGCCACCTTATTCTTAGTTTGCTTTCCTCCTTATCCCCTGCCTAACAGTCTCTTTGCTGTTGATGAATAAAGAGAGATCCATACATGGACCATTATTGTTTTGATTTTAACACCATGGCTTTTTAGGGTTGTATTTTAATATGTCCTTGGGAATTTCAGTTATAACATTTGGATTGCTTGTACTGCACTTTTGAATAATGTCATATAAGAAAGGAACTGGGAGCAGGGCAAAGAAAGAGTCAGATGCTGACAAAAATTTCATTAATTACTAATGAAACAATAATTGCATTATTCTTGCATGTTTCTTAACTTGGTCAGGGATTGTCAATTATCATATTAATTTGTTTGCAGTAGCACCCATTCTGTGTGAGGCACTTTCCGGACATTTACAGAGGCAAGTTTCTTCCCCAACTCTAATTGCAAATAAGATGCTAGAATTCAGAAGCAGCAGTAGATGCAATTTATAGAGTGCTTAAATTTAGTTCTTTATTTCTCCTCTTACAGGGGATTTGTACTTTGGAGTTACAGCATTCTTTGCAGCCAGGAGAATGAGCTCCATTGCTTTGCAAGGGTTTCAGAATTGGGCAAAAACTGGAATTTTTTGGCAGTTCAAAAAAGCAGATTTTTGAAATTTCTAATAAAAGTCAAATAAAATGTTGCCTTCAAACTACAGGAATTTAAAAGCATTTGGATGTTTCTTCTTTTACAATCAAATGAAATTTTGAAAGAGCCCTAAAACATTTTGGCCTTTTTAAAAATTCTGTTTCAGAAATGAATGATTTAGTGAAACTGACATGAACTTGGGAGACAAGGCAGCTGAAGCAACATCTTCTACCAGGTCAACTTCAGAGACAAGCTTTCAGCCTCCACAGAGCTTTCGGGCCTTTTGCAGGACTTAAAGCATGTCTTTCCCCACCAGAAGTCAGCTCAATAAAAGACATTATGTTGCCCAGTAAGTCTTTCATATTCTGAGGACACAAAGACACTGAAGTTGAGAGATGTTTTTGCATCACCACCAAATATGCAACATTCTCTGAAATAGACATTCTAGCTGAAAGATTTTGAATACCCTTCCCTCCTTTTTCCTCCCAGACCTGAGATTACCTGTCTTTGCCCAGCCCCATTTCTCCCCCATTGTTTTTCTTTAGTAGCTTCTGAGGCAGCTTTTTGCAGATCCTTGGTTCCCATCCACTTGCACCCTCCCATTCTGTAGCTATCTAGAATCTTCTCACAGTGCATTAGGAAATAAGTAGCACTCATTACCACCAGCAACTGACTTCATCTGTGTTCAGGGAGCTGGTATTCCTCAGCTCACCCCATCTCTGTGCAAGAAGGGAGAACCAACTTCTCCTCTTCCAGACAGAGCCTTGCTTCAAACAGACTCAGACACACAGGACAGGAAGAGACCTGTGTAGATTGCTTCTAGTTCAATCTCCTGCACTCAGGCAAGGCAAAGCATCATCTCAGGATAAACTCAGCATGAGCTGAGACCTTGCCTGTTAGTAAAGAAGCTTTCTCCAGCCTCTCTGCTCTGAATTGCCTTAGACACCACACTTCCTAGCAGAAAACCCATAGGCTTCCTTGTGATACAGACACCCACACTTTGTTCATTTGAGCTTCCCATTCAACAGTGCAGCATGGGAAGCACTGCAGCCTAACTAGCCCTGCCACACAACTTCTTGCCTGCCCAGCCATCTTATCTACTCCTGCTTCTAGGGAGCAGCTGTTTTTAATTGCCTACTTAGTGGGTAGCTGGGCCCTACTCACCACACACAGCTGTGAGGCCTCCTGGCCAGCTCTTCTCAGCTCAAGCAGGTAGCTTCCCCCATCCTGCCACACTCCCCCACATCTAGAGTCACAACCTGGGTGGTGGCTAGCAGCCTCACCTAAATCTTGTGCTTGCCTTTTGTATAGCCACCAAGTTTCATGGCTACATTCAAGCTATTTCCCACTCCCAGAGCTCTTCATCCTCCATTTCACTTGCCCAACTCTAAGCTTCTCTGGGCAAGATAGGGCTCCCTCAAACTTGTTTGAAACAAGCAAATGTGTATTGGCATGCCTGTATATGAGCTAACCCCTACCAGAACAATGAAAATAAATACAGCCCACCACTCCCCATACTTGAATGTCCCTGGGGGTTGTATAGGGCTGTCTGAGAAGAACATTCCCACCTTCCAAGGCTACCATATATGAACATACAGTCTGAGATCCTTGTAGGAAGGGGTAAGAGCTTTTTCTTCAGGGGTGTCTTAAACAAGAAAATAAAGCTTCCCCCATTCAAAATGTGTTGTAGGAGGAACCCCTGCTTACATCTATCTTAATCAGGGACCAGTTATGCACCAATTACACAAAAAGGGATCCATGTGTACAGAGAGAGCTGGATGGGTAGATGGATTATTCAAAACTCCAAGTTCCATTGAGAACTAACATATATGGGCACTGAGGACTGAAAATCCACAAGATCCAGGCTCCTAAGTCACATAGGTCATCTGAAAATTTTAGCAGTTAGAGACAAGGGATTTTGGATCAGCAATTTGTGAGATCCTAAATCCCTTAGGCACTGTAGAGAATTTCCCCTAAATCTTCTCTGCAGATAAAAATTCCCCTTTTCTGGGATCAAGAGGGTGTATATATGGAAACTCAAGAGTTCATACAGGATCAGGAGCTGTGGTCTATCATCTTAATTTCCTTGCAGCTGCTGCACGGTATTTTAGGCACGAATTTTGTGTGTCCATTTCCCCCAACATCCCATTATTCCCATCCACGCTGAGGAAGAGGGACCAGGAAAGGCTCTGAATGGTTTCAACCACCCCCCCCCCAAAGGCTGAGCCAGAGCACCCTGGAGTCGAATCAAACTGAAAGGCGCAACCCCAGAAATATTACAGTGAGGGAGCTGGAGCCAACTGTTAAAAATCACCTATTAAGTGCGCTCCCCTGGATGTTCACCTGGCTTTGCTTGCACCCAAGGGCTGGCCTCCAAGACAAGAGATGGTGGAGCACTAAGCAGTGACTGGTTTAGTCCTTTTTGCAGCAGAATTTGTCTGGGAAGTTCAAAGCTCTCCCAAATTTCTCCTGGGTGACCAGCTGTAGCTTGGCAGCTGGGTGGAAGCAAGGCCTGCCCTACACAGCTGTAGGCTGTTCCTATCCTGACATGCCTAATTTGTACCTTGGTAGCTGGACTGTCAGTTGGAAAAGTGTAAAGAAGGTTTCCAAACGCCAGCAAAGGAGGGGGGACAGTGGGGTGATCTTTAGGAAGAATCCTCTCAGCCCAGCTTTGTGCTCTTCTAGCAAACACAGCTGGGGCTGGCTTTGGAGACCCAAGGAAAGACCCTTCCCTCAAAAGGTCCTTTGGTCCTCTTCTTGCACACTTTTTAATTTTTTTAGTTTACTAGCCTCAAAATGCACACAGTCTTGTAAGTACATGTGGGTGCCTATTTAGGGGGAGTGGAGGAGCCTTTGATGGTGATTTATTAGTGGAGAGGCAGCCAATCTGTAATTGCACCCTAAAAAGCGCTTCCCACTTCTGCCCTGCCTAAATTGAGATCGTCCCCTGCAGAAAAGTCAGAAGCTACTTTCCCTACCCGGTGCCCTGGAGTCCTGCTTGCCTCGCCATCCTTAGGAGACCCTGAGGCAAGGACCGAGACGGGGATAATATTCTGGGAAGACAAGTCACAAACCCTTCTGCACCCAGAGGCTGGATGCAGGACAGGATCTATCCTGTTCCAGTCAAAAGCAGGGTCCCAAGACACCTTTCTGCAGGTGTCTTGCGCAAACTGCATCCCGTTCGCTCCTTAAAAAGCCCATCCCACCCTTTCCTGACCCCAAGAGTCTCCTCACCAAGAAATGGTGCTGGGGAGTTTACAGTCAGAGAAGAAACCGAGGGCTGCTTGCCACTTAGTCAGGTCTTTGCTCTTGCTCCATGAGGCACAAAAGGAAGCGGGCAACTTTTAAATGGTGTCCAGCTCCTGGATCTCATGCATTTTGGGGTCAAAGCCCCACATGCTGGTGCTGAGACTTGGAAAATCGAGCCCTCCACCTTACTGCATGGGTATCTGGAAATAATTAAACCACAGCTCTTGGGATTCTTATTTCTTACATCAGTAAGAGATCTTGCTATGTGTTCCAGTACCTGTTAGATAAGTGGTTCTCAAACCTTGGGTCACAACCCAGTAGATCATCAGGTATTGGGTGCTAGCCCACTGGCCCCTCTTTGCTTTGTGGGATGGATCTCCAGGAACTTTGCAGAAAGAAGCTGTCAGGAGCAGCCCCTCTCCCCCCCCCATGCCTGGGGTCCCTGCCCTGGCCCAAAGAAGCTCCCAGAGCATTCTGGGCTTCTTCAGGCCAAGTGCCTGGGGAACCCCACTGTGGCCACCTCCAAATTTTCAGTTGGTGGACTGTAGTCAAGGCCACCCTCCACGGCCCCGCCTCTGCGCCTCGTGGCCCCGTTGGGGTTGGGGCAAAGCCTGTGTGTGGCACCTCAGCGATCCACCCCAGCACGAGAAGGCACATGCTCAAGCAATAGTTCGGGGCCTTGAACCCCGGCAAGGGGTGTGAGGCAAACACACAAGCAATAGTTCGGGGCCTTGAACCCCGGCAAGGGGTGTGAGGCACACGCTCAGTAGCCCAGATAGCAGCAGGGAGGGAAGGGGAACGCAGGCCCACCCACTCCGCTGCGTTCCAGCTCAGGGCCCTAGTAGTGGCAGGGCAAAGTGCCACTAGGGGTCCTCCCGAAACGCACTGACTCACCAAACTGCCCCTGAGCTACTTCCTTCCCACAATACCTGGGGTTTGTAGCCCTCACTGTCCTCCAGGTAGGTTCCCCAGGGCATCCCAGTCAAGCGCTCACTATCCTCAGGTGTCAATGCAGGCAATTCAGCCTCCTCAGCCAGTGGCAGTTTCTCCAGGTCAAAGGGGTATCCAGCACACTGCCTTCCCCAGCAGAGGGAAGCTCATCAAAGTCCTCACAAGCATCTGGCTGGTCCCCAGGCTCTCCACTGAGGGAAGCTCATCCAGGTCTTCCCAAGTTTTCTCCAGGGGCACAGCCAGCCAGGGGTCCTCCCCTCAGCTCTCACGGGGTGGGGATCCCACTGTCAGTCAGGCCTCTCTGTCTCCCAAGGAGGAAGGTCTGCCAGTGACAGCAGCCATCTCCCTCTCTGCTTCCCCCATAGCTGCCGGGTCCAGCCCTTATATAGTCCTCCCGCTCCCGCCGGCCATCCCTTTGGTTCCCGCCTGGGCTCTTATGCAAGGCCTCTTCAGGCCAGTAGGGGGAGTGCGGGCGCTCAGCTACCTCTGGGCTGTAGGTAACTACATCATGGACTTCATAATTTTTTCAGTGGAGGGGGCCTCTACAGGGCTTGAGGGGTTGGGGACGAGGGGCCGGCACAGAGATCTGCAAAGGTTGCATACCCTGGGGCCCAGTCATAGGCATAAATTATTTTTTTTCAACTGTGTCACATGAAAAAAGTTTGAAACCTACTGTATTAGACAGCCCCTCTGCCACCCAAGTGTATGTAAAAAGCCTGCCTCCTGCAGTCTGTTCTTGTACATATCAGAGAATTTAGATTCAGCTTGCACCTCCAGGAAATCTTTTTAAGGTCTTTTAACTTGAAATCTACTCTGATCCCAGGCCTTTCTCTAGGCCAAGCATTTTTCATTGCCTTGCCCCTTGTGTTATTACACACCAGAGCAGCGTGAGTGCAAAACATTATTGAATCCAAAGGAAGCTCCTCACACTTCACTTGGTTGCTGCAAATGGTGCATGGTGATGCAGGAGTATGACCCACATGTATTGTGGTTCTGATGTTTCATCGTGATTTGGTAAATACAGAAATAAAGAGCAATGGAATGAAGGCAGCTCGGAAAGAGTGATACATTCAAAGACAAAAGCCGGCTTTGTTTGAGCTATCCAAGCACAGATATTTTGTTTCCATAAAAAGGAGTGATTAGTTATACAGATCAGCAAAAGGAGGTTGGGACTGGCTTGAAAGCATCTCTTTTCCTGTTGGCATTGAGTGTGCCCCCACAGCAACTAGGTCATCTGCAGCTTTCATGTCCGCAATTATTTCAGAAGGTGCTGGATATTTCCATTTTAGGGAAGGTTCTCTTTTTTTTGGCAACAGCAGAACATTCATTAACCACTTTACTTGTATCCTGCATCTTCTTCTAGGCATTAGAATCCATTCCAGCTTCTGATACTTGTGTCTTGATGGAGTGTAGTCCTACTGACTACAAAATTAAATAAATTCTATTTTCACATCATCCTTGAAATAATAGTTTCAAATTATCTATCTATCTAATCAACAGTTTACCAAGGGCCAAGCTACACTCTCTATCATTTGCAAGTTTTAAATCAAGACTGCATTTATTTTTAAAAGATATGCCCTAGTTCAAAGAGGAAGTATTCTGAGGAAAATTGTAGGGCCTGTATTATATAAAAGATCAGACCACATTGCCACAGCAGTTCCTTCTGGCCTTGGAATCTATGAATCTGCCTTTCTCTCTTCTCCATCCTTTGGGGCGCAAACTTCCCCGCTTTAGACCTTGCCTACCCTACATTCTTTATTCATTTATTAGTTATATTAAAAAACTGTCTAGAGCAGTGGTTCACAACCTTTTCAGTAATGCAGCACGCTTCGATGAGCCAAACAATTCTACAGCACACCCTCTTTTTTCAGCTGAACCGATTGCTCAGAAACATCACATTTACTATGGTTACTGTCTTACTAGGGAGGTTTGCAACTTTGGCTATACACCAAGCTAAAGAGGGATCAAATGTATTAATGTTTCAAATCCACTGGAAAAAAATACACATCATCCCAATTTTGCCCTTGGGCCACTTTCATTTAGTTCACATTTTAGAATCAAAAGACCAATACCTCACTTTTAATTTGATGATTAATTTTCACAAGTTTTATGAGTTGTAATTTTGGTTGGACAGAATATTGTTTAAGATGAAACAATGTTTGTTTTACATTGATTTTCATTGCCTTTGGACAAAATTTCACAGGACACTTGGACAGTTCTCATGGCACACCACTGTGGCATGGCACACTGGTCAAAACCCACTGGTCTAGAGACCTGCTCTGAGAGGTCAAGGTGCTATTGTGCTGGACACAGAATGAGAGAGAGTCTCTGTCATGGGAGGCAATATCCTCTAGTGTAGCTAAACCAATTCAGATCCCCTTAAGTTACACCCAATGCACCCACATGAATGGGGTCTTCCACTAGTGCAGCTTACCTGAGGCTAGAGCTAGAGAAGACTTTTTCTATTCAATGAGGCAGAATGTTGACCTGTGTGAACTGTCATAGCTCCCTGGATGTCATTGTATAAGGTACAAGGCACAGATCTCATGAGTGAAGCTCCAGAATTTGGGAGCTATGACAATTTACATCAGCTGAAAATCTGCCCCAGTGTTTTTGCTTAACTCACGCAGCCCCACCTCCCAGTGTAGATTCACCAGTTAAGACAGGGCTTGCACCTTTTTGACTGTGCAGCCTGTCTACCTGAAGGATTTGCACTGACGGAGACATGTCAAAACAGATGTCACAGTTCAGAATAACTGCAGCTGCACTCTCCCTGTGGTCCAGCAATGTCCTCTCTTTTAGACCCCCAGCTCCTTAGCCATCACCTCTTTTTGGTAGAGACCCACCTCTCTCTCCTGGGGTTTTTCCCAACTGCCGTTCCACAGGAGAATGATGAAGCACTGATGGGTTATCTAGGCGGGAAGGTGATGAAATCTCCATCCTCAGAGTTTTTTATGGTCCATCGTGACAAAGCCCTGGATGGGATGATTTAGTTGGGGTTGCTCCTGCTTTGAGCAGGACTTGGACTAGATACCCACTGAGGTCCATTCCAACTCTCATCTTTTCTAATTCTGTGTATTCCCTGACAGTACAGTGAATCTGCCAGGAAGTCAGGTTGCATAGCAGACTTTCTTTGCTTTTTCCTCAGAGGCTATAAATAGCTTAACTGCCTACAGCCCTTTCTAAGTAAGCACATTTATTCTTAAAGTGAAAGCATTTCAGAGAAAATAGATTAGCTCAATAAAAGAACCCACACCCAGCTAATAGGTTCACCATACCTCACCCCAGTCCAGCAAGGCTGCTGGCAGGTGATCAGTCCATCTGAGATGAACCCCACCACATGGCTTTTCTGCGCTTGCAAGTTCGTAATTGCTGTTTGTTCATGAATCTGTGATCAGCTGACAAAAACTCCTCTCCAGGGCAAAGTTTCCAAACGCTGAGTTGACAACTGGAGGGGTTAAAGATTTTCCTGGGAAACCCATTTAAATTTAAAATTTTATTCTTCACTGGGGCATTGTTTTCCATTATGCTCTGATACTCATGATGCTTCCCAAGGTTGATATTAGTTAGGTCTCCCCCAGAGGTGTCACACACAATCCCATAATAACTCATAATCATTTTCATTTTTAATACAATGAACTCCTAAAACACAACTTAACTCAATCTGGATTGTTCAGGACATTGCAGGAAATTGCCTTATCTGTCGCAGTGGCTACAACTAGTTTAAATTTCGTGCATCTGGACAAGCTGATCGCACTGATTTGCGTGTGGTATCTTCATGGATGCTGGCACTGGTGGAAGGACAGCCCAGTGTGAAGCCAGGCTAACTCCTAGAGGTGGTGGTGTCCAAATAACTGTTTTTACCAAGGATACTAAAAGGGCAGGCCTAGCTATAGACAGCCTGTTGCACTGACCTCTTTTTGTGGCTTCTGACAAGGGGAACACAGGGAGTGCCACTAGGGGGCTCACAGACTTTTAAAGAGATACTACCCTATTCCTGTAGTGATGTATATCTAGTAGTGGCTGGAAAGCAAAGTGGAGCATATTTTTGTGTGGATGCAAGGGCACTTTCCATCACTGGAAATATATCCACTGGTGGATCTGTCTAATGGACATGGTACCATCCAGCCCAGGCACAAAGGAGTTAATCTGCATCCTTAAAAACATTGGCTGGTTATACAGGTCATTGATAGGAGCCCAGATCTGATTCAAGATCTTTATTTTCTCAGGAGCAAATGGGTCTCCCACAACATTCACTGAATCAAATAGTTGGGAAGTAGATGGAGTTAGTCATTTTAGCCAGAGTTGCTCTGGTGTTGTCTATATGAGAAAAGATGCCCGTGTAAGCAAATCAGTCTCCAATTGATCAAATTGAACTGGTACAAACCACTACTTTTGATGAACGTGCCCCCATTTAATCCTAGGTCAAGCTGCTAAGATACTCAACAGACGAGTAGTACAGAGCAACATGTCCACCAATCCTCAGAGGGCATAAATCTGGCTGGTGGGAAAAGGGGCTGTTTCTTTCAGTTAAACCAGTGTAAGTTTTCTAACATATACAAATTCTTAATTGTCAGCATATCTCCTATTTGAAAATCAGGCAGAATATCATTGTAACCAGAGGGCTGGGATAACCTGAATGAAATCTAGCATCAAGACCTGCTTTTGAAAATTATAAGGCAGACATAAGAGATCAAGAAGGCATGTTAAGAAGTTTTTCCGCTGAGAACCTAGGAAATCTACCGTTCCTCCCCTCCCCATGGTTAGTTTCTCCTTAAAGTGAAGTGGCCTGCATTTTACATGAGGATTATAACGCAGTATGACGAAAGCATTGACTGCTTTTCTCCAGATAATTAACTGTAAGAATTCAGTGTACTCAACAGCAACTTTTAGAAAATGATTCACCCAGGTTAGTCATGCAACTGTTCAAAGGCACGTTTTTCACTGTGATAGGTCCCTAGTACAGAAAAGAGCCTCCACATTATTTGGAATCATGAGTAAACCCTACCACAAAGCAGAATTCCCCCTCTGCACTGTTTTGGATTATAAAAAGGCCAAATCCTCAGCTGATCTAAGTTCATTGATGTCAATGGAGCTATGCTGACTTATGCCTGGTGGAGTGGGTAAGTGCCACGTGGCTTTCAAAAGGAAAGACTACACAAAAGTACACCCACGTCTCCCCTCCCTCCCCTATAACATTTCTTTTTTAGCTATAGTGAAACATCAGCTGTGAAGGGGAGGGGCTATTCAGAGGGTAGCTGGATGTGTTTAAAAGCTGCAAGTAAGGAAGTTACTGGTTTCATGGTTTCTTAAAACAAATAAACAAACCCCCCATCTATGGTTTTGACATTTTTGGAAGTCTGTTTCCAATTCAGTGGGTGGGTGGAAGTGATGGCAAATAGCTGAACAAACTTAGCTGTGTGGGTCAAAGTCAGAAGCACTCCACAAAAGACTGCACAGCGCAACTCTGGTGGCCAGTGGCAACTATGCTCTGTCCATGAACATTTTAACTCTTCCAAAAAAATAAAAAAAGTGATGATCTGCAGTCCCCCGTCCAAGTAATCAAGAGACTTTTGTTCCGGGATGGAAAGGATAAACCCTCTTGCCATTGAAGTAAATGGAGGTTTTGACTTAGAGCCAAGATTTTACCTAAATTAATATTTTTATTTAGGTAATAGCTACAGGCTCTGGCGTGCTAGCTAACATATATGCAGTGAGAATGGATGGTCCAGTGATTAGGCCACTTTGGTTAGAGCGTGGAAGAATCAGGGTCAGTTTTCTGCCATGACACGTGCATCTTGTGTGATCTAAACTAAGTTATTTAAGCTTCTGTACAACGGAGATAATAGAACTTCCTTACCTTACAGAGGTACTGTGAAGATGAATAAATGAAAAATTGTGATGTACCTAGGCACTACAGTGATAGCATCTAACATCGAGAGAACTCATAGCAAGATTCAAAACTCATAGCAAGAGTCAGCCACAGCAAGAGCTATGCTCTGCCCCAAAAATCTTACAATAAAAGACAAGACAAAGGGAGAAAAAACCAGAAGCATGTGACTTAGGTGACATATCTTATTCAAAGCAGATCAGTGACAGAGCAGGAGGGAAAGTCTCTGAAGACCTTGTATAGGGTTGTATCCATTGGACCAGGCTTTACTTCTGGAATAACTGATTGAAATGTTATTTTAAATGTTCCACCCAGATCCACTGTCACCAACTCAAAATTGTGCATATGTGTGCGTCTGTGCGCAAATGTGCTGATATCACACACCCTGACCCCAGTGACATGGAGAGAAATGTTGATGTACAAAGGTGTGCTGACTCAGCAAGATGCAGAGATGGATGGTGCACCTTTCAAGCATTAATTTAAGTATTAATTAGAAAGGACACTTGAACTCATTTATATAAACCTCATCAGGATTAACTGGCTTCAGGTTTTTCAAGCTGGTCCGGCAATCCAAGCAGGAGGCTGGGAATTAGGGGTCAGCGCTTTTACATCAGTTTCTGCTCCTGACTCCGAGACACTCAATCCTTTTTTGGGTTCTGCTTAGTTAGCTGCAAATTAATACGATAACCATAATATGTTGCCTATAGAGACTTCCAACTCAACACTTTCCAAGCATTTTTGGCGTAGTAATGAATTAAGTCTCCTTACAGCCCTGTGAAGTAGAGATGTATCATTATCTTTATATTACGGGTGGGGACTCTGAGGCATAAAGAGGACAGTTGCTTGTGCAAGGTCACACAGGATCTGTGTCTAAGGGTAATTGCTGCCGTCTGAGGCATAATTAGCCAGTGTTTGTAAAACACCACTTTGAGATCCTCAGATGAAAAGCGCTGTGTGAATATTTTAAGAAAGCTCATGAAGAAAGTGTCAGTACAAGATGTGGCATGCATATTGTACCTCACTACATTTCCCTTCCGAATTGGAACGGAGGGGAGGAGTGAAAGTTAAAATCCATCTGTAGTTCAGGGCTATGGTTCTAAGGGAAGAACAACTCCTTGTCATCTGTAAATGCACTTCCTATGTCAATCGATATCAGATAGGCAGCTGCCCAAAGAACCAAAGTGTGTAGAGATAGAAACCCCAGCCACACCTGCCAGAGACAACTGAGAATCAAAAGACTAGAACACATCAGTTGATGCATCTCTTGCTGTTTTGAGCTCACAGATGGATATCCTTGGAAATAGCTGTTTTACTTTGATTATGTGGATAATTTTAGTCTAGTTTCTATTCCCTGATCTGGTAATGGCTCCCTCTGTGGCATGAAGCAAGTCAGTTAGGACCAATTTTCAACAGTGGCCTTTGATTGTGACCCTTCCGTTCTTGGGTCCCCAGCTTTAGAAACATAGGGTGTCATTTCCAGAGAATTGAAACACTGCCAGCTCCCACTGACTTCATCTAGAGTTCTGGGTTCACAGCTCTTCTGAAAACCAGACCATGGGCATCAGCAATGAGCACCCGCAACCAAAGTACCCAAACTTGGAAGCCACAATTGAGAATGACAGGCTCAGTCTTTCTCTGCCTCAGTTTCTCCCAGCTGTAAAATGATGATCATAATGTTTAGAAGCCCTGGTGATTCTGTTAGGTTGCAGTCCAGAGGAAATTATTGACTGGGATAGGGCACCTTTGATAATACAAAGACTAAAAGAAGCCAGAGCTGTGGTAAATTGTTTTTAGAAAAGGGCAGATCTCCTGTATCAAAGGCATAGAGAAACATTTTCTATGAAAAAGAATGACAGACTCTTATGTCAGGACCAAGGAAATTTTATAATCAGTGGTTTCCATTCTTGGAAACTGAACAAAACATACATATAGCTAATATCAATGGTCTGCTGAAACACAAATGGGTCTTTTAAAGGTTATGAATAAGATTTGTTAATACTTGTATGGAAAGTTCATGTTTGTTAAAAATGATAAAATAAACAACTATGCACACACACTCATTTTTGCAAAGTATTTGGCTATGCATAAGTGATAGTGGAAATAAAGTTAGAGTTTTTTTTGCAAAAGTTTGTGACTAGCATAGAATATATAGTTGCACACATACGATAAGCTACATCTAACTCTAGTTTCTGACAAAGTAAGTGGGGAAAGTAATCTCTTGTTTTAGACCAACTTCTCTTGGTAGAAAGACAAGCTTTTGCGGTACACAGAGCTATTTAAGTCTGTGTACGCTTGAAAACTTGTTTCTCTGACCAATGGAAGTTGGCCCAGTGAAAGGTATTGCCTCACCCATCTTGTCTCTCTGGGACTAGCACGGTAATAACAACGTAGCATATAATAATCTGTGGTTTCTGGATGATCAAGAAGGAACCTGCCCCTGTATTAGGATACGCAGTAGGTTTCTGTAGCACGTTTATTCTTCTCATCATTCTCAAGAACTAAATAATGGAGAAGAAAGGGGATCCCTCACTCTACCCCGAATTACAAGGCGTGTCCCCAGAAGCGTTCATGGTCCAGCAGAGGATAATGTCAACTCTATCTTGCTTTTCTGAATGAGGCATTCTGGTCTCAAATACATGTAACATTATCATCCATGACATTACCCTGCAAAATCGAAGCCTAGAAAAGCCTGTCCATGGCGCCTTCACATGATCTCGCTGCATACCTAGATATGCATATTTACTAGGGTTGGGATGAAGCCACACTTTATTTTATTGTCCCTGAAGAACAGGGGATATGAATCTAATTAGACACCAGTGCTTTATGGACCCAGATCATGAGCTCTGCTCGCACTGATAAATTGGGGTGTCAGCACCTAGTAGGCCATTTATCACTGCTATTCGCTCTCCTTTTCCCCAAGAAATTTTAGGTGGATGAGGAGTGACGTGGACAAGGCTGAAAAATCCACAGTTTAGCACTTCAGAGGGAGATTGGTGTGGCACATAACACGCAAGCCTGTGACTCGTAAGCATGAGGTTCAGTTTTCTGATCCACTATAGGTTTTCCCCCAGTCTTAGACAAGTTACACAGTCTCTCTGTTCCCATCTTTGAAATGGGTGTAAGAACATTTCAAAAGGGTGATACAAGGTTTGATAAATTGTGGGATTGTTAGATACTATGGACATGGGACCATATAAGCTCTGAAAGTAGATAGCTCTAGGCTCTTCATATGCAGTTCCCTGGCCCTCTCAAAAGAGGCTATGCAGAGGGGAAGGAAAAGTCTTCTGAGGAGAGAAGTCATGGCTTTTCCTAGTAACGCCTTGGAGAAACTCATGCCCCTACATTCCTAAAAGGCTTATAGAGGTTAACTGTGTCCTGGGAAGGCAGAGGGACTTTGCACAAGCTTAGGCCTTGATCCTATAAATGGTGACCCAGGTGCATAACTTTATACACACAAACAGACCCACTGACTTCAGCGGGACCATGTAAGGCATAAAGTGAAGCAAGTGAGTATTTGCAAGATTAGGGCCTACACTGGCTACGAACAGGCACCTTCTCAGACGTCAGACAGAGAAGACAACACACAGGGCACCAAGGGGTGAAGAGAACCTCCCTGCAGTAACTTCTTGGCATCTTTCAAAATCAGGAAATTCATTAAAACACCTGCATGTGGATTTAGATACCCTTGAAAATGTTTCACGTTTGAAAAAGTTGCCTCAGTATATATTTACTGTACTCAGGTTTGCAATGGATCCGATCTGAGAAACGGTGACCTGATTTTCAAATAGGAGATACGGGTTTGAGACAGGAATCACTGTGTGAAATACTGTGGCCTCTGTTCTGCAGGACTAGATCATCCCTTCTGGCCTTGAAATCTTGCAAGTATTGTAAATAAAGGGAGAGAAAAACAAACCTTAGTCTAAACTAGATTTACAGAGTTTCAGATTCATTCTTTCTTTCTTCTACCAATGTTGTTGATTTTTCTTCCTTGAGTGAATTCTTTGCATTGCGCAGCAGAGATTTACTATATTACAGGTTCACAGAGCAAAGATTTAAAGTATCTGCCCAAAAACATGCTCCCCACCCTCATCATATTTCAAAGTTGCAGTGAAATACACTCTGTCTTATATTGGCGTGTAATGAAAACAAAAAATGCCAGTTACGTCTGTCTATTTGATTTGGGTTCCCTCGGTGAAAAATCTTAGCACCTGAATTAAATAGTTCCCATATTGTTCTACTTCACCTGAATTTGTGAAAGCTTGCAGGACTCACGTTTGCTCAGTGCTCTCTGTTCCAGACTGACTGGAAACCATTTAAAACAGCCACATATAAAGAAATCAGATTTATAGCTGCCTGGTTTTCAATGTACTGTCAGAACATCTGAGTTAAAAAAAGAAAGGTTGCATTCTTTTCTACTCACCCTCTTTGGCTTATGTCCCCCTTATGCCCTTTCTTTCTTCTGAGATCTTTTGGAGATGAGTACAATTGGAGAAATATGCATTTTCCATACACACAAGCTTCCTTCAAGGAAAACGCTTGGGAACAATGGTGCAATTCAAGTGAAGGGGTGCTGTATCCCCAGTTCAGACAAAACTCTCAGTGAAGCCAATAGGAATTTTGCCCAAGTAAAAATGGCAAGATTTATGCAGGCCATATAGCATACGTGTCAAGTAATGGCACTCTATAAATTATTTTTAATAAGAATGATGCCACATGGCCTAGACACATTAATGCATATATCATCCATGCTCTGTGTACAGATATAAAGGACTCAGCTTGAGTCTGAGCATTTAATAAACTTCTTTGAAGTGGTCTCTCGTTTGCTCATCACAGTAAAATCAAAATTTGTCTCTCACTGACAAATCCATTTTCTTAGGCCAATTAGGCAAGGTAATTTGGTTGTTATTACACTGAATATTGTGAAGATTAATTCAGGGAGTTTTATAGGCTGTTTAATATACCTTCAACATCTGGTAAAGATAATTTAACAATTAAAATATATAATATATATGTATAAAATATATAAGATGATATTTATGTGATTGCAGCTTTTGTGTGTGTGTGTGTATATATATATATATATATATGAATGATATGAGTAATCAGCCCCCAAATGCATATATAAACACTTTAAAAAGTAACCTGTGTCTTTTGGTTTGTGCATGTGTGTTTTGCTTGAAAACTGGGACAATCAGTCAGATGTCTATACAATGATGTAGGCCCCCACGAGTAACATTTTACATGTGTGCATGCGTGTACACAACTACACATGCACTTCTGCTTGAAGTCTTTTTTTCCTCTCTGTATGCACTGAAGGCAATCTGAGGATGGAGGCTTATTAGTTTATGTACTAAGGAAATGTTTTCTTGTATCTGTGAAGAGGTAGTTACTGATGGGACACTACGTTACCTCACTTTTAAGGCTCTTAAACCCAGTTCACATTTGCCTCATTAATTGCATGTAACTTTCTGACACCCCCCCCCGATTAGCTTTTAAAGAGATTTGAAGAACCTTTTTCTCACCCCAGTCACATTCTGTCTGCAAAGCACAAACTTTTCAGTTGCCTCACTTTATTTGCAGGATAAGGGGCTTGAGAAGGGAATGGTTTATGAATCCCTAAAAGTGATTTATGCTCTTTGCAGAAAAAGCCCTGTGAGTCACAACACACGCACACACGCACACACATACGCCTTTCCTGTTGAAAGTTTTAAGAAGACTTTAGATGCAGCCTCAGAAAATCTGACTCTCACCAAACTTTAGCTAAGCCCTGCAATTACCCAACCTGTAATCAAGGTATTTTCCATTAAGAAATAATGAAAGCTGTTCATGCCTTTGAGAATATCCTAGAACACTGACGTGCAAGGCAGGGTGAAACTTCTCTAACAAAATATTTTGCCAGATCATCTTATTCCTTGGGGCCTTGTGCAATTTGTATGCATAGCTCCTCTGCCATTGGTAGTAAGAAGAGACAGGGTGAAATCCTTGCTCTGTTGAAGCCAATTAGAGTTTTGCTTTTGACTTCAACGGGGCCAAGATTTCACACAAACTCTGACCCCCTTATAGGGGAGATTTTTTTCTTTTTCTCCATGAAAAATAGTAAAGGAGGCTGTGGCGAGGGGTTAACCAAATCCCATGGTGCGTCAGTTCAGTTAGGCCCTATTCAGGAAACAACTTAAGCACGTGCTTAACTTTAAGCACGTAATTAAGTCCCATTTACTTACATGGAATTTGAGTGCTTTGCTTAAAATTAAGCATCTGAGTAAGTGTCCTTCCTGAATAATGAACTTTCCCTTAAACTGCAAGACCTGATTCTCAGCCCTGGTCTATGAATAGATTTTTTTTTACTGATACACCTATGGCAGCTAGGAGCATGACAGCTTATGGTGGGTCCCCCAGCGTGCATAGCTATGCTGAACTGAGCGTAGTTGTAACAGTATAATATATATGTGCTAGTGCTTTGGTTGGCCTAGCTAAAAAACCCCATGTCTCTACCTGACAAAGCTATTGTGGTAAAACTTTTTAGTAAATGCTGTAGCTAAACTGCTCCAGTGCAAGCATAGTTATACCGATATAATTGAATCGCCACTAGGAAAGTTGTACTGCTTTTTCATAGAAACATAGAAAATGGAAGGGACCATGAGAGGTCATTGAGTCCAGTCCCCTGCACTCATGGCAGGACCAAGGACCCTCTTAAACCATCCCTGGCAGATGTTTGTCTAACCTGCTCTTAAACACTTCCAGTGATGGAGATTCCATAACCCGCCTAGGCAACTTATTCCAGTGGTTAACCACCTTGACAGGTAGGACTTTTTTCCTAATGTTCAGCCTAAATGTACCTTGTTGCAATTTAAGCCCACTGCTTTTTGTCCTATTATCAAGCACTTAAGGAGAACAATTTTTCTCTCTCTTCCTCATGACAACTCTTAGGTACTTGAAAACTGTTATCATGTCCCCAGTAAATTTCCTCTTTTCTAGACTAAACAAACCCAGCTCTTTCAATCTTCCCTCGTGAGTTTCTATTGCGGTACAATCAAAATGGCTCAACTTTTGTACCTATTACTGGGAAGCAGAGCTTTACTCTTTGAAAATTTGCTCTGGATCCACCACTTCATAAATCACATGAGAACATCCCAGTTTGTCATTCAGCTCCAAGTTCACACCCCTCTTCTCAACACAGTTAGTGTCCATCTTTTGGAAACATCTTTCCGGACAACATAGAATGAGAGGCTGGAGGGAAATGACACTTTTAAAAGCAGCCAATAAAGTATTTTACTGTCTGGTCGGTAATTTATGACAAAAATAAATACGCACAGAAGAGAAATGACAGGAGGAAAGTGAACATACTGGTTCCTGGCTTCCCTGGACTGAGTTGTTTCTCTAGACAATAATTGTTGGTGTCTCCTTGTAAGTTACTTCTGGTGGAGTTACGAGCATATATTGTTCTGAGGTGTTGTATGCTAGATTACAACGTTTCACACTTAGAAGAAAGAAGTGTGTATTGTCGTCATGCTTTGCATTTAAACAGTGAATAGGAACACACTTTTTGAAGTCAGTGTTACAAAACTAGATATGGCTGCTATAGAAAGTGATTGGGCTAAACGCTACTCCTTGCTTAGTAGCTGACTTGTTTTTTTTTAAAAAATCCATTTTAATTTATGCACATTTCACTGAGCTGGGCTCTTCTGAGTTCATAGATTCATAGCTCCAAAGGACAAATGTATTCATCGGCTAATATCTGGGCTAAGTTGATTCTAATGGCCACACAGACTCCAAATGACTTCATTTGGGCCAACATTTCACATGGAAATTTTTTTAGAAAGGCCAAGAAGGGTCATGTGCTCTGATCTCCTAAAAAACAGTCAGCCAAAGAATATCAGCCCTGTGTTGGCTGCATGGAGACAATCACTGATAGAGCCGGAGCGTATCTTTCAGAAAGACATCCAGCATGAGATTTTCATTGCTGCCTTGGGGAATTTTTCTGTCTAATTTCCTTTAATTTTAAGAGGAATTAAACATCTAAATCCCCTAGGTGGCTTTGGAAATCTTAGCCCCCAATCTCCAGTTAGGGTCTGCAGGGCTGGATTAGAGCCAACATCCATCTAGCCCAGAATCCTGTCTCTTACAATTACTAGAACCAGATGATTCAGAGAAAGATGTCAGAATCCTACAGTAGTGGAAGTGGGACAATCTGCCCCTCTCATAAGGTCTGGATCCTGATCTCTGATAGTTAGAGATTGGCTTAAACCCTGAAAAAGTATGTTGAACACCTCTTCCATAATTTTAATTAGCACTAACTATTATAACTCTGGCTATTCTTGGAAGTCATCTAAATGTCCAGTCCCTTTTTGGAACGTGTTCTGTTCTGGGCCCCTGTGGCAATGAGTTCCATCATCTAATTATACATGTGGAAAAAGTATTTCCTTTTATCGGTTTCATCAGATGATGAAGAATCCATAAAATCCCTTGACGATCCATTCCAATGGTTAATTATGCTTATTGTTAAAGACATGTGGCCTTATGTCATTCATTAGTTATGGGTGTTGGGGTGATGACTGGAAGTTCAAATAAGTGATTGTAAATCAGGAAATTGCATTCCCTTGCTGCGAGTTATTCAGTTTCTAAGCACCTTGTTACTTTTATCAGATTTATCCTCTCAACATCTCTGTGTGGTTTGCTAGTTCTATTATTCCCATTGTTCAGACACAAACTCACTGGAAACCATTTAAAACTACCTGTGGGCTTTTTATTATTCAGATTATGCCAGCACCCCTAAATCTCAAAGAATTTGTCAAGATCAGTATCATCTCCAGATGGAGAACCTGAGTCACAGGCTGGGAAAGTGACTTGTTCTAGGTCACCAAGCAGGCTAGAGATAGAGTCCAGAACAGAGCAGAAGTAGCTTACATTTCCTCCTGTAAGACTAACGAGTGATTGAAGTCCTACAGGAGTCAGCATACGGTGTTGACTATCAAACTCCAAAGATCTTTAAAAACCTCTGGTTACTCTGTGGCTTTGCACTGCTCACCAGCCCTCTGTGACCCACATGGCAAGTGTTTCTTCATCTGCAACTGCAACAAGGCCATTCCCCTTGGAAGGGGCATTGTGTGGTGAGGAAACACCAGTACAGCAATGGTGAACTTGGTCAGCATGAGCCTCCAAAAGGAATCCACAAGAGCTTTGTGAAGGAGATGGTACAATGCCATGGAAGGTATGCTGCCCACCTGGTAGTCCTCTCCCTAGCCAATCCTTGTCCACTCCATGGAGATCTCTTAGTATCATGCACCAATGAATGGGCTTCTGTGTGCGAAGAGGAAGGATGGAATGAGGCCATAGAGACAACACTTCCTTTCTCTAGCCCAAAGCCATATCTGCCAGGTATGGGTCTGTTCTTGCTATGGGGTAAAAATGAATGATCTATCACTGATAGATAGATAGATAGATAGATCCACATTTCTTGTGTCTTCACTAAATATACTACCACTGCACATTTGAGAACAGTCTAAATCAACATAGCTCTTATAGGTTCTGGAAGAAGGCTGAGTGTTTCAACAGGAAAAAGTCACAACTAATGAGAGCTCATCCCTAGTGTTTAGCCACAGAAGTTAAATGGTAGCGTAATGACAAAGCAAAGAGAAAACGTCCCAGCTTGGGTTTCAAGCCAGTTCTATAGCATAGTGCAAAGAATCACCCCTCTCTTCTCGAAGGCATTGTTGTCTGAGCAGCCACTCATAGGCTATGTCTACATGCACAGTTTTATTTCGAAATCAGTCCTTTCGAAATGGCTTATTTCGAAATAAAACCCTCATTTTGAAAGGGCTCATTTCGAAATAAGGAAAACTGCGCAATCGAAACGGCTGTTATTTCGAAAGGGATGTTTCAAAATAACGCCAATTGGACTGCTGTTTCAAACATTTGTTTCGAAACAACGGTGTTGTTTCAAAACAACAGGTCTAATGGCGTTATTTCAAAATATCCCTTTCAAAATAACGGCCGTTTCGGGGGGGGGGGGAGGGTTTACTTTTTCAAAATGACGATTCTTATTTCGAAAGGACGGGGCCTGTCCTTTCGAAATAAGAGAACGTCGTGTAGACCTAATTTCTTTTATTTTGAAATAACGAGTGTTATTTCGAAATAAAAGTGCCATGTAGATGTAGCCATACAGTCTTGCTTCTGTGGAATGGAAAGGGTAGCCGACTGGGTGTCTCCTTACAACCATCATTCACTGGAGACTCTAGAATGCTTCTTCCATTTCATTCACAGTCTTATTGAATGAGGCTTCAAATTGATCTTCAGTGAAAAGCTGTGCACACTGTACTGCAGGAAAACCTTAATATGTGGGGCTAATTTGTGACATATCAGTGCAGGCAGATCCCAAGTTGGAACCAGGGCCACCTTGTGCTACTGGTGGTGTACAAACACAGAACAAAAAGATGGTTACTCCCCACCCTTAAAGGGCTTTCTGTTACGTTCCCAGAGTGTCAGTGCAAATATAGATAAAAACATTAAAATGCTCTTGCCGGAAGGTTGCCACCCAACATGACTTTATTTCTTAGAACTAAGAATGGTAACACACAAGAACCTCAAAGCATAGGCAGACCAAGTTGGATGCTTCTGAAAAGAGAGAGACACAATCCACACCACCTTCTACTGGGCTGGCTGGTTGCTGTCTGACTGCTCAAGGCACAGATTGCAGAGCCCCTTCACCTGCAAGCAAGACCAAGAAGCCCCTTACCAACAAGTGACAGTTTGTAATTTTACCACAGTTTTCAATGCACCACAGATACAATAAAATAGGGTAGCATTCTGCATACACTTAACACATTGGTGCATGAGTCACATTGGGGACAAGATTTAACATTTAGGATTCTTCAAAGCAAAGTCTTTGGGGGACATTTTCAAGGGCATGAAGGACAGTTGGGTGCCCAATGCTTATTGCATGTCAATATCTAGGTTCACACCTTGCTCATTAGCCTATACATATACGTTTGGCATAATATTAATCTAACTGTTTGGAAGCTGTGTTAGCAGAATGTGTTCTGCTCTCCCCACGATTCTGTTCACACCTGGAAAGTATCCCAAAACATCTTGTGTTAGCCAAAGTTTTGGCTTTAGTAGATAGGAAAACTGTCAGGATTAGTACCTGTGGAAAAAGAAAGTTATTTTCATCGGCCAGCATTGACATGTAACAAAGGAAAAGGATAATATATGTGATTTTCTACTGGTACAATTATATGAGGTGCCCTCATGGCCCTTGGTTTCTGGCATGCATGGGCTCAAACCAGAGAAATGGTGTAAACAAAGGTACCAGACAAACAAAGTGGATAGATGATTGGTTAAATCTAGTTTCAGATGATACACACAATGCCTATTTATTTGTGAACAGGATGGGTATAAAAAGGTTATGGCTTTAGCAAAGTAATTTTGGGAACACACCTTCTGAGTAAGAGAATTTAACAATGCTACATGACTTCCTGGAAACTGACATGGTATTGAACCTTCTTCCTGTACTATATTATTATTATTGCCCTTTAGTGATAAATCTGGGTGATATTGGTTATCTGGTCCCTTGGATATATTTCATAATGAACCAAGTGTGGTCCAGCAATTGCCTGCACAATTTATCAACAAGCAATAAAGCATCTATCAGACCCAATCATCTGTGTATAACAGCGGTCTCAAACACAAATCACCACGAGGGCCACTTGAGGACTAGTGCAGGGCCACGTGAGGACTAGTACATTCGACCAAGTGCCACACCACTGAAACTTTTTCATACAACAATATTGCAAATATTGGTAACAATAGTTTTGTTGTGGGCCACAGGAAATAGCTTTAGGGGCCTCATGCGGCCCATGGGCCGCATGTTTTTAACCCCTGGTGTATAACGTTACTCTGCATTGATTTCAGTGAAGCTGATCATTTGAATTTTACTCCAGTGATAAATACTTGCAGAATTTGGCCCCTTTAGCCCTCAAATATGAATGTTCAGGATTCTTCCAGAGCTACAAAGCATCTCTCCACCACCACCTGCCTTTAACAGTTAGTCATTACCATTTTTTCTTCATTGGTTGATGTGTTGTCTATCTGTCTTACGTCTTTTTTACAGGTTACTGGACAAGGTGAATTTAAAGGTGTAATTCTCATAAAGTCAAAAGAAGATCATCCTAGAGTCAAAAGAAACTGTTCTTAAAAGGATTGTTCAAACTCTGTTACAGTGGAACTACTGTATATGGAGTGTGAATACCCCCCAGTCACGGTGATTCATGGTATCAGAATGAGTGCCAAGCCTCGAGTAAAGTTTCACTCCACAGCATCAAACGTTGTTATTCAGGAGAAGGATTCACTTTACAACTGATTTTTTTCAAAGGAGCAGAAAGGATTTAGGAGCTCAATTGCATTAAGCCTGAGTGAGATGTTCAAAGTACTTACTGGAATCCATTTGATTGGTGATTCCAACTCATTAGGAATTGACTTTTAATGAAAATTGGGTACCTAAATCCATAGGCCCATTTGAAAATCTCAACAATTTCCCCCTTATTTTCATCTCTTTTGGGGGGGGGGAGGGCTAACACAATCTATTTTTACTTTTATTACAGAGAATTAAGGGCCGTTTCCTGCAGAAAACTCCCTGTATAAGTGTTTGTTCTTGGGAAATATTGCTAAACAATAAACAGTGGAGTTGATCCTCTGGGTTTAAATTAACTCAACTGCATCAATTCCAAAGGAACTGTGCCATTTTACACCACTAAAAAAGTGGCCCAAGAGGGATTATTTTTAGTTTGGGCCTCTAGCAATAAAATGTATTCAAGTGCAAGCACATAAAAAAGTGTTATTGAAGTGAAATATATGCCCTGATGAAAGTTTAAAGTTTCCCTGTTGTTTGTTCTGCTGTGCGAACCAACGCTCCCATTTGATGTGTGCACATTAGACATTTTATGAGAACACAGAAAATGCATCACTGTCTGTGTGTGTTTTATTGTTGGTTGTGCTTAATTTGGTCATAATGTGTGTCAAGATGAACCATTAATTTATATTGTAGTAAATGAAAACAAGATGATGTCCATGGATCAAACATGTGTGTGTTTGTCTGTGTGTGGGGGAGTGTGGGAGGAGCTATGTAGCACTTCAATTTATGGAATAATAGGGCTTTTAGGTTTTCAATCTAATGACCATTCTAAATCCTGCTCGTAGCCACATTATTTATTTTTGAAACAATTGTTCTCTCTCCCTACCTATATCAGGGTGTGAAAAGATGATTCTGGCTCCAAAAACTTACAAAAAGAGCTTGAAAATGCAATGTCAAGAGAGGTCTTTTGAAACAAAATACTTAAATGGACTGAAACCAAACAGCCATAAGTGATCTAATCTGACATAAAGTTGAAATTTGATTTTCTTCTTTACCCCCTTAAGCCCTTCTTTACTTCCCAGCATCTGTAACTTTTTATGGATCATATTTGATTGTAGATGCTTTGTACCTCAACCCAGCATTTAAAAAGCCAATGTGTGTTTCATTCACTTGCAGTAATAAACCAGATTTATTGCAGACTGTAATTTTTTTTAAGAACGAAACATGTTTAATTAAAAACATGACATAATGATCCCTTTGAAGACAGCTTGGTTATGTAAACCCAAGAACTTTGCTTAAATCCATATAAACTTTCCCCCACTGCCATGTCCCTCCCAGGTACAGAACTTCAGGCAATTGAGCAGATTAGCTACAGGAGAAGGCAATAAAGGAGGCTGGTTGAAAACACCCTATGGCCCATAACTAAACCCAACAGCATGGAAGATCTAATAAGGGGTACAAAATATTCAGGGGCATCACCTAATTCTTTCTTACTTTCCACCCTTCAAGGCAATGGGTATCTCAGGAACACAGCTTGTCCCAGAAAACTTCCACAGTTTGCTTCATTCTTAGTCGTCCCGTCGGGATGGAGTCTGTGTTTTAGGCTTGGCAGGGATGAATCAACCCAAGGCTGGAATTAGGCCAGGGTGTAAATGCTAGAGGGAAACAAGTTCTCCAAGAATGAGAGTGCATTTATGCAGGGATAAAATAAAGGCCTGAAAGTCAAGTTCTCAGCTGAATTAGATCAGTTTGGGGACTCTGAAATGCCATACTGGGATCATTACAAAACAAGTGGCTATCGGGGCAAAACTGAGCCTCTTAATTATAAGTGAATCCCAAATTCAAACACCTCTAGACATTGGGAAGACTCCTCTGGAGTCCTTCTGAGGTCAAGTCAAGTCCTCTGTGTTTGTACACTTGCTAGCACAATGACTCTGTGACTATGGCTCCTAGGTGCTGTGGTAATAAATAACTTAGCATTAATAATATTGAAAAATAAATGACATCACTAGCTGTTTGTATACACCCTTGTTGGGTTGCAACATGGACCTTGACTACCATCCAGGCTGAGTTTTTCCTATCATTGTCTCTGGGGGGAGAAATCATTAGCTTATGTGTAAGGTCACATTTGTATAGGTGAACAATTATGGTGTCACAAAAAAAGTCAGGGGTTGGACAGATAAAACTGTTGGCTTGAGATGGGTGGACCAAGGACAAAGAACACTAGACACAGGCAAATGGCAATATTGTTCAGTTTGGTCTGTCTGCAAAGATTTGCCAGGGTGGAAGAAGGTCCCTACTCTCTGAGACATGAGAAGGATCTAGGGCTTGGTAGGATGAAAAGGAGACTTTACTAGCTAAGTAAAGAAGCAGGGAAACTCCTGCTCCAAACTATATGGCATGAATATTTCGAGGAGACTTTTTACATAGGATGTGGAGAAAAGGGGAAGGGGGAGATGGGCGGGAGGTGGTTGGTTGTGCTTATGGAGAAATCAAATATGCTCAAGGAGGTACATTCCTCCTCCCCCATCCTGCTTCACTGGTGAAGGGCAAGGGATTTTTAAGAAAATTAAAATCAGAGCTGATATGTTCAAAGAAACCTGGAGGAAACAGATACTCAATATCTATCCAAATTCAGCAGCATTTGGAGTGAAATTTTCAATGGTTAACTGGTTTAGGAACTGATGGCTTTTATATTGACTTAGGCTCCTAAGTCACTTTTGGAAATAGACCTTAAGGTCCTAGATTTAAGTTTTACCATTGAGCTCTAACTTCTTCTGACTCATTTGAAAATCCCAGTGCCCATTTTTCGGTTGCTTGCCTTTTGCTCCCATTTTTCTCTTGACTTATTTCTAATGTAAAGCTTTTGGTTTTTCAGATAAAGAAAACAAAGGAATAATGTGCAAGTAAACTGGATTTGGTGGTGGTGGGGAGGATTTAGAAACCTGCAGCATTCTGAAGGTATCCAGCCGCTGATTGGGAACCATAGTTCTATAATGCACAGAGAGAGACATTTGAGTAGATGAGTTGTTCCAGCTTTGTCATTCAAAGAGAAGAAGGTATTATGTATTTCTGGCAGGTACTACTCTTTGTTAATTGCTTGCTTACACATCTCAAAAGATGTTAATTGCCTACCAAGCCCCTTGTCCTACAAATGTTTTAAACAGCCTCTTTGCTATCCAGTAAGAAACTTGGGAACTTGGGATAACATAATTCTTCGTTTCTCTTCCCATGCTCTTTCAATCGTGTAGGTTGTTCTTATGAACTTGCTCACCCATCAGACTCTCATATGAAGGCATAGTCCACTAGTTAGATTTACTTACTTAGGTTGTAAACTCTTGGTTGAAAGGACCACCTTTTTTTCAAGGTTTGTACAGCAGCTAGCACAAGGGGGTCCTGGACCATTACTGGGGTTCCTAGATGCTATTGTAATACATCCAATAAAAAATGGCCAACCTAGAGCACTGGCATTTTGTCCATGGCTGGTGGTTCCTGTGTGCTACTAGAAGAGGAAGAAGAAAATCACAATCATGCCTTAGACGAGAAGCTATTAATATTTCTTTATATTAAAATAATGTTGCATCGGTAATCACATGTGTTTGTATAGTTGGGCCCTAATCAAGACCACTCAAGACAAAAGACAGACCTTATGCTAAGAAGTTTATAGTCTAAATCAATAAGGCAAGTAAACGCATATGATGGCAGGAAATCAAAATGGCAAACAGTATGGACCCAAGCCACCACCCCTTTGATTTCAGTGAAATTGGTTTGGATCTGCATGTTCCTACCTTAATTAGTCTGAAGTATGAAACTGAGCAAGATTTTTTAAATTTCACACAATGAAAGAAATCAGGTTAACAGTAGAACTCAGCATTGCAAATACCTTGGGAGTGGAAGTTGTTCATAACTTAACAAAAAGTTATGGCTGTTCTTTCAAAAGTTTACTACTGAAAATTAACTTAATACAGCTTTGAAACACTGCTAAGCAGAAGAAAAAGGCTCCTTTTCCTTTACTTTTTAGTAGTGTGTGTTTAACATAATACTGTGCTGTGCTCTCTCTCTCTCTGGTTGCCTGATTGTGCACTTCTGGTTTCAAATGAAGAGTGTGGTTGTTTGCAGCTCTGTTGTTTGTAACTCTGAGTTTCTGCTGTAACTGTTTAGTTATTGAGCACCACTGAAACAGTTTTTGTGACTGTCAGGTCCTTACAGGAAATTTCTCTTGCTGAGTGATGGGCAAGACATCGATTGTCCTCCTTGCCAACCCCTCCAACTCTGGATTTTGGCAATTCACGTATGGCCATTCCCAGCAACCCACCCCTGCCCCCTGCCATCTGCTTCACTACCCCTGAGCAGAAAGAGATTGCCAAGCAGAGCAAAGAATTCAATAAAAACAGAGAAGTGTCAGAAGGAACTGGCATGGAAGAGTGAGCAATTTGGTTCTGTGAAAGGGAACTCAAGGCTCATAGCCAAGTAGAATCAGCCAAGAGATCCAGTGCTTGGGTTACTCAATGGTCACTTGGCAGAAGGGGCCTTAAATTATGAGGTACAACCACTGCCTCCCTCTTGCTATTTGGAGTCATCTGGCTGCCACCTCAGAGTTTCTGAATTGCAAAAGCCACACCACTGGGATTTGATTTTCTTTTCTTTTTCCAGACAACTAGGAGTTTATCACTTCTTCCAACTGATTTAGTCTGGAAAAGACTACTACTTGGCTCTGTAGCACAGGGTTTCTTCCTGCCTTTCTTCTGGCCAGATTTGATTCCCATAGTCCTGCCTTCTGATCCTAAAATCTACGGCTCTCTTTCTGTGGAGCTTTATTCTGCCTCTACCTCATTGTAAAAAGAAGCAGCCTGACACCAAATTGCACAGAAGCTGCCCTTGAGAAAAGATGAATGCTGAACCTTTGCCTTCCTTGTCATCTTGTGGTGTCCCCTTGGCTCACACTGTGACATGAGGAGTCTATTTTGACTGGCCAGATGCCGAGTGTGTGAATAAAATGAGCAGGATGGGTCCTATTAGGTCAGCTTCTCACATCTCCCAGCCAGTGTCCTTGGACCACTCTCACCTGTCTAATTCCAGAGTCACTCCGCATTGAAGCCAAACTGTAACTGTGGTCATAATCTGGGCTGGGATCAACATTAGAGCTGGGGCCTTATTGATCGTCTACCTATCAATGGTCTATGCTGTAATCTCTTTCAAATCCAATCCCAGCATTAGCAATACATATGCATTGTAGTATGCCTGCTTTCCACCCAGCCATTAGCACCTGGTGCTAAAGCTGCAGAATCCCCTGGTTCCTTTTGTAAAATTACTGACTGGGCCACCAGGTAATGGTTTTATTAATAGTGATGGGCCCTATAAAGCCATCTATTTGTAAGCAAACCTAGGTCAGGGGGGAGCTTTACTTAGAAACTGGGGCAATGCTATGACTTAATAATATCTTAAACTGTGGTTTTAAAAAAAGAGAGACCATTTCACATGGGGTGAAATGTTTTTGTTTTTCCAGTTGGCTGGTTTATTTTGTTGAGTTTCTGCCTGACTTCAATTTAGGAGGCAAAGAATTATATTTAGAAACACTTAGAGGCAGCAGGCAATTCTTCATAAAGGGCTGGGAGTGAAAAGAGACTTTAAAACCAGAATAAATTCACTGACTATCCATCTTTAATTGCAATGGGAAAAAGCAAAGGGGATGGGGATTGGGGGGGGGCTTTTAAATGAGCTCCATTTTTAGAAGAGACATGGCTTATGAAGTCAGTTTTGGCAGCTTGGAAAGAAAGAGCAACAAAAAGTAAAGTGGAACCTTCCCACCAAGAAATAATGTATCCAACATTTCAACGGCATGCGCATCCAAAAGCAATTAAACCAACCTCATTAAAATTATTTATTGAGCCACTGCTCCACATAGAAGAAAGAAAGAAATGCACAGAGCTAAAAGAAAGCTATTTCTCAGCGGGAGAAGGACTAAAAAAAGATACTTAAAAATTAATTAGAGGACAAAATAAGAAATAAAGCCAAATAAAAGCCATGAACGAAGGCCCTGGTTTAAATAAATAAATAAATAAGCTGTTCACAGGGAGAAGTAAAATAATAAAGAAATATAAAAAGTATTACATGTATTTTAGACTGATGGTGCCACCTAAGAGAGGCAAAACCCTACCTGGCTCTTTTATGAAGCAAACATTGCCAGTGCTTCTGAGTATTTTTGAGGATTCCCTGTGTTTAAGAGAATTTGCGCTTAAAAGGTGGAAAAGTCATAAAATACTGTTGAAGTGTTGGCTGTCCTAAGGGAATTCTTCGTCTCATCTCTTCAACCTCTGAGGTGTTCCAATCCTCAGCCCCTCTGCTTTCCCCATCCCAACTGAAATCTGCAAGAAAATTAATTCTCAGGGTCTCAGCTCTGCAGTTCTTTCAATTCCATCATCCCCCTGAAAGTCAATATGAAGGTTCCCTTAGCAAAAGGCAGACAGCATTGTGAACTCTCAGCATTTGAACTCCCCCTTAATTTATTTACCAGCCAGTTTACCATAGTGACTAGTATTAAGTTGGCAGTTGGTCAGGACTATTTCCACTTTGTAGCTCAGTCCATCAATGAGCTGAACAAGCCCAGCTGGAAGGGAAGAGAAATTTTTGACTTACAAAGGTAAGCGAACCATGAAAACTTTTAAGTTACATTTGTATAACACCTAACACAATGGGGTTGGAAGTAGAGCTTCTGCATGAAGAAGAAGAAGAAGAAGAAGGTGGCAATTGACACTTCACAGAGGAATTTCCAAATGCTGAAATTATTTGGACTAAAACATTTACAGTCATTTCTCTGGACAACAAATGTATCTGCTAATCCTGATTTTTCTGTTCCTATGTTAGGAAATCAAATTCTCCTGTTTTTACACTACAGTTTCCATTCACTTCTTTTTACACATTTTCTTTAAGGAAAACAACCAGGAGTGGCATGGGAATCACAGGAAGAACTAGTTTACTGGGATAAGATTAGATATAAAGCAGCTTTGCTATTCAGTAAAATGGCCTGCTAGACTGTAGAGTCGTACACTGAGCCTGCAAAGCCATTGTGGTGTATTTTCTTGCCACACCAATGCAGAAGCACTTTTCTGAAGCTACTTTGTCTACAGTGCAGGTGGTGAAAAGTGAGTGTTCCACAAATAACTCATCTTAAATGTGTTCACTTTGTGTACAGCTTTCAGTGGTTTGCTTTTACAACTGTTATTAAGTGTTGTAATTTTGCTTTGTTAGCATTTCTCCCCAAAAAATCACATAACCTCTTCTCAGGGTAAACCTTCAGATCTTATTCTTTCTTTCTTGAAATTACTCAGCAGAACCACATGATGTTTTATGTGGCAAGTGAAAACAAAAGTCCATTCATTCTCCTGCAACAGTTGCTAAACAAGGTCCTGTTGACAGGCGCACCTGTAGATGTTTCACAGTTCAACTTAAGTGTAATGAGGGAGCTCAATATCTAAAGGACGACCTCTTGTCAAAGGATCTGATCCTGCTCCTGTTAAACTCCCACTGACCTGAGTGGTGGAGGATCAGAGAATAGGTGCCCAATTCCCTTAATTTCTAAACAAAAACATAAAGATCAACTGTATTTACCTGCATGTATATTTTGTTTCCTCTTTGAAGTACACAACATGATAGAACCAGTGGTCAGAACATTGCAGGGAAATGCAAGGAAGGGTTGACCAGGCAAGATATGAAATTGCTCAACTTAATCAGATCAACTGACTGTAGTCAGGAAAGAGTCTTGCTGGGTATTTCCTCAGATATTGTGACTCTCAGGTGGCCACCCTCTAGAGTTCACACTAGGATGCCATGGAGGGTACACAAATGCAAGGACATTGTAGAAAATATAAGACCACATCAGGGCCGGCTCAAGGGGTTGTGGTGCCCCGAGCCAGACTTTGATTTGGAACCCCCCCATTCATGGAGGTTGAAAATGGTTTTCCAATGTGCATAAATCTCCAGCATCTGCCTGCACAGGGATTTAAGGTGCACTCTGCCTATATGACTTAAGCTGCAGGTTGACTAACAGTGCCTGAGCTGCTACGAAAGAGTTGAAGAGGCAGGAGCCAGCCTGATCATCGGGGGGGGGCTAGGTGCCCCCAAGAACTGTCACCTGAAGCCATGTCTGTCTCTTGCCTCACAGTAGAGCTGGTCCTGGACCACATAGTCCTTACTTACCTCCCCACTAAAACCAGTGAGGGTCTAATCCATCTCTGTAGTCAATGGAGACACGTTCCAAAGGGTAGCCTTGTTAGTCTAGTCCAGCAAAACAAACAAAGAGTCCTGCGGCTCTTTTAAAGACTAACATTTATTTATCGCATGAGCTTTCATGGGAGAAAAATCTCACTTTGTCAGATTTCCCTTTAGTAGCAGTTAATATCCTAGCGCCTGATTAGAACCCTTTGCCTCTGTACAAACACATGGGCAGTTGGGGCTATAAAGATAGGAATCTACAATAATTAATCTTCTTCTACAGTTTCCATAATGAGGGCAAGAGTCATTGCTTAATTTATTATTTGTTTGCTTATTGAAGCTTAGGGTAGAGCTAGTGAGAGAAATAATTTTATTCCCTCACAAACAATGTAAGTGAAACTTTTCATCCAAGATTGTGTTCTGAATTTTTTTGAGGGGAAGGGGTAAAGTTTGAAAATATGAAACAGAAAATGAAAGATTTTTAAAATGAGAAACCCAAAATTTCAATTAAAGTAATTTTTGTTTTGCTTTGCAAAAGACTTTTTCTTAATAGCTTGCCATCTTTGAAGTTCAAGTCCCCTTTGAAACAGATGCACAATTTTGTCCCATCAGTGTTTGTGTTGATCTCCTCTCTGATGTCAGTGCTCAAAAACTAAATGCACACCCTGGCCCAGAAATTTTAGCTTCAAAGGAGTCCAACTGATTCGGAGATCCCTTAAAAGCACAGATCCAATCTGACCTAGTCCATTGTTCCCGAGAACAAGAGTAGTAGGAGATTACAAGATTACATTCTGGCCTATTGAGTGAGACTGGGCCAGTTGCTTCTCTGTTCTGTGCCTCAATTTTCCTATCTGTAGACTGGGGGAAATGACATCAACTTTGTTTGCCAAAAGCTTGAGCTTGATGAATGAAGGGAGCTAGGTCAGTGAGTGCTTATATACGCATCAATTATTATTATTATTATTTTTCTGAGTACTAGAAGCCTGATCTTCTCTCCCATTAGTGAAGGTGAAGAGTTGGGAAAAACAATTCTTCTGGACTCCTGTCTTGTTCTCCTTTGCATCTTTATGGCTCAGAGGTGATGACCTGGCCCTCACTGAAGACAGTGGGAAAGACATGCTTGGCTTTAATTAATGCCAAAATCTGGATCAGTGAAAGTGTAGTTTCCTTCAAGAGCTTTTCGTAGGGTCCCTTATGAGTCCTGATAGACAGTATAGGGTCCTTTATGCAACACACACACACACACACACACACACACACACACTTGAAATGAGCAAGACCTTATGGACTCCGATAAGAGCTTGGAAAGATTACAGATGCTTAGATTCTAGGAAATGATCCCAAGCCCCTTGAAACCAAAGGATATCCTTCCATGCCCTTTGGCTCATCGTCTACTAAATAAATGCACATTCCCTTCGGGTGTGGAAGATGCTTTTGAATGGGTACATTGTACTGGAAAGCTGATACTTTTGGCAGGATGATGTTGATCATGGCTACATAAATGATGGTCACCGGACAGAAATGTGTGCAGAGCAAACCACTGGAATTTCCTTTTGCCATAATCTGATCCTTGAAAATTGAGTAATGGGCACCTAGCTCCTTCAGATTCGTTTGTGAATCCCAACCACGGGTGATACAAGTTGTAGTTGGGCTCCACCGAGTTGTACATGTATTCCTACACCTCAGTCTATCCCCGACATTTATACTTGTCCCTCGTACTGGCATCCAGGAGCACCTCCCACCATCTCCTGTGGGGTAGGGAAACGCTATTATCCAACATTGAACGATGGATGACAGACTGTGTCATTTGCTTCCAAGGAGGGGTGCAGTCCTGGGAATAGAGATCTAACCACGGGCCCATGCATTTCACCTGCCTCCTTGGCTCGTTGGCAGAGACCTCAGAGTTATAGAAGAATGCTTTCTTTTAAATAATTCCAGTCACTGAAATTTCCCATTGTCTTTCCTTCCTCTTGCTTTCTGCTCAGAAAATGAAAAAAGAAGGAGCACGCTGGGGGGCACAAGGAGAAACAAAATGCACTTTTTGGTTGAAGTTGCTCACATAGAAATGAAATACAACAGGAGGGTCACAGCAAGGACCCGTTGGTTGTGTGATGCCCACCAGATTCGGGGAGCGGAGCAATAGCCTGGTTATATGATTCACTTCGATCTTCCACTCGGTATTTCATGCCCCCGCCTGGTGTCAAATTGCACACCGCTTTCTTTTTCGTCGGTAGCTTGTTAATGTCGCTTTGTGACGTAATGTTGTGTAGTGATGTCACTTTCCACTTGCTGTCCTCTGTGACGTCAGACATTCACTCCGAAGTCCCAGGAGGCAGAAAATCACTATGTCCAATGCCGGGGTGGGAGTATGTGAGTGAGTGAATTTATCTGGGGCTGAAATTTAGACATCGCCTTTGCATTTTGTGTGGCTCCTTCCTGAGTGTCCTGGTTTCCGATTTTCGGAGGTGCTGAGGACCCTAGGGTGCTGGTCCAGTCTAGTGAGATGCTACAGGAGCTGCCCAATTCATCCATGGTCGCCTTTGCAAGTCCCAGCCCCCCTTACTAGGCTCCTTTGCAAACCCTGCATTCACTTCGCAGCGCCTCAAACTCTCATTTTATTTTATTTTTTTGCCCTTCCAGCCACTGGCTCACACGTGAGCCATTTGCTAATGTCGAAGTAAAGGATAGCTGCTAAAAAAGAAAAGCAAAACCTCAAACCCTAGGAATCCCGCTCCCCAGGACATCTGTGGCGAGCGCTCAGTTTTAATCATGTGCAAAGCATTTCTCAAGCCGGGTTGGAAACACGCGAACTAGTGTCTAATGAATCCAATGCAACTCGGATTAAAATGAGAAATGTCTTCGCCATTCTTCACTGGGAACTTCGCAATCTGGTGCAGAGGCTGACTTTTTATTTAAAACAAAAGTGAAGACCTCAGAAAGAGAAATTAAAATAACAAACAAGCACAGGAGCGGGAAGGGCAGACGTTTGCATAAATGAGAGCCTGCATATAAACCAATGTAGATTTGAACTATGAATGGCCATTTCTGCGTGTTTACACGCCCAGACAGAAGAGACACAAAGAGCTACACACCGCCTGTTAAAGGTTTACTTTAACAGGTACGCTCCTGATGTGAGTAAATATAAGACTGTTTGGACGATTTGTAGTCCTTATTTGCCAAACCCAGTTGCCAAAATTATTCACTACCAACTACAGTCTTTGCGCCGTTGCTCATCCTGTTATTATGTGATTACAAAGATTTTTCTCGTTTGAAAAGAAGAACAGGGCTGCCCAGTTCATAACAAATCCTCAAGGTACGTCTAAAAAAGTGGATTCTGCTCTCTCTCTCTCTCTCCAATAAAAAAAATGCCGATCTGGATCACCGTTTTCCATAAAAATGTGTTTGAGTAAGGACCTTTTGTTTCAGCCCACTGAATTTAATGGGAGTGTGGATAGTGCAAAGAATGTAGGACCTGGTCCGAGGTGGAGAAAAGAGAAGCTGCAAAAACTAACAAGGAAAACTTTAAAGGTAGAGTTCGTGTAGCCTAAAAAGTCCTCGAACAGGGGGCGAGGGTGTTCTCTTCTCGATTTATGGTTCACATGGCTACCTTTACAATTCTAACTCATCCCTAAATTTACTTTCTTGTCTGAAAATGTGAATGTCTGTATGCTGAGTATATAAAGGTCGTGTAAGGATTGAATAAATAGCCATATAGATATAAAGAAACAAGAATATGACCAGAAACTGCAATGAACTTTAGATTATTTAGAGTGGATTCGTGAGTCCAAATCACATAAACATTAGATCGTCGGCTCGGTATAGATATGGAAATCCATCTATATAGGGATGTATGACCGGACCAATAAAGATGAGGTATCTAGCTAACTAGCTATCTGTCTAATTTCCATACACAACCATTTCTCTCCCTCTGTCCTTAATGACAAGATACTAAGAAGAAATATGGATTATTTTGGACCCGAATGTGTATATGCATCTTTGGTTGTAGGTTAAGACGAAAGTTATACACAAAATCTCTCAGACGTCCGCTCTAATTTTTAGTAGAGTGAGGAGCCATTTAGAAATTATGAAATACTAAGAAGTGGGATTTTTCACCTCAGCCGCTTACACTTTTTTGAATCCGTTTTACAAGGCCCTAAATTTTAATTCTTTGTTTCTTGCCCACAGATAAGCCAGAGGCAGGAAACAAGCAACTCCTCCGTCAAAGAATTTTTTGGGTTACCTTCAACCAATATACTAATCTGGCCGGTGTAAGACTTTGCAAACTGAAAATGGAAGACAGAAAGTTTCTGGTGGGGCATGAATGGAAACATGAAGAACTGTACATTGGTTTTCTGTTATTTGTGTTCTAAAATTAGTTGCTAATTAAGTTATTTGTGTTCTAAAATTGTTGCTGCGTTTTCGTTGGAGGACCACAGCAATTTTCTTCTATCAGCACTTCAAGATTCGTATGTTTAAAAGTCGTTTGTCTCGGGTAGAAATGTGTAATTGGGGCAAAGTGATTTAAGGACACATATTTCCAATCCTAGGTAGCACATTCAAGTTCATCTTTTATGTTCCAAGAGGAAGAAATCGAATATAAGTAGGAAGTGTCGAAGGCAAAAATTCTCTTTTTCTATAAGGGGATATTAAAAACAAAATCAAAGCAAACCAAACCTTCTAAACATAGTGGGTTTTATTTACGTATTTATTTTACTAATAGAAACAGCAAAAAGCTATATGATTCCTATGATTTATAAAGGCATAGCTCTCTATTAATTTCTTTGGTTACCCTGGTCCAAAACGGATGGTTAGGTAGGATGTATTTTAAGTTCAGATGCAGAACTCGCAGAGGAATAAAATGAAATGAAATGTCTGTATCCCTATTTCCACAAAGGAGAAAGAGTTGCCACGGAATTTAAGGTTATTGTCTTTTTAAGTTTCAAAGCATTTCTTAAGCGACCTGCCTTACTGTAGCTGTTGTGGGTGATGATGAGAAAAGCGACGTCTTGACTTTCATCAATGTTTAGGAAACGTCCAAGAAGTAACACAAGAAAGGATGCTTTATTTTAAGACAAGACAGTTGGCAAAGATTTTTAATGCTGGCCGTGGGACTGAATATTCTTCTGTAGTAACAGTTCACAAGGATAAAATAAATCCTATATTCGGGCGTTATTTTTGCCTGCAAAATGTGTCCCTATCTACCAAGACAGATGGGGCTGATGCACTCCTTACGTCTAAATAAAGTTGTCGGACAGCACAACATCTTAATGCACAAGGGGATTTGGCTCAAAGACCACGGCAGATTATCATGAAGCGTCTTCTCCCTAAAATACGTGATGATTAACTATCTGAAGGGGGATGCTTGTTAAAAACCTGCTTAATTAGTAAAATAGGCAAGAAATCTTAAATCTCATACAACTGGGCCCTCCGCTGTGCTCCAATAATTGGTGCGCGAGTATTTTGCCGATCTACCTGTCCTTTTTCTTGTCCTCTGGACGAAGCTGGTGGGAGTGCGTTGACGAAAAGAACTGCAAGGTGTGCACGAAATACCAGGAAAGATTGCAAAGAGGAATCCATGAGAAAAGTTAAAAGATGTTAGATTATGATTTTCTCCCACGAAAGCTCATGAGATAAATAAACGTGTTAGGTTTTTTAAAGTGCCACCGGAGTCGTTGCGTCTTTTACCACAAGTAAAAAAAGTAAGTAGCCATGTTACCTTGCAATTTTAAACTAGTTGCTGGCAAATCAATTTGCCACTTGACCAAACTAGGCTGGGACTCCTTTCTCACTTTTCAGCTCCAGGAAGAATCCCTGCCTAACTCCACAATTTGCGTTTGACATCCACTTCCCTGCCCTGCCCTCAGCCCTCTAGTTAGCCTGGCCCGTCGGCCACACAGGATCCAGCCCTTACTGTCAACTCCTCTGGTGCTCGTCCGGGTTCCCATGAACAAGATGCAGGGTGTGGACTGCAGACCGGGTTTACAGAAGAAAGACCCACTGTTGCAGAAAGCAGTCTTCATCTTGCCACGATAACTAGTGGTCACTTGCAAAGCAGTAAATTCTGCAGAACTCCATCAATATCTGTCCTAGCTAAAGACAGAGCGATATCCGGTGGGCTTGGCTCTGTGAGTATTTAAATCATAAACACGTGGTTTGGTGCCAGCTTTACAGCTTATCTGCTTTTACTTTGCTTTGTCTGGAAGAAAGTAAACCAGGCGCAAGTTTAATAGTCTATCTAACTATCTCCATACACACCCATCTATCCGCTGTCTCCATACTCAGCCATCTATAGGTCCTGTTGCCTGTTACTGTTTTATTTGGATTTAACTGCATCTTAGAATGGAAGTTCACTGCCACCCTTTCTATTAATGAAATATTCACAAGGAATGAGAGAGGGCAAAGAGTGGCCCCCTAATATCCCCTCCACACAACCTCTTTACTACATAAGAATGACCAAGGAGCACTTTTGAAAATCTGGCTGCTTCATTCCTATGTTTAAATCGGAATCCCATCTATGCCGACATAGATGTGCAGTGGCCAGATTTTCAAAATACATAACATTTATAAATATCTCATTCCCCCTCGCTACAAAAATACCGCCAGCCTCTTTACCCTCCGAGACCTGTTTCCCCTTCCAGTGGGGTTCCAGCTCCTGACCCCTTGAGATGCCTCTGAAAATCCCCAATTTAATGTTGAACGCCTGTTAAAGACCTTTCCTGTGGGATGCGACCGCATTTAACGTTTTCCCCGATTAAGACCTGGGCCAGCTAAATTGAAGCACATTCCCCCTACGGTGGGTGAAACTCCGTTACTGGGAGGAGCAAAGATGTCCGGTCCTGACCATAGGTGACCAGTTCAAATTTGGATGCACACAAGCATTTCCCATAGAGACTGTTCTGCACCCGTCTAATGAACAAGCTCCTAAAGGTGCCAAACACCAAGTTCATTTTTAATGCTCTATATGACCTTCAGTCCACGTGCTCTGCTCCCATCCACTTCAAATAGGAGTGGTATCCGAAATCAAAAAGCCGTTGAAGACTCAGTTCTGTAGCAGAACCTAGGAAGAGGTGCCATGGGCCTGCCTCTGCCTTCATGGGGCTGGTAGAGACGAATCTGGATGTTGCAATGTTGTTTCAGTCTGCTGGTCCAAGGGTAGACAAAGTGAGGTGATATCTTCTACTATCACCAGCTTCTGTTGGTGAGGGAGACCAGCTTTCCAGCTACATAGTGCTCTTTTTCAAGTCTGGGAGAGGTACCCAGTCCTGGTCTTTACTAGAAAATCTGGTCAGTTTAACCTCTGTCAGGGGTGTGAACAACCCAGACATCTGACCAGCTATGTTAAAGTGACCTCTATCTTGTCTAGGAAGAGCTAAATCAAGAGATTCTTCCCTCAACCTTACTACTGCATTTCTGAGAGAGGGATTATCTACCACAACAGAAGAACCCTTTCAGCTGATGTAGTTAGCGTCTAGACCAGGGGTGGCCAAACTTATGGAACTCAAGAGCCACACAAGTTGATTATTAAACCTTCAAGAGCTGCACTGAGGCATACAGCCATATACTTTTACCTGCTAAATTGATTTTCTGAGAGCCACACTTTTTCACTCAAGAGCCACATGTGGCTCCTGAGCTGCAGTTTGGCCACGTCTGGTCTAGACTAAAGCACTATAGCCCTACAGGTATGCCACTGTGACATGTTGAGTGTGGACAAGCCCTCAGCTGAACACACTTTAAGGGCTTGTCTTCATTAGTGGAACAGATTGTTTAGCAGAACTAATTAACACCTATTCAAAGACAGCATTCAAGGTGAAGCGGCCCATTAACATTCATAAATTCAGTATTAAAACCTGTTTGATATTATTATTTAACACTTTGTTTGATTTTTAGTGTCTGGCAGAGCTATGAATTTATTCTCCCAGGTTTATCTTTTGAAGGTGTAGTGCACATATCCTTTGAGGATGAGGACTGAGGTGATTAAGAAGTGTTCATCCATTGGGAAGAGCTATCTGTAAGGTATGGCCAAGTGGGGTGAGGGACCTGGGCCCCATGCTCTTGGAGGCTCTGTGCTTCAACATCACAAGAGTTGCAAGTCCTGCCATAAGAAAGAGTAAGTCCAAACATTTAAACAAACACACCCAATTTTTTCTACCACAGCAAAGAAGGCAGATTTCTCATTCCCTGCTCCTGTCATATGGTACCAGAAGCTGAAAATTCAGGAGGCAACCAGGCCCAAAACATGAGAAAATGACCCACAACGTTAAGGGAGGGCCACACAGTACAATTTGTCCTAGTTCCCACATCCCGCCTCCACCAGTGATGGTCCTGCCCATGGGTGATATAGGGGTTTTGTCTTTGTCATTTTTTCATTCTAGTTCATTCAATTACATAGTCATCATTTAGTTTTATCCACATAGTTGTTACAGAGGTATTTTGTACAATGGATAAGGTACACCAGAGGTTGTAGTAGGTACCTGTAGGATCCATGCATCTTGAAAGCTGGGAGGGAGTTGGGAATTTATCATTGCGGCAGTGGAGATAGTCTTCAGGTTTTGCATTTGTTGATCTAGCAGAGCCTGATGCCACTTTGAGCTGTGGGTCTGCTCTGTGAGGAGTATGCTTGTCATGATGAGTTTGATAAGGATGGGAGATTGTTTGAAGGCCAGAGGAGGAGGTTTGAGGAAAATTTCTTTCAGGATGTGATCTCCATCCTGTATTAGTTGTAGCAGTTTATGCTATTCTGTTTGGGTTCCAGTGTGTGGTTAAAGGTGACAGCTGGGGTGGATGTCAGAGGGTTGTGAGGGGTGGGTGGTTGAAGCATGTTATTTTGGGGGTATTTGAGTGGTCTGTTCAATACTGAGATCTCCTTTTCTGGTGAGGGATACTTATTTGATGACCACATTTTTAAGTATGTTAAGGAGCTTATCCCAGATTTGCTCTCTGAAGCATAGTCTATGGTCTCTGAGGACCTGGATGCAGATAATAGATTCCTTGGTGTGTCTGGGATGGATGCTGGAACTGTGATGATCTGTAGGTTTCTTGTATATAGTTGTCTATAGCAGCAGTGTTTCCCAACTAGTGTGTGGTGGCACACAGGTGTGCCACTAATTTTTTTGAAAAACTACTCAAAGAGCTCTGGATTGGCTCATTGACTCATGAATATTCATGAGTTTCTTTAGAAACTATATGGTGGTGTGCCTCAAATTAATTAAAAGTAACAAGGTGTGCCACAGCAGAGAAAATGTTGGGAACTGCTCGTCTATAGGGAAATCGATGCAGATCTATAGGGAAACCAATGCATGTGTGAAAGAGTTCTAGAGAGAGTTTGATGGACGGTGGCTTGGTAGTTGTTGAAGCTGTTGTGGAAATCTGTGGTGCAGTTAGTGTCATCTGTCCAGAGGATGAAAATTTTATCAGTGTATCTCAAGTATGTTACTGGTTTGATACTGAATTTTTCTAGAAATTCTTCCCCAAAATGAACAAGGAGTCTTGTGGCACTTAAAGACTAACAAATGTATTTATTGCACAAGCTTTTGTGGGAGAAAACCCCATTTTGTCAAATGCGTACCACAGGACTCCTTGTTTGTTTTACTGAGTCAGACTAGCACTGCTGCCACTTTTGGAACTTTCCCAAAACGGTCCATGGAAAAGTTTGTATACTGGGATACTGTTCCCATTGTTTAAACAAAGAGTTTGTTGCTGAGTGTAATATTGTTATGAGTGAGTGAGAGGATGAGTTTGAAAAGGTTATCTGAGTGTTGTCTACTGTCTTGTAGTATTTGAGGAAGTCATCAATGTTGTCATTGCAAGGGACGTTGGTGTGTAGGAAGATGCCATAATAGTTGTGCCAGACGTTAAAAATTATGATTGAAGATACTGGATATATGACTTATCACAACAGTCTGTATCCTCCTTAAAACTTCCTTGTTTGTCTTATGACAGCAGGTCCCTTAACAGACAACCTTGAATGGTCCCACATAAAAAGAATTAGCTACTTATGCTAAACAGTCTGTTCCACCCTGAATTTAGCTGTGGCACTCTGATTATTTTTCCCAGACCTGAAGAAGATCTCTGTGCAGTTTGAAAATATGTCTTTTTCACCAACTGAAGTTGGTCCAGTAAAAAATACTACCTCGTTCACTTTGTTTCACTAGGAATCTGGAAATGTGTTTGTCAAGTCCTTTGTTATTCTCTTGTCAAAAGCTCTTTTTTAGCCTTGAAATCTGTTACAGTTTCTTCTCCTTTCTGTCTGAGTTCAGCCTGGAATTTCCTCCTCAAATATCTGTATCTTAAGGCATTTAAAGCAGAAGGGACCCAACCACAACACTCCCAAGTCTGAAATAGTTTCCAAGTGGTTGATGAGGTGAGTTTTAGCTACTAGAAATAAATGAATACTCCTGTAGCCAATTCTGAAAGTGCCTGAATGAGTTAAGAGCACTAATGCCACTGGAAATCAAAGTGTTTCTTTAATCGTGAGAGGTTCTCAAGTGAAGACTATTGTGCCAAGATCATTCAATCAGTCAGTGAACTAAAACTGTAATCTTCCATGGTATCATAATTTGTGGAATTGAAGGAATGCCTGGAAGGAACAACAGACTGTCTAGCTTTTTCTGTTACTCAGGCCTGCAGTACTTAAAGACCTTAAACCTCATTTTCAAAAGATTTAGACATTCAGAGCCAAAATCCCATTAGAGATTACAAGAAGACCTTCCCCATTGTTCTCAATGGAAAACGTTCTCTTTTGTTCTCAATTAGAGGAGTGTCTTTTGTTCTCAGTTGGGGAGACAGGGTGTAATTGTCCATTGCTCCTAATAGAAGATGCAGGGTGCTGGGTGCTTTTAAGGATCTGGCCATATATGTGTAGGGTGCTGAAAGTCCTTCGTTGGGCCATGAATGACTCATGATTCCTGTCAAACTCCTGGAGGTTAATAGATATACAATGGGTATCAGAGGATGTCAGGTATCAATGGATAAAGGACATAAATTGCCACACAAGTGTTGCTTTTATGATTGTATGCTGCGATCTAACCCTATTTTGAGCCATACCCTCTCTCCCAGCTGTGGAAACTGCATTTTGCGGGAGGGAGGGGACTTAGAGGTGGAAGAAGCATGTGTGTTTCCTTTTCCACAGCAAAAATGAAGCGAGACCAATAAAGGGTGCAGAATTTAGTAAAACAACAGATCATGGAGGTTGTGATTGATCTTTTCATGCTCCACGAGGGAAAAAGAAGCCATAGTGGTGGTCAGCTGCACACAGAAGGTCCACTCCAGACAGGGCACCTGTACTCTTTAGTTACATGCGAGTAATGGTGCCAGGGAATCAGAGAACAGCTACATGAACGTAGGACTGGAAAATAGCTCTGGTGTCATGAAATCCATGAAGTCCTCAGCTATTTAAGGCCACATAAACCGCTTCATAAATGTATCAAGCTATCTTAAAACTAGTTGTGTTGTTTTCCTGGCTCCTGCTCTAAGGGGCTGGTCCAAAACTTCCCTCTTCTGATAGGTAGAAACCTTCTCATTTCCAACTTACATTTATTCTACTTATTCCAGTTTAATCCCATTAGTTCTGATGACAGGATTGCCATTTACGTTCAGAGGCTCGTCCCTCTTGCTGTTCATTCCCTCCAGCATTTAAGGAGAGCAGTCAGATACATCCTTTCTCAGCCTTTCTGCTGATGGGCTAAAGAAGCCCCTTCTGAGTTAACCTGTGCGTCCCCTTGATCTTGGTGGTGGCTCTCCTCTGCTCCTATGCTTACACCTTATACTGATGACTGCAAATTCCTTTTGATTTCTAAAGGCAACAGGTGACATATTTCCCGGATGTAGGACCGGATGTGTGTGGATGTATGGCCAGAGCTGGGAGTGTAGGAGAGGGGGAGTGCTGGCACCCTGCTTAGCATATTCCAAATTTCAATATGAAGTTCCATCCACAACTACAGATAACAGCCACTGGTGTCACACTCCTAATGCCACAATTGGCTTCAGAGTAGATGGTAAATGGAGACAGTTCTTATAAACCAGTCCTCCCAACGTGATCTTGTTCCAGCCCATCTATTTGTGCACCAGCCAACACTGTCTCTGTTCACATCCCAAAGGTCACCTCCAAGAGCTCTTGCTCCCATTTTTCCCCAATACAGGCCTCAGGTGGTGAAACTCATCACCGCTTTCAAAAGTGGGGATGGGGCAATATTCTCTAGGTTCTCAGTGGGGCTATGATAAGGTGGGACACATCACTGGTTTCAATTCCGGTGCCAGAGGGACCTTTGTTCTTGATGGGTATAGGAGGAGCTGCAATTCACCATTATTTTCAAAGCTGGGGGAGAAGCGAATTTTCCATTGTTCTCGTTGAGGGGTAGGAGGAAGGTACAAATCGACACTGTTCTCAGTGAGGGGTCGTGGAGGTGGGAGTCCACGTTTGCTTTTCAAAACCAGGGCGGGAAGCAAAAACGAGTTACTAGTTGAGGACCCTGGAGGTGACTAAACGGGAGAGGAGCTCTGTTTTGGAAAATCTTGCCACTGAAGACTTAAAGCCAAAGCTTAAATCTTATGATGGAGACCCCAAAGAAGCCCTGGATTCTGCGTGATCCTGGTAGGGTTCTAGCCAGGAGTCCAAATTACCCTGATGTCCAAATGCCCAATGCATCTAATCAGCTGTGTCTAGTGCCTCCCACTTTGCTTTTGCTCGGATTCCTTTCAAATTGCGAGATTTTTTCTTCCACCTTTGAACATTAATTAACTACCGGACCTTTATGGCGTCATTTTCCTTTTGTGGTTCATACCAGGATTGTGATGGCTTTGTGACAAGGTTGGTAGTTTTGTCCCGTGTTAGAACATTGCCTGACACCATGGGATGATGGGTCATGATTGGAGTTCTTGAGTGTAGAATAAGAAAAGACTGGAAAATCTGTCTCTTTAATAGACTTTTTCGTCTCTCAGTCCTCATGACTTACACTTCCCTGCATTTATTTTCCTCCCATTCTGTAAGTTCCCCATCTTCAAAGCGTCTAACCTCCAAGTGCGGTTTTCTCCCAGGAAAGCTCATGCAATGAATAAATGTGTTAGTCTTTAAAAGTGCCACAGGACTCCTTGTTTGTTTAAACTGGTTCTTTGGCCAAGAGTTGCTGTTTTTACCGTGCATCTCCAAGGACGGAATTAGGCTAAATATCCGCAAATAGCAAAGCTTGTGAATGCGAAGCGAAGAACTAATAATTCCAGTACAGGGCTGGCAGTTAGGGGTCTGGTCTCTGATAATGGAATAATAGGAAAACAATTCACAATTCTCTGCATCTGAAATTTTGCCAGTAAACTTTCTTTTCACATATCTTTTAACTTCTCCCTGTCCCTGTTACCTTTACAAATGGCAACGAAACACAGTGATTCTCCTAGTCAGTTTTAACAAGATGAAGCCATTCCTAAATCCTAACAGGGGCCATTCGTGCCATCGGAGGGTCCGCATGAAACTGGTAAGAGCAGGGAGTATCCCCAAACTGTCCCATAGAGTTTTGAGCTCTACAAACGTGCGAGGAGGGAACAGGGGGTGCTCCAAGTTTCCTGCGTTTGACGGTTTCATTTGGACACCGAGAGAAAAGTCCTCTTGTGATCTATGAACGCTAAAAAAGAAAAGAAATCAGCTTGCGGTGAGAATATTCTTTGAGTAAGTTTTTGGGAACCCTTCTAGTTCATGGGGGGGATCTTCGCTTAACAGCCAATGGCTGCTTTTCCTCCACAGTCCGAAATCCCTCTGTATTTTTATTTCCAGTCACCAAGAGCTCTGCCTGAATAGGAGCGGAGAAAGCCAAAAGTTTACTGTATATCCCACTGAAAATGATTTCCATGACGGCGGCCTTGCTAATTTCCTCAGTCTGAAGTTCCTGAGTGTAGTTTCACAGCTATCTTATTTTAAAACTTTCAGTATTACCCATTTAAGACAAAAAAAAAAGAATATATAAGTTGGGAAAGGATCGAGTTATTTACTTCTATGAACATAGATTTTAGGTACAGCCTCTTTTTCCTGCTGTTTGTCTTCCGATGCTGACCGGGTTTCTTGATTAGTCAATGATTTGGATATCTTTCTTCCTTCCTTCTATTATTATGTTCCTGAGCAGTAAGTCATTTGAATTCAGGGTTTGCTGTGATTATTCTAAGATATGAGAGGATTACATTAGGCATAAATCAGAATCAACATCCCACAAAGAACAGATAGAATCTAGGCGGTGATAATTTCTTTATAAATTCCTAGTACAACTTTTCCTGCAGAAGATTGTATCTGCACTTGAATTAAGTAGAAATCTAGTCACGTTTATATTCCAAAACCAACAGCTCATTCCATTTCCACGTTCATTTGTGAGGTTTTTGTCTTATTTTGTTATGTTCAGAGCTAGAACTGACCAGGGGAGAGGTGAACAGTGTTTGACAAAGATAGACTATTTGCACGTTAAGAATTCTGTGTACTGAGTTAACATCTTTTGTTTAACTTTATGCCTCTCTACTCCATTAAAAATGGATCTAATAAAATGTAATCTGATTTTGTGAGGCACACTGAAAACATCACATAGGAAATTTTTTAAAAATAATTTCTGACTTCTGGAAAATATATTCTTCCTGCTATAGAAAAATCTATGCTCCATTCCAGTCTTTTGCAAAAATAATAAGAAGTAATTCAGAGCTTAAGGGTGCTGGGTTTTTCCACCCCTCTTCACAATTGTACAAATTGTGGACTATTTTCTGTTTATTTATTCACCGCTCAGGAAAAATGCACGATAATATTCTGATTACACTTCCCCATTGGAAAAGCAACCCCCGTGTTTTCATTTAGATCTAGTTCTCTGCTAATACCAAAGCAAATGTCAAAATTATTTTTCCCTGTTGCATGACCCCAACAAATACATTGTTTTCTGTGCAACTATATTCTTATTTGGGACCGACTATACACAAGAGATCGTGTAGATTGCATGGGTGAGACTTCAGTGGTTCATGGTGAGGCTCAGCTATGTTTTATGAACTTAGGTATTAATTATTAGCTAGTGTAATTCAAAATCAGCAGAGCTCAGTTTGATAGCTGCTGCAGGGTGAAACTGGAATATTAAATCAAGAATTGGAAACACACAATTTATCATGGACTCTGCTGTTCGATTTGGAAACACTCCACTAAGCGGGAAATGGCCATGTTATTCCCTGACTGTGGGTGTAAATTTTGCTTTTTGTTGAACCGATTCTCTATTTTCCTCCAGTTTTCTTACCTTTATTGCCAAAGGAAGCCCTGAACGTGAAGTGACTTCCTAATCTACCTTGGTGTGTCATCTATAAGGTAGTTTGCAATACAGAACAAATCAGGAGTCCTGTTGCCCTTTTAAAGACTGACATGTATTTATCGCATGAGCTTTGGTGGGAGAAAATCCCACTTCATCAGACGCTTTATGAAGTAGGATTTTACCCACGAAACTCATGCAATAAATACATTTGTTAGTCTTTAAAAGTGCTACAGGACTCCCTGTTTGTTTTGCAAAACTAGACTAACACGGCTGCCTCTGAACTTGTAATACAAAATTACTCTTTGCTTTTCCAAATAGCATTAAACTTGTCCAAAATGTCAAAATTTGCTCCCCCAAGAAACAAGCAAATCAATAAACAAACCCAAGTCCTTTCCTTTCTGTCCGAACGGTTGTTTAGATGTGAATGTCTGAAACCTGAATATCGGAGTCTAAAATTCTTGAAATGAAAAACAAAACTCAGGTCTTTTGAGTGACGTCAGGTCAAGCGCTAGACCTGTTACTAAGATTGTCTCTGTTCTGTTTTGTTGAGTTTTTTGGACCAGTTTTGCATGAGGAGATGGAAATCCGAGAGGACCAATTTTAGAGACGATTTATACATCTCTTCAAATCGTTACTAAGATGCCTCCTGCTTCCATGCTGTAGGCGCCCTTAGCGTAATTTAAAAGTGCAGAAGTCCGCTGTAAAATAACTCACAGTGGCATCAAACAACTTGCAAATTCAGCACCTACTCCCCCGGAGATTGGTGTGAAGCCTTCCCTCCGTGTAGCTACCTCTCGGGTACTTTGTAAACAAAAGGGAGATGAACTGTATCTATGTACACAAGATTCTTACACCTTTGTTTCTCCCTTGATGAGAAATAATATCAACAGAAAACGTTACTTTCCGAAGCATACTGGCTTTATGGAAAATGCCTGAAAACCCTCTGTCTACCCCTCGGGGCTTTAGTTTAGCTCTGTACAAAGGACCCAGAGAAAGCCAGAAAACCAGTAAGCAAGAATTTAGTCATTTGGGAGGTTCCAAAGGGGCAGCCCTATTCGCAACACAGAAATTAGATAGTTGAGGACATCTGAAGAAAACAGGATTCTTTGCAGACTGTGAATGTAAGCACTCCGAAGACCGAGTAACAGCTTTCCTTGATTATAAAAATAAGTCTTTTGAGCTGAAGAGACTCCCTATTTAAAATATGAAGACAAAGGAATGACGAAACCATCTTTTCGATTGCACCTGAGTTCTTGTTAACTAAGCAAGGAACGAGACATGAACAGATTTGAGGTATTGTTACTGATGAACACCCTTCTTCAGCTGAAAACTCCCCAGGATATATCTGGGGACGTAGCATGGTGGCTAAATTACTTAGAAGTCTCCCTTACATGCAGGAGAGGAGTACCATATGACAAACGATCAACTCATTTTCTTCCCCCACACCCCAACACACTACCATACTCATGAGTTCGATGAAGTTCTCGTCCTATACTCCCTAGTTCTTTATTCTTGTTAGGCTCAATGATTCTTCCATGAAAACGTTGTCTCTCCCTTTGGGGCATTAATTTGCAACCCCACCTCCAATTCCGTTCTATTTTTATTTGAAATGAAGAGTTTAGATCAGATACGTTTTGATAATGAAATCCTCCACTTTTGAGGCTGGGGTTTAATAATCTTACTCATTCTGAACAATATTTCCTCCTCCCCTCTTCCCCCCCCCCCCCGAGATTTGACATAGTAGGGGAATCAGAGTGGTGAACAGATGGACAGAACAGGAAACACTTTTTATTTGCCGGTGAGATAGGAAATGCAGTTTTAGGTAACCCTTTCATATCGATGCTCATCAGCCATCAGTTCATAGAAGTCAGCTGTGTTTCACAAAAACAAGATTATTGGGCACATGCAATTCTTTCCTGCAGTCCTCAGTTATCACGAGACTGAAGAGACCCAACTGTATACTAAATCTGTAAGAAAACAAGTGTGGGGTCTAACTCTGTTATTGGTTGTTAAAGTGGAAACGGAAGAATGAAGAACATCAGAAAAATACCGGGTAGATTTTTAAAAATCGAAGAAATGGTGTGAAAATGGTGCTGGGTTTTTCAGGAAGATTATTTTCATTAATAAAAATTAAACTGCTCTTGCAAGGTACCATCATGAAAATTCAGTTGGAGAATAAACACTACTTGAGTGCCATTTCTATTTATACATTGCCGCTTTATCTGGCTTGTCCATGTTCATGTCAAAAAAGAAGGATAGGAAGTCTGAAGATTTGAATTGTTGGGCTTTTTCATATTGACCCATTGGGGTTGGGGTGATGAGGGAGAGAGGGAGAAAGAGAGCCTCGCTTTCCATTTAAAATATGAAAGTTCATTGACAGAATATCACCAGACAAATATTCATTGTAAGATTTATGATGATTTTCTGGACATTTTCAAATCAAACCATTGGATCTATCTATCTACCTTCATTAAATCTGTTTTTAGTTACAAAGAAAATAATGTTATTTTGCTCAAAACTGCCTTAGGAAGTGGTAGATTCTCCAAAACTCAACATCTTCCCAAGCCATTACATCCTCCCGAAGTTCGAAGGCAGTAGACCTCTCAGTGAACCCTTCCTACTTCAAATGTATGGAAACACACTCTGTCCTGCTTATGTCCCACCAATACACAGGATGTTATTGTTGCTGAAGATCCAGGGTGTATCCATAAAAAACAAATTTCCAGTCGTTATGTCTCTTGCCAATACGAAACAGCGAGTCAATACCACAACGTCTTGGTTACCAAGAAGTAAAATAAAAATAATCATACATGTTTGAATAATTGGAGGGAGGGTGAAGAGGAGAAGGTGGGGGCATGGCTTTGAAAAGTCCTGCTCAAAACATCAGTGAACTGGAAAAGCTTTGTATTTGAAGGTTGTTGGGCTTTTGTTCCTTAATTATCGGTATTTTAGAAAAAAAATGTATTTTAAGAAGCTCAAACGTTTTGCAGTCTCCTCACTTCCAGTGTGTGTACACACAGAGACATCGGAGTGAAAAGACAATTTACCAACTTGCAGGCACCTGAGAATGCGCCTTGCAGTTGATTGACGATCTGTCTTTCTGTGCCAAATACACACACGAACATACACACACATGCACTCAAAGTCAGGAACGCAAAAAGTTTATGTGCTCTCTGATTGTCTCTGAAGAAGATATCTGGCCTATATGATACACAATGCTCCGTTCTGAGCTTGGAAACTCTGCATCTATAAACAAATTAGGTTTTATTTTAAAATAATCGGATGAATCATGGAACAACAGTCTAGCAATCCTCCGATTTAACCTTTTTACTCCAGTGCACAGATGTTTTGGAGTTAGTCTAAGTAGGCTTTATCAAAGCCACCACCCCACCCCAGAACATCTTTTTTACCATCCCTCAACATAGATGATTATTTTCATGTTACTGCCGGCCACCGTAGACGCGAGTCTATTTAATTGCTATTTCCTACGGATAAGAATCCCAGTGACAGGGAATCAAGACTTTCAAGAAACGTACAGGGCGTTCAATAATAACCACAAACATCTTCTAAATGTTTCTCCACCTACTTACAGATTAAGATTTTTATATGCCCGGGAAGCTTGGAGGTTACTTAAGAGTTTCTGTTGCTTCATGACAACAGGGGGATGGCCTGGGTTGCCAATAGACCAAGATTTGAAATATTCTCATTTACTTAAGATGAAATATGTCTCAGACAAGTGGCTTGATATCAACTAGGCGAAGGGGGGAGATTTTTTTTTAATACAGTATTGAATAAATACCTTTTTTTCCCTCCTTGTGACAGACAGACGTATGAGGAGGACTTTATTCAAATTTGGGTAGCAATTAGGAACTTGTATATGATTTATACGCACTCGATTGGAAAAAGAAAGTTTCATCACTGTTGCAAACAGTGTGTTTTTGTGTGGGAGAAAGCCATCAAAACTTTGCATAAAACGGGGCTAACTGACCACGCAACTGTTGCACTGTTTTATCCTCCATAATACATATAAAATATTCCTGGTGGCTTCAACTTCGTGAAATAAGAGCCAGGACCTTCCACCTCACCGTGGTTTAGATAGAGTCCTCTAGTTAATGGGAAATTGTTTATAATTAATTAATTAATTAATATCACCACTTGCCCAATAAGAAGCTGGGCGGGAAATGAAGAAAATAAAATCATATTGCGATTGAACAGTGGAGAAAGGGAATAAAATCGAGAGACCGAGTTTTTTGGGGAGAGGCGGGGGGGGGGATTTTAACCCTCTGATGTCCGTGTTTTACCTGTAGAACTTGTTACTTTTCATCCCGCCACTGCTAAATCCTCACTGAAAAATGTTATTGTCAAAAGTTTAGAGCGAATCAATAATTTTAGGAGTAAAACTTTCCAGCGTTGCAGCGTGACTTTTCTTTCGTCTCTTATTTTCGGTCCTATTTTTATAGGTTTCGCATAATAAAGCTCGGTTTTTTTTTCCAAAAAGAATGGTACATCTCCATTCATTTTTATGTTACTCCTCAGCTTTCCCATTAAGTTCAAATGAACGTGGCAAAATAGCTCATTAATTGATAGTCGATTCTTTAAATAACAGCCCTAAGATATGAAGTGTTTCATTTTCGGATCAAGTGAGAAAATATTTGGGGGGGACCCCTCATTCCTGCATATTTCTAACACCAAAGACTTTGAATATTATTTGATAGAGCAAGTTGTCTCATAATGAGAAACACTTGAGTTCTCTTACATTAAACTTCCTTAGCTTCGAAGAAATGTTGACATTTCAAATGCATCTTGAGCTATTTTGGTATCAAGAAGGGGAAAAAAAAACAAAACACCCCAAATCATTGGAACCTCGAAATCAGAAGTCACGCTAGATTTTGAGAACTTGGTTTAAAAATAGAATAAAAAGTCGTGCTTACTTCTCAAGTGCTCTGAGACTGTAAAAGACCACAAGTACCTGAATTTTCTCAGCTCTCTCTGAAGAATAAGCGAAGAAAATTATGAGAGAGGAGTTTTTTTAAAAAAAATCCCCGAACAAAACAAAACAAAACAAAAAAAGACCCTTTCAGGGTATCAGCTTGTTGACACAAATGTGGCCAAAACGGCCTCTTCTCTTTGTCAGTGGCTGTCGCCTCTTTTAACTTGAAATTGAACTTGGACTTCCGATGAGACAAGGCCCTAAACCGAAGGAGATTTTTATTTGTCTGCCTCTGAATCGTTTCCTACCTGCTTTATCTGAGCTGTGTAAAAAAGAAGAAAGGACTGTCATTTCACAGGAGCTTTGCATTTTGGACATTCCGAGCCTTGCAAGTAACCCACTGTCTTTTGTTGAGTTGATAAGAACCACATATCATGGGGGGAGGGAGGTGGGGAGTAAGTGTATTTAGTTGTCTACGAGGGGAAGGTTAGGGGCAGCTGAGGGAAGTGGGGGATGTCTTGATACAGGCTCATGATCCTCTCTGTAAGTGCTTCCACACAGCAAAAGTAAAGATGCTCCATTTGGAAGAAGTTGTCATATTGATTGGGAAGTGTCAGACTATTAAAACGAAGAGGTATTTGTTGATTTTTCTGTTTTCTGAGGGATACACCCAGGACGTTGAGGAGGAGGGAAGAGAAGAATTGGAGCCAAAAAATTAAAAACACCGTGAACAATGTTGCACAATTGGAATTGGAGAAGAGAAATTGTAGATTTGTTTGCCAAAGTCCCTCACCAAGCGTTTCCTAGCGGTAGATCTTCCACGTCTCAAAGTTTTAGAGGTGTCCCTCCCCTTTTTTTGAGCACGGGGGTGCAGGAGGGAAATGTCGCGACAGGACACCAGAAGTTAGCAAGAATGATGACTGAGGTTGGGGGAAAAAGAAAAAAAAAAAAGCACAGAGCAGCGACTTAGATTTAAATAAATCAATCAATCCACTTCCAGAAGGGTAGCCCTGTTGGCCTATTTCAGCCCACTGACTCCTAGAGAAAAATGATTTTATTGAAAGCAGGCTAACAACAAAATACAAGGAGAGGCCTATGTGAGATAAGCCCACTCCTGGTCTCCTACGGCACATGACAAACGTGTGACAGGTTCCACTATGAAAAGAGAGAGTCAGATAAGGTCAAAGTCATTCCTGGTCCACCTCCAACACCGTTCAAACCAGTTGGGTCCAACTTGGGGGAAAGTAACCTGATAGCCTATTTCACAGAATTTACTTTCTCAAATCATGCACATCCCGCATTTTTTAGACCAAATTGATGACGCTGTGTGTTCTGAGGCTAGCACCTGGAAGCCCTGCCGGTGGAAGATAAGATTTTAAGGAAATTCAGCTGGAGTGAATGGGTGAGAAACACGAGAGTGAACTCGGAGGCTATTCTTTGTGAACCTTTGCCAGTCACCTCTAAAGAATTCTCTTAAAATGTGTTCATACCTTGGTTACAAACCTTCCAGAATGCCCAGAAGCTTCTAAACCTTGGACACAACCCCAAATTCCGGGATGGTTATACTAAGTGAACCAGGCTTTGAAACAAACAAGGCCTTTAATTTTCTCGAATGTAGTGGAACAGAGAATTCATTCAAAAATCTGGAGAGACGTTTCAGCTGGGACTATTATTTGTACAGAGCACCTAAGAGAGAGCATTGGGAAACTTCTGTTAGAAACCGCAGAATTCAGCCTCATAGCTTGTTGACTACATTTATATTCTAGGGAGAAAATTATATGCTGATTCCACATTTTCAGGCACCACGAATTCTGTTTTCTCCAATGGCTCAAAATCCTGTGTTTATTTCTCCTCCCCTTTGCCTAAACACATGATGGAAATGCAAATCTCTTTCTAAGTCTATGCATACGCTTCCTGTAACACTGTATTGATATCCTTCAGACAATGCCCAAAATCCGTTGATTTCTCTGCAATGAAAAGAATATAACTGCCATTCTTGGTTGTATGTATAGTAGATGTATGTCTTTCATAAGTCATAAGGTAAGGAGCTTTGTACTGAGCGGTCTAAAGTCACCAAACACTTACTTAAATGCAGAGAGATTTCAAATCCCAACAACAAAACGTGTGTGGGTGTAAATGTATATTGAATAATTTTTCCTTGGCCTGTTTTCAGTTCAAAATTGTAACAAACACCCTTTATTTTTATTTCTAGCTCTTCAAACTCAATTAGTTTTTTCTTGAAGGGATGAATAATTACAGATTAAACTGCTCCTCTTTGTTCATTTCTTTGTAGCCATGATTTCCCCTGCCTGATAAAGGAATACTTAATTGAGGACCAGGTTAGAGGGAGGTGGCACGTTTTCTGTGTAACTCAACCAGTATTTTCATGAATACTGTAACTACTGCACAGAATACACATCTGACGAAGTGGGAATTTCTCCCAGGAAAGCTCATGCTGTAAATAAATTTGTTAGTTTTTAAGTGCCATAGGACTCCTTGATTGGTTTGGTGAACTAGAAGCATGGCTGCCATTTGGAACATCCGTTCAGAAACCTGTCTTTTGAAAAGTTTTCCATGAATACACACAAAAAAACCCCTGTGCTATTTAACAAACAAGATACATTGAAACCCACAACCTTGTGACTGAAAAGTGAAGTGTGCCTAGTTCATTTGCAGTGGAAGGTGCTTCACCCCCTCCCCCAGATTATTTCTTTTGGAGGGAAAAAATAGATGAAATGCCAAAAATCATGCAGACTGGAAGGAATGTTGAACTAAAACAAAATGGGTTATAATTTCAGTTTGAGCTCATCTGAGGTCTATCTTGTAGTTTCAGTTCTTGCAAAGTAGTATGTGATAAGGAATATTATTTACTTCTCCATGGATGGGGAAATTCACCTGGCTTTTCTACTGATAAAACAGTAATAAAAAACCTCTCCCAGGAGCTCTCCCTGGAGCTCCGATATGTAGCAAACCCTACAAGATGAAAAGAAATCAGGTTGTTGTTTTATTTTTTTTTTTTAGTCAGTAACTGGAGTTTCTTAGCTTAGCTTCTTAGGGTCCATTTATATTTAACTGGAATCACTCTTTTTTTTTTTTAATTACTAGCATCTTAAATGTTCTCCAGAAGAAGACATTATTTTTAACCAAACTGTTCAAGGCACTAAAATTCGAGTTGCTTTGATTTTGAAGCATTTTGCTCCCATTTTTCTGAAAAATTGAATAAGAAAGAGAACATACACTAGCAGCAACAGCTTCCCATCTACTGAATTATTTGGGACGAGTATGGGTTATTAGCTTGCTCATTTTGCTTTTGAAGGCTTTTATTGGCAGTCAGCACCCAGCTAAGCTGTTCCATATTGTGGGGTATAAACCTCGAGGAAGTGGTTAGATTCAACTAACCTACTAGAATTTCCCCCGAAGATCAGTTCGTGGCTTGCTATCGAAGGAATATCACCCGTTTCAGTGAGGTAGTATAGAGCGATTTTATTAAACAAAATGCATTTCGAAAGCACAAATAAGGCAGATAAGCAAATAAAGGATAATCGACACAAACTGGCTTGGAGAAAATCTTACCTTTTCCCCCTCCCACAGGAGCTGGGCTTTTTCTCTCCTTTCTTTTTCAATTTTCTGCAGTTTTCAGAAAGGACAATTTGATTGGGATGTGAAGCCTGAGACGGAGTATCTTTGAGTCCCTCTTCACCCCGCCCCCCAATCTTGTTGTCCTAATTTTCTGTCTGCAACATGCAGTAAGAAATTGAATTGTAAAATCCAACGTTTAATTAAATCTATATTTCACTGGAATAGGAATTGTAAATGTCCTTACATAAACTTGGAAAATACCGCACCATTATTTGTTTTTATTACTTTGCCTATTTTATTGAAGATGTGTACTTTAAATCCTTAATGTTTAGAAACTGGCTTTTCCCCTTCTGTTCAACAATTGAATAGTGTTAGATTCCCTCAGTTCCCTCTGATATGATTATAATGATGTTTTAAAAGTCAACATTTAATCTCTTTACACACCTTCTCGACAGGGCATAAACTAACAAATGTTAACTATTTCATAACAGTAGACGGGGGAAATATTCAGAAATAAAGGATTGCAAATGGGTCATATCCTTTGTAAGGAGTATTGGATTTTTGCTCCCATAGAAGAAAACCCTAGTTCTTAATCTATGTATAACCTCTGTGTTGCTTCTATGTCTATCAGCCATCCTATTTTTTTTTCCTGGAGATTCCTAGATGAAGTGAAGGAATTCAAATAAATATAAAACGCAGGGGTCTTCGTGTGTCTGTTTAAACTTTCATTTTAAAAATTGCACGGTGGCATATTTACCTATGGATTTAAATTAGCTTTGATTCTTTAAGGCGTGTTGCATCCCAGCTTTCTTTGGACTGAGCATTTCTCGGGGACTTTGTGTGTCACTTAGAGGCTATCAGAGAAGTTCATTCTTCTCTGTCCAGACATTAATTAGGAACTAGTTTGTCTGTTTTGCCTTGACCTTGGCCTTCGACTCCTTTTTTTTTTAAACTTTAGGCAAGGATTTCTGAAAACTAACATCCCTTTTCGACCAAGTAGTGTCACCATAGGAAAATAGTTATTAAAAGCTCAGATCTGCCATCTGCCCCTAAAATTTCCTGATCGGATTGGATTTCTAATTTCTTGATCGGTTTAGGCTATTTACTATTTGTTGGGGTTTTTTCCTCTTCCTGTAAGCTGTTTCTTTTTTTAATGCTGAAAAGAGTGCATGCGTCAGAAAGAAAAATTGCACTTAAAGGATGAGACTACCCCCTCCCCCGGAACTTAAAAAAACAAACAAAAAATCAAACAAGAACCACTAAAACAAACTCTCACATACCTGTGATAAACATGGTTTGTGAGCTGCAGATTCTATATACTGAGTAAATACAATTCATTTAATAGGCATATTATTGGATGTTGAGACTTTTTAAGTCTTACAGAGACACAACACAGCTAACAAACACGGGGGGTCTGTGCCTGTATCTGACTGTCTCATTCAGGAACATTTAATCGAGCAAACTCAGAATGCAAAAATGCTACGGCAGGGGAACATCCTCTTCCTCAAAACTTAAGTAACCTCAAAAATGTGGGATAATCCAGAAAATCTTGGTGCTGGATTATGAGATTAACTACGTTCTGAAGGTGAGAAGAAAATTCTCTTCTAGATTTCTCTAGCGTCTTTCTTACTCCACCGCCACCCAGTTACATAGTGGCTTGTTTCTTATTAGTTATTTCTAGGAAGGGGGGAAGAGGAGGAGGGGAACAACAAGTTAGCATCTTCCCGTCAATCTCTTGCCAAGTAATTTGCTCTTCTATTTCTTGTTAAATTATAATCCATTTATCTTGGATCCTCTTTACATTTTATAAACTGAACTGTATTTATTGTGTTTTAGGTTCAACCACAAATCAACCCCGGTCATTAGATCCTTCCCCCTTTGTTCCATAACCCATTACTGAAATATTAAACTTTCATAACATAATAACATAATCGCGGCCAATCCCCTTGAAACCTCCTCCGTTTGTTCGGCACGAAAGATTAAGTCTCATTAGTTTGGATTACAAGAAGAAACAAGAAAATAAAGCTCTTCGGAGGCACCCATTATTGCGATCTTGCTTTGGGTTTTCCTGTGGGTTAATCCCAGAAAAACAGCTGAGGGGATGAATAGAATGCCACCTGGCAAAGAAATATACAGCAGGTCAAACCTCGTACATACCATATTTGGTCCAAAATTGGAGAATTTTCCTACTATTTTAAAGTGATGATCAGCCATGTGTATCCCCTCTTTTTGAAGCAAAAGGACCAATTTCTTTCCCGACACCCCCCCCCCAAAGGAACGGATCACAAAGGCGTTAGGGTAAAGTCGAAGTCTTTCTTTCATGTAATATCCAGACTGAAAGCAACATCGGCTTTTGAGGAATTAAAAAAAAAGAAGCCCCAAAAAACCTCAAGAAGGTTTACCACCGAAGGTTGATCTGGTAGACCTACCGGTCCTGCCAGTCTGCTAGAAGTCTATAGGCGAGGGGGAGGGAAGGGAGAATATTGTGGTGTTCAGATAAGAGATTCTTTCCCCCTCCTTCATTCCATTTTCCTGAGGATGGTGACTATATTTTTTTCACCTAGCTCTCACCTAATAAAGGAGCCGCCTCATTCCTTAGCCTCCAAGACATGCAAGCGAGCAATTAACTACTTCAGTGAAATCACGTCCACTGGCGGGTTTTATTTTATTATGTTTTACTTTTAAAAGGTTCCCAGTCAAGCATTTAAAAAACAATCCCTGAGATTTTGGAAGGCAGTGACTAGAACACCAAGTCTAAACCCAGCTCTTCCTGTCGGCCAAATGTTGACTTTCCATTCCCTTTACTTAGTCTTCTCCCTCTTTACAAGCAGTGGGTGTCACCCGTTGCCTTTAAGGATTTCTGTTTCTGTCCTAGAGGCAGCCAATGGGAGCTGCCTTTTCCCTTCCTAAAGCCAGGAGGGACCGGCAGATAGGACTAGGTGAGGAGCACGTGACCGGGCCAGCTTTATGGGGAGCGCTTTGAGGGTCACGTGGTACGGAGGATTTCTTAATGAACGGGGCCCCTCTCTGCGCATGCTCCTGCGTAAACAATATGTGGGGGAAATTAGGTGTCTGGTTGGGAAGTCGAGTTTTAAAAGGCGCAGGCAGACCATGATATGACGACTTCACTGATCCTGCATCCACGCTGGGCGGATACCTTCATGTACGTGTATGAGGAAAACCCGAATGAAAATAGCCAGAATAAAAGCCCAGCCATGGAGGCGCTGAGTGGGAACTGCCCAGCCAGCCACTGCAGGGATATAATAACTCACCCAGTCTTGGGGCGCCATTCCGGTGCCATCGGGACTCACCAGGGTTCTGTCTACACGGAGATCCCGGCGCCCGAAGCTGCCAGGCAATGCCCTGCACCACCAGCCTCTTCCAACGCTACCCTGGGCTACGGCTACTCGTTCGGAGGCAGCTATTATGGCTGTAGATTGTCTCATTCCCACAACGTGAACTTACAACAAAAACCTTGTTCCTACCACCCGGCAGAAAAGTACCCCGAACCCAGCGGTTCTCTCCCCAGCGAGGAACTATCTTCACGGGCCAAAGAGTTTGCTTTTTATCCCAGCTTTGCCAGCTCCTACCAGGCGGTCCCTGGTTACTTGGACGTGTCAGTTGTGCCAGGGATCAGTGGCCACCCAGAACCGAGGCACGATGCTTTGCTTCCCATGGACGGATACCAGCATTGGGCTCTTTCCAATGGTTGGGATGGGCAGATGTATTGCTCCAAAGAACAGACACAGTCTACCCATCTCTGGAAGTCACCTTTCCCAGGTAGGGTGTTGTAAAGCCTAACATGTCTGTCTGCTTATTAAGCGCCAGGTAGAAATCGCTTTGGAATGCCTTCTGCGCTCTGCTATGTGTATGGACACGCAGAGGTAAGAAGGTGAAGCAATCCAAATGCATACCGTGAGCTTGAGGTTGCTTTAAAAGTAAGTGTGCCTCTTCCCTTTCCTTTTTGCCTCCCCTGCCTTGCTTCACCTAGCTGGATCTGGTGCGCTCTCTTTATTCATGAGATATTTTCATTTTCTTTCATTCCACTCAAGTGTCCGAAGGCAGAAAGCGCAAAAGGCATCTGCTTCCCCCCCCCCCATGTTTCACTAGAAATTTTCGGTGTCTCGTGGTGCAGTTGATGCCCCCTCCCGGGTTTAGGAGCAGCGCGCAAAGCCACGAGTTGGAGGAGTTGGGGAGAATCTCCTTCGTGTGCCAAGACTGCCTCTTTCGGGGTTCCTTCGTCTATTTAGTATCAAGGCCTGCCATGGGGACCCAAATGGGTGCTCCACTAAAGTAGGACTGAAGACTTTGTGTCCCACACCCAAAGAGCATTCATCTTGGAAATATGTGGGTGCCTGAATCCGGCTGTATTTCAGCAATGGTGACAGAGTCACCAGACAGGCAGACAGAAAATAGAGTAAAATGAGGTGACATGATGTGGTTTTTCTCCTGCTGAATGCGGAAAGTAGGAGTAAAGAAAATCTCCGAATTTCCCTCTAGAACGTCTTGGGTTTCAGTGGCTCCCTTGGAACCGTTCATTGAAATACAACGCCCCTCCACACCCCTGTTTAGAAGAAAAAAAATTCTAAGGGCACTAGGTGGCTAGCAGGTTGATCTCTTTCTCAGTTATAATATTTTTGTGGGAGAGGAAAGCCTGATGACAGAGATCCCTTTGCCAAAACCGGGGAAAATGGCACCTTTCAAAAATAACATTCAGGAAAATGTAGCATTCTGTACACAATTATATGCGGGGCGGGGGTCTTCTCACCTACTATTTATTTTTTGGATGTTGGGCAGGGTTCACTGGTTCCTCTTTCATTTGAGGATAGTACCGATAAATTATGGAGAATTTCCATTCTGAGGGCGGGGAAGCGGGGGGGCCTTTCCTGTATTACTGGGCCTTTAGAGAGATCCTCAGCAGATGTGGGACTGTCATTATTGCCGACAACAAAGAGAGCAGCTGTGCGAAACGCTCGCGAAAGGTGTGCGTGAATCCTTTAATGTCAGTCAAATCAGTGGGCTTTTGATACCTGTCTACATTCCTGATGGAATAGAGTTTGCCCTGAATGTTGACTGCGATTCCTGGCATGGTGTCCCCAGTTGCAGAGCTGAGGCCATATCCTAGCTAGATTTCTTTTTTTTAATGAACGCGTAGAATTTGATTCTGGTTCATGGTTGAGCTATGGACAGGTTGACCAAAGTGGTTGTGTAAGCTTAGTTACTCTCTGGTGCAGTCTTAATGGATAATATTTCTTAGTAGTTTGGGTGCCCCTCAAGAATGAACAGACCCAGGATAACTTGCCACTTTCTTTTTCCTGATTTTTTTTTGCAAATCCCTTAAACCAACTTGCATATTAATTTCTGATGTCGAGAATAACCCTGGCAGTTTCAGATTGCGACTGGTAGACGAGAAGGACTGCGCAGAATTCGCAGCACAGAGCCATTTGTTTCTGCAGAGTACTGCGTGCTGAGCCATAAAAAAATCATAATTAATGAGTGTGCATACTCTGGCTGGTAGTCGTGTTAAAGCGAGATGTTAAAGCTCACTGGGGGTTGAAAACATGACGGGAGAAACTTTAAACCGCACCTAAAAAGTCTCTGGTATGAAGTTCCATTGGGTGTTTACTACTGGATATTTGATTCTCCCTATTTGTGCCCGAAAACCCACCTAGAAACACACCTCCTGGAGCATTTTCTCACCCCAATTGATACCCTATTAGTAAGTCAGCCCTCTTCCCCCCCATGGGTGTTTCTTTCTGTCTGTCCTTCTCAATTCCGTGCCAAAGCCTAGAACTATGTCGCTGACTCATGTGCTCCTCACTTTGCAGATGTGGTACCTCTCCAGCCCGAAGTCAGCAGCTATCGTAGAGGCCGAAAAAAAAGGGTCCCCTACACGAAAATCCAACTGAAGGAGCTAGAAAAGGAATATGCAGCCAGCAAGTTTATCACCAAAGAGAAGCGGAGAAGGATCTCGGCTACCACCAACCTTTCTGAACGGCAGGTCACTATCTGGTTCCAGAACCGCAGGGTCAAAGAGAAAAAGGTGGTGAGCAAATCGAAGACACCCCACCTCCACGCTACCTGACACAGAAATGTTGGAGGGGTGGCGGGAAGCCGTCAATGCGAATATTTATGTGATAAATCTGCGTTGGAACTCTTTGGTGGGTCGACTGATTATTTAAAAAAAAAAATCAAACAAGAATTAAACAGCAGCTTTAGTTGATCCCTCTGCCCTCTCCACCGTCCACCGACTGTGAATATCTAATTGCTCTCAAGCATCCATTGATAAGGTTAACCGTGTGTATACAAATGTAGATTTGTTCGGTTGAGATGCCATGAATTCTGAATGTTCTTTTGTAAATCTGTGTAACAGCCTAGCGCACCCCTCTGCTCCCCCCCTCCCGTGTCCTCCAAGACTCAACCTTGCATATTTCTGGCTATTTCACACCCCCACGTCAAAAATATGGACTACGTCGACGCAAGCTTTTCAATCGCGTATCCTCTGGCCGCGCAGGACCCTCTGACAAAAATCAGGCTGCTATTGTGCGCAGAGAATATTTTTTATTCTTGTAGTTGAGCATCACTTACCAAAATAACAAATACTAATTTAGATCACACATGGAATGAACGTGGTTTGGTATCTAACATATTGTGAGGGCAAGATTTCATTGGGGTTTGTCTATCTCTGCCATAAACCTACAGTGTCTGTTTTTCGCTGCCGACACGGAAAGTGCGCAATATTCGCCGTGTTTGGGTTTGTTCCTCTCCCCTCCTTACAAACCGACTCATTCGCGACAGTGCTCGTTCGGTCTGTAAAGGCGATCATTTTTTATGTCTTGTATATGTATATAATATTGTGGTGTCCAAATGATATGTATTGAATGCAGATTTGCCTTTCCTAAAAATAAATATCAGTTTTGCTTTGAGAATGGATGGCTCGCCGAGGTGTTGTTATAATATTGACACGCATGTTAGGCCTTTAAGTCTTAGGACAAAACCAGAGATCTGGGATTTACACTAATGTAACCTCATGCTAAACTAAACGTTTTGAAAAGAATAGCATCGGAAGGTTAAAAGCTTCTAGGGAAACTGCTTGCCGAAATGTGCGTTTTAGAATGGGTAGGAAGAGCAGAAGTGCTCTGAAAAGAGTCCAGAAGCTAAAATACGGGGATATAAGAAATAATATTATGACCCCTTGTCTCGAAAGAATATGGCATAAGGTTTTTTCAGATGGGGAAAAGGTGGTGAGAGCAAAATATGCTTACATCAAACAGAAGGGGTGTCATTTCAGAAGTGGGGGAGGAGAAAAAGGCTCCGACTCTTTTCTTCCTTGGTTAGCAAGTGAATTCCTGTGCCAGCGAGCGAGGGAGACGACTTTTTGAAGATGCTTGTAGTCTAGCACGTTTCTAGCAAAATGTCTATGGGAATGCTTTGCTCAAAAGCTTTATTTTGTTGAACCAGTTTGATTCGAATCCGTTTAGAGATAACAATATAAACTCTGCCTCATTGTCACTAAGCCAGCGGCGAGATAGCAATCCCTATCCCGGCTGCCTTTAATGTTCCAGGTAAAACGCTGCATTGGAAAGTTGCGTGCTTTCAAAAGTGAGCTACTTTAAATGAGGAAAATACTTTAAAATACTGTACAGTAATTTGTTTCCATAGGCGGGTCACAATGTACCTTCATATCCATTAAAATTAATTACCTCGTTAAATTGTCAAAGGAAAAGACTTTAAAAAGTTATGTAACCTAAAAGAATGTTATTTATTCTTAAATTTATATTGCCTAGTGCGTGTAATTATAGTAAAAGGGTAGGAAAGCCAGAAACAAGCAATAGAATGGTGTGTATGTATATATGTGTGCGTGTGTATAGATGTGTGTGTAATGTGTATAAGACTGTATATAGGTACAAATACACACACACACACACACACACACACTGTGTGTGTGTGTGTGTCCGTAAGCGATCAGAATGACCGAGTATTTAGTTCAACTCAAGTTATATCACAAATAGAATTGAATGATGTGTAAATGTGTGTGGGTGTGTATATAGATGTTTGTATAATGCATATAATTGGAGTGAAAGTGTATAAGAATGTGTCTAAGTATATACAGATACACACACACACACACACACACACACACACACACACGAGCAATCAGAATGACCGACTATTTAGTTCAACTCAAGATATATCAGAAACATGCATTAGAATAATGGGTGTATATATATACATACGCTCACACCATTCTGTTGCCTGTTTCTAGCTTTCCTACCCTTTTCATGTAGCTACATGCACCAGCTGACGTACATTTCATCATAAATAACATTGTTTTAGACTACATATTCTTTAAAGTCTTTTCCTTTGTAACGAGGTGAGTAATTTTAGTGGGAAATAAGGTATATTTTGATCCGCCGGAAGATAGATAGATAGATAGATAGATAGCCTGAGCATACACTCACATCGATATAGAGATAGATACACATGTAGCCCTAGCTCTCTGTGTGTGTAACCGCCTTATTGTCATGCAAGTGGCGGTAACGAAGTATAAAATGCACAAACACTGCGTTCACGAAATCCATTGGACTGAAATTCTGTCATGTATTTAAAAGTTTTTGAAGCTTCTTCCCAATATACCTATAGGTACGGAGCATCGCACAAGGGTTTATGTGATCAAAGGCGTATTTTATAAGGGAGGAGATGGAACAATGAGAATAGGGGTTCTTGAGTTGAAATAAAAATTCGGTCGTTGTTATCCCTCAAAGTCGTCCCCTATCAGGTGTCTGTAGGAACAGGGTACAACTTTTCTTAAATACAGATCATTCCTGAAATGATTTTTCCAAGGAATTAAAGGCAAGAGCCATCACTATATATTTTTTTTCTGATATAATACTGTTGGTTTTTTTCGTGAGGGTGAATGGCTTCGGTAGGAAAGGGTGGTTTGGATGGAAAGGTGAATGTCTTTTTTTTTATCATATAGAAACCTATCAATGGTGAGAGTGAATGCCTTTTTCATCTTATATAGAAACTTATAGAAAATTCACCTCTATTAACTTAGGCCGCCGGTGAAATACTATTAATTGTGTATCTAAACACTATTTAGATTCACGGTTTAGCACGGACACACTTTCCAAATGATTCTTTGGAAGCATTTTCTTCAGGGGTGGATGTGAGTAGGATAAAAACACACTCATTTCATCCCGTACCGGTATATCGTGCATATACGGATAAAGATACTGTGCTGTTCTATAAAAACACAACCTAGACCATTCCAATTCAGACCCATTGTTCACAAAAGCAACCCCAAAACTCAATTAATCGCCTTTTATGGAATTAAAATCTGAATTTAGAGTATTATTTACACTAAGCATTTGAAATTAGCATTTTCAGAGTCTGAGGGAGAGATTTATTAGTTGCATCTATCTAGCTTGGTTGACTGTTTTTGTGTTAGCAGAGATCCCTATGAAAAGATTGCCGCTTCTTAAAGTCTTTTCCATCTATGGATTGCTGTCCTCATTCATACTGATTGAAATCTCTCTCTGTGTCTCTGTCTCTCTCACACACACATTGGATAATTGGAAAGACTATATAAGAAACAGAAGAAAAATGTAGCGTGCGGGATTCACACAAAAAGAGAACTGACTAACATACATTAAAATGGTTTGGACTCTGGATATTGAAGATGTGGTGACAATAGATATTTTCCTATAATTTATAGCATTTCCTGGGTACTTTTACTTGCTGTGTCCCCCATTTCTCTCTTTTTTTCAGACTTCCCTCAAATAATATTATAGATTTAGAAGAGAGGCTATAGAAAGAAAATAAAATTCAGGTGCCAGCATAAAATGTTAGGACCTTCAGAAAGTTGGCAAAAATGAAGCTATTGGGTCCTTTTCTGATGGTGAGTGCTCTTGTGGAACATGTAACTGATGCTCTGCCAGAGGGCCAAATTCCTCAATGTGTGTGTGGGACTGGCTCACTTGACAGTCGTACAACCCACTTTCCTTCAGTAGGTTGAGCCATCGTTTACACCGGTGTAAGTAAGCCCAGAATCAGGTCCTTCCGATAACAAAGAAAGCTAGTGGTCTGTCCCTGCTCGAAAAGCCTATTAACCCTTTCATTGAAAGGTTCGTCGGATACATTTTTTCCTATATAATTTTGTCAGATAAAGAGAAGGGTTTTAGAATGAAATCAGAGTCACTTTTAAGGCCCTCCTACTAGCCTGGCCACCCCACAAGCTTGGATTTTTGGCTCCCTTTTGCTTGCTACAGCAACCATCGACGGTGGTTCGGGACCGCAGGTCATCTTCTTACAAAGTAATTAAGTATGGAAAATAGGATAGAAATGCTTAGAAAGAAAGGCAAATCCCTCACTATTTTCTGGGCTAAAAGTCAGCAAAGTTACGTCTTAAACTCTTTTGTGGTGTAAAACTCCAGACACACGCACACTTTCTCACCTCCTACACTTGCTTCTTTCTTTCAGATTTCAGATGTTCGTGGTACCTTTGATTACTTTATTTATTTAAGGAAACCGGATCAGAAAGCCGTGACGTCAATTCTGGATTACCCTTGACCGTGACTGGGCGGCCTGGTTGACCTTGATCATGAGTTTCGTGCATATTAATCAAGAAGACCACAGCCTTGATCTTCTGGCAACCAGTCAGCTTTCAGAGTTTTCTGAGTATCCCCTGCTTCTGTTTACAGATAAAAAAAGAAAAAGAAAAAAAAAAGAAAGGTGTCATTTGAAGTCTAGACAGACGGGCTAATGGCCAACAATAAAAGCATGAAAAGGAAGTTTCACAAGTTCTGTCTTTTCTTTCCTTTGTATCAAGTGGTTTGAATATCTTTTTAACCACTGTCTTTATGGTGAGATGCTCCTTATTCCCCCCCCCACACACACACACACATTTTCCTCCATTTTCAGTTTCATAGTTCTGGTTCACTCGCTTCTGGAGATAAGGAAGAGAAAAATGCTGGTCTTTACGGAAGAGGTAGCATCAATTCATTGAAGTGTATGCTGTACTTTGTTCAATGAATGTTGATGACATATGTCCGGAACTTGGAAAATCCCCAGTCTTTAGCTACTCTACTACTCAAGAAATGCAATCAAAGGAATTTTCCCATTGTATTTGTCTAGTACCCTTTTTAAAGGAATTACTATTATATATGATATCAATATATCTGTATATTGTCATTAGTCTTTAAGAAATGTACGTAGAAAAGCTCATAACTCTCCACTGATGCGGTTGAAATGAAAGGTCCTACCCTGCGGGCGTCTCCAATTCTTTTGGAGGACAACTGGACCATGGGAAGTTTAATAAACCTGTTTTAGCTCCAAGCTCTCACCAGCACCCCTCCCTCCCTTCCCTCTCACATAGGAAGAGAAAAGGGCATAAAATACTTTTTAAAACATTCTGCTCTCGGAAACACAGTTTACCAACACTCCCCTGGATTTTCTCCCATGAACTAGCTTGTCGGTGGGGAGTCCAAGCCAGGAAATTGCCGTGCGCAGCGTCAGTTCTGATGGTGAGAAAACTTGCGTTGTCATGGACAAACGAAACTTTTCTGAAGTTGCGTTGCAGAGGACGGAGGCATCAGTTTACATTAATCCAGCAGGAGAATGATATCCTCTGCTGGCAGCGTTGGGGAAAATGTAGTGGCATCACGAGCTTTTAACTCTTAAGTGCCCTGAGGAGATCAGAGCCAAATAGTTTTCTTACTCCGTGAACCTCTTTTCTTTTTATTAAAACGAACAGAAATATTCTGCGCATTTAATTCATTCGAAGGAAAACAAAACCTGGACGGTTTCACGAAGATGCATTGAGTAGTCTTCTGGCTTTTTATTTCCCCCTATGAACTAGTATGTATTCCATTTTACTATCCTATCCTTTTAAAAATACTTTCCTTATCAGACTCAATTTATTTAAATGTTATGTAACCGGACGGACATACTGTAAGGAATGTGTTGTAGCTTTACTTTAATGTGTACATAATTTCTCCCCCTTCTCATTTATTTTTTTCCTGAATACTTTCTACCAGGCATGTAACTAACTTTTAGTTTATTAAATACCACCTATGTAACTCCTTTAAAATCCCAAATTGAGCTGAGAATGTAAACTAATTCTTGGAAAGGTCTAGATCACCTCCCCCCCATTTTAGATTATTTCAATCTTGTTAAAAAAGAGCAAAATATGAAACTTATTCCAATATTTTTGAGATATAAGTTTTCCATTCCAGATTCAGTTAATTTATGTTTTGTTGGAGCTAAGTGTCGGGTATCTCTGTCAGTTCTTTAAGCCTTGAATTTAAATGTCTTGATGTGGGCTCAACATATGAGCACTCTGCTTTATTTTTAAAACACAGATCCAGGGAAAACAAAGGCTCTGTTCAACTGCCAAGTCACAGATAAGTCCTGGGGGGCATTTAGAGAAGAAATCACAAGATAGCTTAAGGCAAATGTTCGTTCACAAGCTACACAGACTAGGACAGGACTCTCTTGAAATCGCACTGATAAGGATGATAAAATATTAATGAATAAGGTAACTTAGAAGACGATGGACGGCGAGAGCAGTATATAAAAATAAGGCGTTTTCTACCTCTTCTTGCCATTTGCAGTGACGGATAGTCCTTCGAGACAGTCATTTGCATAAAATGTAGATCGTATTTACTACACTAGACAGTGACCTTGAACTGCTTGGGTGAGATTTCACTTTGCTTCCTCTCCCATTCTCTCTCCAAAAAGTAGTTAGCTGAGCTGTAATATTAAAGCAACCCTTTTTGACTTCTTTGCTTGGGTGCGTTTGAATGTGAGGAAGAAGGGAAACAAACGTGGCGAAGATTATTAAATATGTGCGTGTGGATCTCTACCTGCAGTGGGGTTGATTTTAAAGGGCTGGGGCCTAGCAATTTCTTTTTGAAGTGATTATTTTTGAAATTACAATATCTTCAAGGAGTACGGAAATAAAGTAAAAATGATGGTCATGGTTTTATCTAGAATTAGCCATTGTGTCTCTGCGGAAGACTCGGGTGCACCTGGAACACGGATGAACCTTCTTCCATTAGTAATATCAAATATTAATTAAGAAATACTAGCTAGGGATTTGTAGGGCTTTATTTTAAGCAAGAGGGTGAGTAACTGCACTGGTTGCAAGAGCAACCGGAATGAGTTCTAAAAGCGGAATCTTTCTTTTTGAACTGAGAAATTCATCTGTCCTAGAAATAGATCCTCGTAGAAATACAACAGCTTTATTAAATGATCGCTAGGTATCTCTTTTCGGTCTGTCAGTCTGATGATTGTGAAAGGGACATTCAGTATCCCACGAGGAAATGATATAACTGAGAAATGAATTCATGTTTCGAAAGGAAGGAGTTTGGAGGGAACGTGTTTAGGTTTCACGCGGTATATATGTTAACTCATTCCCTTATATGGAAATCTAGAGGAGATTTAATGGAGAGTGTAAAGTATCTTTTTCTGAACGCATTAACAAAATTCCTTCTGTGAGGTTCTAGCGGACAGTTTCGGATTCAATAGCGTGCTTTTTGACACTTTGCATTTGAGGTTGCCCTTCGGTTTTCATATCAGAGAGAAAAAAAAAGGATGATTGAAGGTGCTTCAGCGGCTAAATTGACTTGACCAAAATCAATGCAAGAACAGAAGCCCGTTTCCTTCTATGCACCTTCTTAGAGAGAGAAAAAAGGTCAAGCAGTAAGAACCGGTTTTCATGAAAGAAAGAAAGAAAGAAAGAAAGAAAGAAAGAAAGAAAGAAAGAA
>ML682037.1:7796182-7811254 GCA_007922195.1 Podocnemis expansa | reverse complement strand
GAAAGAAAGAAAGAAAGAAAGAAAGAAAGAAAGAAAGAAAGAAAGAAAAGCCGATTCATATGGCAAGCTATCCAGATCACATGATCAGGTATAATAGATTCTCTTCCGTGTTTGCAAAGAGTTAAAAATGGGTTCTCGCTTGAGAACGATGCGCTTGGAGAAATTTCAAACACCTTTTTAGCCGCCCTTGGAAAATAATTCCTGGAAAGGTTAAAAGGAACACTAAACTTTCATTTCAACAAGACAAAGATAGTAGCAGAATTTATCTCTGTATATCCAATGTATGTGTGAGAGGGTGCATATATGAACACATATTCATCCGGGGGGGGGGGTGTTTGAACATTTTGGAGCTCTCGGTTTTATGTAAATACCGCAGCTAATGAGATGTTTGATTAAGACATATTTTTTCTACGTAACTGGGGGAAGTCATTTTAGCTTAAATGTTTTCCTAGGGGGGAATGACTTTGTAGTCTAGTAGTCTCTCAAATATAAGATAGTTATTTTGTGCTCCATGGGATCTCGAGAATTCGGGCTCTACCCTTCAACTTGAATGTATTGAACATTCCTACCACCTCCCACCTTAAGTTCATTAAAGGCATTTTACCTTCACAGGAAATTTTACAGTAGATTTCAGAGTCAACTTCGTGCAAGTGCTCTTGAAAGCTGTTCAGCAGGAAGACTTCTAAAGGCATGAAAAAAACCCTGGGGGTATTTTTTTTTCTTTTTAGAAAACAACCCCAAACCCTTCCCGATCTGTAAAGCGTCTTCTTGGGACCGGGGTTCCTTACAACGGACTTTTCACTTATTTCTCACTGTATTTATTATGCACTGACATGCGCTAGCGATTTCAGACAACCTACACTCTTCTGCAGTCCACGGATGACGAACACCCTTCTTGTCACTAGCACACGATATATCTTTACAAAGGACTAAGAATCGGATTTATTTATTTTTGTATTTCTTTTTTTTAATGTAGTGAGCGAGGGGGACTCTTGGTGATAAAGTTTAATTTGCAGAAATGAAGGCTGAGGCAGAGTGAAAGTCTCCTCTTCGTCTTTTGTCTGGTTTATTCAGCAGAAGTCATTAATAACATCGAGTGGAGAGAGAGGAAGACCAAGGTGTCCGATTCCTGAAGGACTGTCCCTCGTCTGGATGGGACTTGCAGTTCCCCAATACAGAAGAGCCGGCAGGAAACACACTCATTTCTCTCTAGATAAAACTGTAAAGCATCCAAGGGGTTGCAAATATGTCCAAACTCTTTCATCCCATCAACTGTAAATACCAGCCTGTTGCGGTTAACCATCATTCCCTCCTTAAAGAGCCTGTAAACTTTATATGACACAATATCTAACAGCAATTTATTGGGAGATATTGTAAATTTCAACGGGTTTAGTTAATAAAGGGGCTAATTAATGAGAAAACTGCCTAATTTTGCTAGCAGTTGCAGGGAACCTAGCAGCGGCTGGGGAAAGGGTGGCATTTATATATATTTCTATGATGTATATGCATATTTTACGGTACATGGAGATGCTCGGGTCAGTGCTAAAATCCGTTGCTTTATTTTATAAAATGTTTTATGATTTTTTTTAAAAAGCACATAAAACACGAAATCCAGAACTTAATGTTTTGTTTTGCCTCCGACTGCCAGCGGTGGGTGGCACCTATCTCCAGCGAGACTGGCCGCCCACGTGACCCCTTTCCGACCAATAAGGAGGACCTTTAGGTTTAACTATGTTTAATGTCAGATAGCAATAAACTAGAAGCTCTTGGTCAGGCCCGCGGAAATGGGCGAACATAATCTCCTTAATCCCGGGTTTGTGGGACCTCTGGTGAACATCCACACGGGGGACACCTTCTACTTTCCCAATTTCAGAGCTTCCGGAGGACAGTTGCCTGGCTTGCCGTCTCTCTCCTATCCGAGGAGGGACAATGTTTGTTCTTTGCCCTGGGCATCCTCAGAGCCCTGCAACGGATACCCCCAGCCCTACCTCAGCAACCCAGTCTCAATTAACCCTTCTTTCAGCAGAGCGTGCGACTTAGCTAGAGTGGAGGAGAGCAAATGCTACTACAGGGAGGCGTGCTCGGAGAACCCCAGCCTCAAGAGGGAGGAGAGGGCCAGGGACAATACGCTGATGACCCTTGAATCTGGGCTTCCCAATGGCATGAGCGGGAGCTTCAGCAAATATGACTATCCGGCTCCTGAGACTGTGTCCCACGACCCCCCTTCTTGTCAGTCCTTGGAGTCAGACTCCAGCTCTTCCTTACTCAATGAAGGGAACAAGGGCACGGCCAGCGAACCTGCGACCATGGTCTCACCTATCAACCCAGGAGGCAGCCTGTCCGCTGGTGGTAAGGAAAAGCAAAGGACGGTCATGTGTGTGTGTTGACAGCATGATTCTGGCGATGTGGTGTCACGTTTTTCTTCTGGGGTCCGCTCTGGTGGATGTAATTCATGAAATTACCCATGGTCTCAGCATGCCTATTTGTGCAGAGACCACTAGGGGTAGCACTGAAATGTCTAATGTTTTATTAGGCAGTGCTTCTTTTAAAAGAAAGGGCTATAAACATGTAAATATCCCATAAAATAGCTAGCGATTGCACACATAGCCCCAGCTCCGCTCGTTGAGACTGACTGCATTATCCGCGCGGTATCAAATGTTTTGAAGACTTCGCACAGGTGTGTGGTGGGGAGCTGCAAAAGGATGCCCAGCTAAAAAGGCAGAGCTGGGTGCGTTGCGCTGGCCATTTCAGGCGGAAGGATGCCACACCAGACAGGCTGATTTCTACCTGTTGACTTTCCCGTGTTGGTTTTTTCAATTTAAAATTTGGAAGGAGCCAGGAAAATACCCCCCACCTACAGCGGTAGCGAGGGTATAAAACTGCCTCTCCTGTGCCTTCTCTTATGTATAGTCTGTTCTGCAGTGACACATTTTCAAGGAAGTTTAAATAATTTCCATCTAGCAGGTTCCTTCTTTATCTACCATGTACCCAAGACATAGAACCATGAGTGACTTAGGTCTTGTTCATCAGCCTTGTATCTAAAATACAGATCTGTGTAGCAGTGGGGTATGCAAAAGTTATTAATATGTATCCATCACGTGTCTAAGACCCAGACCTATGTATCAGTGTTGTAGACAGGAAATACATCGCAGTATATAACGTATCTATCAGATAAAAAAAATTACTCTAAGCTAAACATCGTACACCCCATATGTTGATTTATGGATCGGTCCCGAAACAGATATATGTATCTAATATATTGATCGACCTATCAACGCACAGGAAGAAATAGATCTAGGTATCCATCTTAGATCTGTGTACCCGTCAGATCTACTGCCACCAAAATTTATGTCTCTCTCTTGTGTGAGATGCCCCTGCCTCATACCCCCTGATGTTGTGAGTTGAGCGTTACAATCTGTAAGGGAAGTAAAGGCGGGCGAGGGGCAGGGAAGCGGGGAAGAGATCGTCTCTTGGAAGGCTACTTTCCCCCCCTTCCACTGTGTTAAATTCTCCTTTCAATCACACATTCTTAGGTGCTCCTTGGTACCCGATGCATACAAGGTCCCGGAAAAAGCGAAAACCCTATTCCAAGCTTCAGCTAGCCGAACTGGAAGGGGAGTTTATGATCAACGAATTCATCACCCGCCAAAGACGAAGGGAGCTTTCAGACCGCTTAAACCTGAGTGACCAGCAGGTGAAGATCTGGTTCCAGAACCGACGCATGAAAAAGAAAAGACTGCTTCTGCGGGAGCAAGCTCTTTCTTTCTTTTAAAGTTCAAAAGCGTCCCTGTTGGTTGATCTCATAGAGTTCATCCTAGCTGGTGGTCCCGGGACTTTACCTGATCACTCATCATTTTCTTAAAAAAAAAAAAAAATCAGCGAGCATATAAACATGAGACTATGCGTCTCCTACACTGGAAGGGTGGGGAAAGACCCGATGTGAATGCTCAGCAGCTCCCTCAACCCACCATCAGCCAGAATTGGGTTCTATGGTCTCAAAGAGAGTCGAGAGCGTTGAGTATAATCTGGCTGTGATGCTATCTTTCCATTGACAAGCCTAACAGGTATGGTGTCCCTCCAGGCAAAATGTTTGTTGGGTTGTGTGCGATATCCCCCACCCCCTCCTGACTGACTGGCTTTGTTGTTGGTACCGATTCCAGCCGGCTTCAAAGACCAGTCCCGGAACCATGTCACTGTCCTATATTGTAACTGAGGTTTTAGTGTTGAATGTTTCTTCTTTGGAGTGGAGAGTGAAGTTCATCTCAAGCCCATTTTACGGAGAACGTTAGCTAGTGAGTTCATACTTCTTGGCCTATTTTCACTGCAAGTCGAGGGCTCAGGGAGAAAAAAATAACGGGATTATTCAATTATTGGAAGAAAAGAGAGGGAAAGAACACATAACTTGGTGGCATTGGCCCTGAGATAGGAATTTAGCTGATACATGGAGCTTCCAGTGTGGTGATTTGCTTGCAACAAAGGGGACCGTGGGAGAATGAGTATAGGCCCGGCGCACCACCCACCGGTGACACCGAAATTCCTCCAGGCAAGAAAGAAATTTACCTCCATGTGAAGCTGAGCCTTTCGGAGGTTCCCTCTGAAACCGAGCCCGTGTGTGTTCTCTGCACTGTCCCTAGCTGTAGTCTGTAGTACCTGCTAAATCAAATCATTTCATGCATTTGTTTTAACACACAGCTCCGCGGAACTAGCATTTGGTCTATATTTTTTTGTTTATTGACCGCAGCTTGGGGTGGGGGACCCTTTTGTACCCTTCACTGTCGGAGTCAATTAAGCTAATAACATGGGGTTTTCCTAGAGCTGTCTTCAAACGTTAACGTCATCGCTTGGCTGCTATTTTAGAGATGAAGGAGCAGGTTCTGATTTTCCTTTAAAGATGATTTCCAGTCAAGTAGACAGAAAGAAACAGAAATCAATGGCCGCTTTCCCTGAGAAGGACACATCAAAAACAGCCTGACTGACACATTCACTTTCCCAGCACCCGCAGTTCTTCCTTAACTTTTTCACACTCAGCCACACCGTGCGTTTAGGGGTATGGGATCCCTTTAGTTAGGAAAAATATGTGGGAGACATGGTCATTTTATCTCTCCTCCCACCACCATTCGTACCTCACTTTAATTTCAGTACTACTCCTCCGCAGAGGGACTAGCTGAATATTGGGGGTTTTTTTTCTGTAGATGTGTTCTGATTTACTGTAAAAAAAAAAAAACACCTTTTAACTTCATAATAAGGTGCGAGTCCCATAAGCTTTTTACTGGGTGCCCAGCTTTCGTGCAAAGGGAGGGAGAAAAAAGTAAGGGCCCTGCTGGGCAGACATCTCCGACACTTTTGCCTGCACGGCGATTTTTAGAAAGGATGCTAAGGTTAGGAGGAAACAGGCCACTGTCGATTCGAGTTTTGCAAAGTTTTGCTTCGCTCACTTTATTTAGAATGGATTCATTTTAGTACAAATCAGCGGTCTCTGTTACCACGTGCTCCCGGTTCCTTGCGTTCATGGTCATGACCGAGCTGCAGGGCAAGGAACGCTCTTATTTCCCAGGATGTGTTCTAGTCCTGAAAAAATGCCTCCCTGGCTTGAAAGCTGGCCTTTTCTTCCGCCCCATGTCCCATGGCTGTGCCAAAGACATCCAGGAGAACCTATCACCCGCCCCACATTCCAGCTCCTTTGCCCCACTGTACCCCTCCTTTACCCCCTACCTATATGCCACCCCTTTATATTAAGACCCCTTTCCGACACACCATATACATAACAGAATTTGAAGGGAAAGACGTAGCCTCATGCAATACTGTGCAATAAATGTATTTCTGATACATAAATACCGGTAGATATAGCAGTCACTTGAAATATGTGCAATGATGCGAGGGAAATGTGAAAGAATTCTGCCTATTTGAAAAGGTAACTTGAGGATCCCATAGGAAATATTCCCGACCCTATACTGTCTGCTTATGACATTATGTTTGGGCATTGTGGTCTTTATAATCCTATTATTACTAGATGATATGTAAAGAAATGCAGTGGATCTTATGGGTAAAAGGGTATTTTCGATCAAACTGAGGCCCCCGAGCCACTGAAATGGAATGTGGTGCCTTTCATTTCGTTTTTTTGCTACATGTAAAGATACCAAGTGTAACAATATTTCATTGGCTTATTAACTAAACAATATCTTCTCATTTCTGTCTCTGACAAACCCATGCCAAGTTAATTCAGTTGCTAAGAGAAAGGTTGAATCCTGGAAGATGTAGAGACTAAAAGGCACTAGGGTGACAGGCTGACATCATGATGCGGTGGTGTAATTAAATATCAAAAATGACTTTTGTAATTCTTTGCCCACTTGAGAGCATTTTCCGACTATACAGTCCAAGAGGACTTATTATATGATTAAGCCCATTGGACAAGTCACCAGCAAGAATTTAATACTTGGCGCTTAATTAATTAATACAAAAGGGATTTTCAGCACCACTCAACGGTTTCAAAAGAAATCACGTGCTTATAAATGTTGAAAAATATAACATATATGCAATATTCTCTTTCAGATTGCTATGAAATATTATTCGGTGAGACTTCTGTTTGTCCTGTGTTAGTTCCCTGTGTATGTGGCAGTTTTCTGCTTGTATCTGTAGTCTAGTTTACTGCGGTTGTTAATATACATCATTTGCAATATAGTCCATATGTAATGTTTTTTACCTCGAGCTATTCTATGTAGAGCCTATGCAAATGTCTGTCATAGCGCGTTCTGGCTTTATATAGTCATGTAAAAAGTTGCTTCACAACAATAATTAAAAATGAATGTATTATGATGTGATTTCTGATAATAAATAAAATTACCCAAACATCTAGTTGGTGATTTACTGCTTACTATTAAAAATAAGTATTAACCAGCAAGGTTAATAAAAGAGTAACAAAAAATATATTAGACAGCGCTGCCTTCTGTGGTTTATTATAGATCATCTTTTCGTAAAAAATAATTAAATGAATGTGCAAAATATGTTGTAAAGGGAGAGAAATATCTCTTATTGCATTGCTCTAAATATAATTAGAAAAAATCCCGGGGAAATAAGGAGTATAAATTAATCTCAGAATTAGTATATAAATGAGACTCTATGTGTGTTTATAGGATTAATTGGAGGCAAAATCAACCGAGATTCTTTCTTTTAAAAACTAGACTAATTGCAGATTGAATAATTTGCATTCTTGTGTCTCTTTGCGGGGGGGGGGGCGGAACACGTAAGAATAAATATATCTTGAGAGCCAATCTTTAACGATTTGACTTTGTGTGCACACACACACACACACATACACCAATACGGTTGCATATTATTTTAAAATATGAATTAAATGGGGGAGGAAGTGCTTAACATGGAGACGGTGTAGAATGAATTTATAATCTGGAATTCTTAATATTATCGAATTAAAATTATTAATAGTATTCAAAATCAGAAACGTAACAGTGATCTTAGTGTGTTTTTCCCCTAACTGTTGGACCTGAGCAAAACAGCGATTTTTAAAAAAATGTCGTACATTGCTAATTGAGACTATGATTTTCTGTATATCTCTAGAAACCAAGATTTCTGTCTATCTCTAGAAACCATTGTTTTTAAATTTAACGGTTTTGTTGACATTTCTTCCAAGCGAAAACCAAGTTTTGCTGTAGTGGGAGAAATGGATAAAACCCTCTTTAAAAGATCGATAAGTGATATTTCCCTCCCCCGTCCCCGTAAAAAAAAAAAAGAGTTTTGATAGAAAACCCATCGATGGGGGTAGTTAGATCTTACAGAATTTACTTTACTGAATACCCACCCACCGACCCCCGCCAATCTACGTCTGTGATTGCTTAGTGTAGCCTACCCTCTTTTGGAACAGGATGGAGAGACACCCGAATTAATTTCAGCATGATACAGTTTAAAAAGTTTTGCTGTGAAAACAATCCAGTGGGCATTACAAACAAACATTTATTGTATTGGGTTTACTACAATTTCCCCATTTCCCAACAGAGTGCTTTTTGAGGGTGTGGAGGGGCCTTCCAGTAACAGTACTGTATTAAAAATTACAGAGATATGGAGGGCCTTTATTTTTCTCTACGGTTGCTTATTTGGACACGGAGTAAGGGTCCTAAGTGGGTGGAAAATAAAAGAATCAGGCATTTTTAAGCCATATTTTATAATATACCAACATGATCCTTATGGTATTCTGCAACTATTCCAGCGAAATCTGGAAGAATTTTGCCTGAATCTGGCTGGGTTTGGAAAACATTGGTTCGAAAATGTTGGTTTTTAAAGTCCAAATTATTTGGCCTGTAAACAGGTCTCTATAGATGCCTCGCTATGTGTGGTTCACAGAAACACAAACCAATCCACTCTTCCTGTTGATTTATTTTTTGAAAGTGTGCTTGTCTTTTCGTGTTTTGATGTGTATATAAACACTTTATACATAGCCTACTTTCCTGGTAATTTTTGAAAGAGCAGGCGAGCGGAAAAAGAGTGTGCGTGTGTGGGTGGGTGGGCGGGTGTGGGTCTGGGTCTGGGTGTATTGCCTGTCTGCTCTCCCAAAGATATTACAGGAATATGGGTTATGGCTAACCGGTCTGCATTATATGGTGGCCTAAGCTGCATAGAAAAATGTGAATTCGTGCACCTTGAGGAGTGAGAGCTGAATTTCAAAAGACGCATAAGCAATCTCCCAAACAGATAAAACTTATTTATTCTCAGTGACTGTGTAGGACGAATTTTGGTTTTGCCATAAAAGTCTGTATTAGTGTTTCTTCTCTTAGTCGGGGAGGTATTTCACAGCTATTGTTTTTAAATGAATTCATTACGAATTCTTTTGCCTGCAAAGAATAATTCGGTCCCTAATAAAAAACATACATGTTGTATTTCACCAGTACAGGTACTGAAAAACTCTTCTGTGGAGGTTCAAATGAGGCTCGTTCATGGTCAAATATTTTCAGTTTATATTCCATATGGGGAAGATAATGTGCAAAATCTGCATGCAAAAAGGATTTGGAGTGAGAGCATATATTATACCTATAAATATATAATAAACAATTGGAATTAGACATTTCTTCAGCTCCATATTTATGTGTATTATTTTCATTGTGCTGAAGAAATGTCCAGTTTCAGTTGTTTATTATGTACTCGTTCACTTGAGATTTACATCAAAGCCATAAAACATTATTCACAAGACTCTCGCATAGAATAAAATCAGATGGCACTTCTAAGAAATAGCTTTGGACGTACAGTGTTAAGAAGTTTTAAACAAAGTAAAGGAAAAGATGCATTTGCATCCTTTGACTGGCTTAATCCCTCCTCCCCATGCCTAGAAATCTAATTGGAAATATAATATCATTATCACACACCCCCTTGTCTCTCATCACACTTATTCTGAGACGAAATTATAAAAGGACTGTTTCATGTCTAAGGCAGGTTGGACACAATGACACGTTTAGAGGGAAATAAAACATCCATGCAGACAGAAGCATCGTAGACCCGCAAATTAATTATTTGATTTGGTTTTAAATTATGATTTTGCCACCTTGTCTCCACAACACTCAAGTAAACAGTCAAATGTACAGCCTGGACTGCCGCCACCCTTGGGGAGAAAAAAAAAACAAAACTACAGTCTAGCTTGCTGTAGGCTTAGCTTTTTAAATATATTTCTTGAAGGTGTAGCCAGAGAACTCATAAGCACGGCTCCTTGGAAGTGGATGAGACCTCTGAAATATTGTTTCTCGTAATTCCCACATGCATGGGATGTCTTTCCAGCGAGCTTCGGTCACCGATTTAACGCAGAATCTGTGGCAGATGTGTCTGGCTCGCGGTCGGCATTTGCTTTCCTCCCAGTCGATTTTTGCAGCCAGAGCCGAACATTCCTATGCTCCTCTCCAGTTTTGGGGGTAGAGAGAGAACATGGGGTCTGGCAAGAGAGCCAAAAAAGAGAGATAGACCAGCATTTTTGCAATGTGATCACAAACCCCTCTTTGTACATTAAATTTGGCACACAATGGTACTTATTTTTGCAGCAGGTAAGTCAGAGCCAGAACAGCTAGGGACAGCTCCGTTGACACCCTGCAATGTAGGCCCGCACGTAGACCCGTGCATGAATATTCAGATCAGAACATCGCGTGAAAAAATAATGATTTGGGCTCCTTTCCAACCTTTGTGGCCATGCATGTGAACGTTTTCAGTTTTTCCTAGGCTGGGCTGTTAATGAATTAACCCATATCACCATTGCGTATGTGTTTTGAAGACCCGCTGTTCCGACTGTTGTATGAGTCCATTTTACTTCCCACTCTTCTTCCAGTGCATCTGAGTGAAGAGTGACCCTGAGAGGCAAAGCTTCAAATATTTTCATGATATATTGTTCCTTTACACCGGCCCTCTTCAAGTTAATAGGGACTATTTTAAAGCCCATGCTCCGTTATCATTAATATGCCAATGAATTAATACTAAAGGATATATTTTGTTTACGAGGATGGGTTCATAAATATAAAATAAAGACAGAGTGGGGATAATTAGCAGTGTTTACCAACATATGCCACCGACTTTTCCGAATATTTTCATATCCTTTGAGAGGAAAATGAAATGCATTGCAAGTAATTAGTTTTAAGCAAATAATTTCAAATGAAAACTTGTAGATAAAGTCTAATGAACTGCAAGGGACTTTTTTTTTTATTACTAGGTAGGTACCAAGTAGACACAGCAATATTTTACTGTTGAAAGAATAAATTAATTACTGTATCTGTAGCTACAAACTACAATGCCTCCATGGATGACTGAATTTAAACGAGATATATGTATCCAGTCTCACTGGTGTTGTTAACAAGAGCGATAATAAAGATGAAAAGGATAAGAAAGATACAAAGATCCGTAGATTTGTATTCCTTGCAGGACCTAAATTGAGAAGGTTTTGTAATGGATGGATGTTTGTAGCTATCCGTAAAGCTTTTCTTTCTTTCTTTGAGGCTGGCTTCATTAAATAACTTTATTTTTATTCTGAAAAGGAAATGAACAGTAAAAATATGAACCTTTCAGAAAAAAGTCCTTTTCTACCCAGCGTCCTATTCACCGGCAGGCGAAAAAGATTTTTATGGTCTGATTATTTTTAATACAGAACGACTATTTTTTGCATCTTCCATGATTTTGGAACTCCAGGAATTTAAATGGGTTTTAGGAGCTAAGTTTTTATTGTACTAGGAAGAGACAGAAGTCTTATTTTCCTTCCTCAGTCAAAATAAATCACCTCTTAGGTTTTATTTATGACCAGATGGAATAATAGAGCATGTGTTGAAAATCCTCATCTCCTTTTTAAAGGGAGTTTTGTTTTTAATTTTGTGACTGAGTTAGCGATACATTACATCAATGAAAGTATAAGTTTTCTGGATATCTCATTATCTTAACCTTAGCTAAAATTCACTTTCTTACTGGAAAATGAAATCGTGTTAATGATAGTGTTTTCTGCTCAGACATCTATTTACCTCCCTAAATACAGTGCTCAACCGAGATATGTTGCTAGTTAAACGATATGTGGAAATATGTTTTATTTTTATGATTAACTGTTAAACTATTACGAGGTGATACTAATCTTTGCTAAAGGAAATAATTAAAAAAATCAGGTGTGGAAAAATATAGTTTGAAACCAAAGAGCAGTGTCCCACAGACTACAGGTTCAGTAAAAAAAAAGTAGCCCTTGACAGCATTTCTTTGGGTCAGACTTTTTTTCGCTAATGTATGCCGAGAAGAAATATTCTTTTCCGATATATCTTCAAAACATGGTATAGGTATGGAGCTTACTTCTTTCATATAGAATAAGATTTTATAACTATACACAAGCAAATATGTCGTGTGTTCTCTGTGTGTGTGTATTTTTGTATATGTATCATGTATATGTACTTATGTCTATAAATATGGTTAGTGTGTGAGTGTGTGCGTGTGAGCGAGAGAGATTCTCGCTTTATGCAGTGATTGTGAGATAAAACAGGCATTTATTTCATACACACACAGATATGCACTCATCACATACACATATACGTACATTATACAAACACACACACACACATCTTTGAAATATATCTCCACACACCACATGTATCCGTATTAATGCAAGATTAAACACACATATTTTTGCACATATCTGTCCCTCTTTGTCTGTGTGCGCGGGCATGTGTTGAAATTTGGGTCCTTAGCACCAGCCACCTAAACCAACAATTAGGCACCTACCTAAAGGTCTTGTTTTTAGAGGTCTTGATAGTTCTCATTTAAGTCAGGGGGAACTTAAACCATTAGATGACTTATTTCGGCACCTTCAATGGCTAGTTTTAGAGCTCCAAGTTTGCAAATTCTGCCCACATACCTTTGCACTTAAAGGAAACTCTAAAAATACACCACTTATTATTTCATGTTCCCTCCCAATGGGAGCACAAACTGAGATTGTATAGGTATTCCTAGCTGACGGGGGTGTGTGTGTGTGTGTGTGTGTGTGAGAGAGAGAGAGAGAGAGTCTTTTTATACAGCGATTGTGAACGAGATAAAGCAGGCATTTCTTTCATACACAAAGGCAGTCGAACACACACACACACACACCTACATATATGGATTTATATTTGATGTTTTTAGTTATTTGCAGGTTTAATAAGAAAGACAGCGATCTTCTCAAATTCTAAACCAAAATTAAATGAAGGCCAAGAGTTTTCTTGTTTACAATAACCCCAGCAGATCCTTTGGGAAGCCAAGTGCAACTTAGTCTCCACACTTTGTAGCACCTCCCAAACAAAAATGAGCTATCCTGGAATTTTTGTTCCGGCCAGACGTTTAAGTTAAGATAAAAAGTCCTGCAGGTTCGCTAGCCTGCAATGTAAAAGCACAAAACCACCACATTAGATTCGAGCTTGGCTTTTCATGGAGAGAGAGAGAGAGAGAGAGAGAGAGAAAATGCGGTATTTTACCGCATAAAATTTGTAAACAACTTGCTAAGTAGCACAGACATGCTGGAGAGTTTGTCTCAGTAGCCCTTTAATAAAATAACGAGGAACCTTTTGTCGGCTTTCCAAGCGTAGAAGTCTTTATTTTGCCCCCTCCTTTGTCCCCCTCGTGTTGAAGCTGGAGAGCATTGTACCCCGTTTGCTACTGCGAAATATAAGCAAGGATCTTTCAGAAATTCCGTGAGAGCTTTCAGGCCGGGTGCTAATCTCTCTGTCGGATGACTTCTGTTTACAACTGTCTGTCTGGGTGGGCGGGGGGCCCTATTACAAAGTGAAGGTCAAGTTAGCATCCTACCTTATAAGGCATACAGGGGTCCTCCATTTTCGAGTCTTTGTCAGAACACAGCTAAAGGGCACTAGCATTTCTTAGTCTAGTAAACATATCGCCTTTTTAAAAGACCCCCCTTAATTCTGGGGGGGTGTGGTGGTGGGGAGGCAGCGAGGAAAATGAAGGGGGGGAAGACTGTGGGAAAGCGACCAGATTTCTTCATGAATATCGCTGGTTTGGAAACTCTCAGCCTCTTTCCTGCCCCCCCCCCGCCCAGATTATAGACTTCAAACAAGGCCTCTATCCCCCCTCCCCCAAGCAAGAATTAAACACGTCTACCATGGAGGAAATTAAACGTCATAAAGGAAAGTCCAATTAGGTTGTAATGTCTGAACATGACCATTTCCTCCAGAACACAGTGAAGTTCGCTCGGTAAGGAGAAGGGTGGGGTGGGGTGAGGAATTTCTTATTTTAAATAAAAAAAAAGCAATCGAAACTGAACAACCATTATTTTACCGAGTAATAATCGTCCAATAAGGGAAGCGGGTGGGGATCGAGGGAGTTCAGACAATAGTTCGAACTCAGGCGAAAGAAAGCCTAGAAATGAAATCAGTTATGGCTGCAGTCTTTCCCCGGTGGGGTGGGGTGGGGGGTGCTTTTTAAAAAGTTTAGTATTACGCGGCAATTTGTTTGACTCCAGCCTCTGGGCAGATTGCAAGAGGGCCCGCACATAGCAGGGTAGAAAGGGTGAATGTTCCCAAATATATGTTATATTCCAGAGACTCTCGGGTTGCCAAGGAGTGAGCAAAATGCGACCATCGTTAAACAAAGTCGATAAGTATCTCTTGGACAGTTTATTTCTCAAAATTATAGGCCCCTCCCCATCCTTTATCTCGAGCTGTTTAGAGGGTGCAAGACTGAGTAAATTTCCACTCAAAAAGGCAAAACAAAACAAAAAAACACACACCACCACCAACAGAAACAGTATGATCCATATAGTCCTCCATGAAAAATGGCAGGACTCAGAAACAGAGAGCTTGTCTATGAAGGCGAATATCGATAGAGCCTGTGTGCTTATTTACAACGGATATAGCCAACATCTTGGGTTTGCCAAGGGAACTTCCAAACTTTTATATCCTATCTTGCTTTTAGCTAAAAGGGCTCGGAATTCAGGCCAAGTGATGTTTGGAACTGAGGAGTATTTCATTCACAGAAAGGTGGAAAGATCCTCAGACTTTTTTTTTTTTAATAAATCTTTGAAGGAGGAAAAATGCAAGCAGGCTCTGTTCCATTAGATAAATGAATAGATCTCGCAATGACAGTTTCAAAAGCCAGTTAATCTATGCAATGTGTGTCTGAATTTTCAGCCCATTGCCAGATGTGATTCTCCAGCTTTATATACAGTTCTTGTTTTCCAGAACTCACTATAGGATATTGTTTACTTTGTGCTTGCGTGTCTGCGAGGGTTACCGGCAGCAGCGGTTTGCTTCTCCTCAGCTGGATTTGCAAAAAGGAGACTCAAGAAGAGAGTGGAAAATAGGTTCATATACTATTTTTAATATTTTTATAGCTTCCAAGAGGACTGAGCTACTCTCCCCAGGACATCAGCCCGTTAACCATTTTTCTGTTAATTTTTTCCTGGGCTCTCATGCCTTATACTTGTGCTTAAAATAAGCCCACTACTCCGCTCTTAAAGCTTAAGGTAGGATAAAATGCTTAATAATCTCCATCGAAGAATGAGATAGATAGATAGATAGATAGATAGATAGATAGATAGATAGATAGATAGATAGATAGATAGATAGATAGATAGAT
>ML682037.1:7702974-7796172 GCA_007922195.1 Podocnemis expansa | reverse complement strand
GATAGATAGATAGATAGATAGATAGATAGATAGATAGATAGATAGATCACTTATACACTAACATATGGAGTGGAGGGAAGAAAAATAAAGGAGTCTTCCGTCTACATGTTTTGTATCCATAATTTATCTTCTTTCAAGAGTTACAGGGACATGAACATTAAAGACACATACACTATTAGTTGAGAAACACAGCCACAGCAAGTTGAATATATTCCTGAAGGATGAAGTCCGTTACAATACTAAAATACTCCAACCTTGGCCCCACAGAGAAAAAGGATATGACCATTATCTATCATCCTTCAGCTAAACATCAGAAACTATTAGGAGTGTCAATGGTTGAAATAACCAAGAAAAGGAACTTTTAAAGAAGAATGGAGAGCTGGGTTTCATTGCATTGAAGGGTATATGCCGAAATTCTTGCCTTTACCCCTCTATCTTGTCTGAATGAACATAAATGGTAAATAGAATACTTTGAATGTTCCAAACATGCACTTTTCTACACGGACACATATATTGTACCTAGAGACAGAGAAACAAAGAGACAAATTCATCCCGTATAACTGGAATACATGTTTACAAAACGTCATCACAGAACTATCCCGAGGATTTTATTTCATTTTATTCTGATTAATGTGTTCAGAGCGGACGCTGAGGTAGATTGAGAACTATTGAAGTCTATCTCGTAAAACGTTGAGAATCTACTTTGATCCACGGTAGCCTGAGAGAAATTTATCTCCGTCCTAACGGCAATGAAAGATATGCAGAAACCAACAGATAAAAATGGATTTTGTAAAAACAATATTTCCTAGAAACCTATTGATTAAATACGACTCATGAGTACTGGTGTAGGTTTTTGCCAGAGCATTCTTGAGGATTATCCCCGTACCCTTAATTCTCTGTTTTTCACAATGTGGTAGTTTGCTAAGAAAATGAGTTTTCACCAGAATATAAATATTCTGGGACACATTAACCGACATTTTAGGCAGTTCTGCGCTTTTCAAGGTTACCAACATGGAACATTTGGGAAACAAACCATTTCTGGAGAATCTGTGTTTCTGTTGTGTTTGTACTTATATGGGTATTTTAGCAGTTTTGGAAAAATAAATTAGATATGTCTGTTGATTAATGGTGCCATTTGGATTTTCAGAGCTGCTTGACTACCGTATTTTCCAATAAGAACATAAAAGAGTTCAGCCTCTGCTACAGTTTCTCTGTAATTCATTAAGTCAGAATATGTTATATGCATCTGTAGCCGTGGGGAAATGTAGTTCTGCAATAAAGAAGGATATTTTCATCACTGAATCCTCCAGCCAACACCACTCAATGCTCCTTAGCATTTCCTAGGGAAGGAAACATCCATTGAACTGTATTTCTTAGGAGGAGAAAACCCCAACAACAACAACAACGTATGATCCTCTCAAATGTACCACTTGATTACTGAGCAAGATGAGCTATTCTTTGTGTTTCTTTGGAGTTATTTCTATAAGAATCTGACACCCTTAGCACGTTTTCACCATACACTATCTGCTTTGCCTGTGGTTTGGGAGCATAGCTGATCTGCTTTTATCTTTATTGAGTCCACATGATTTTGAACTCGCAACTCAGGTCTAGAGAGATCTAAGTCCTTCTTTCCCTTTGAATTGTTCATAGCTTCTACAGTCTTCTTTAGCAGCCTGGCTTATATCCAATTAAATTTATCTTCGCCATTTGGGGACAATAATATTTTCCAAGAGCTTCCCACTTGTAGCTGTTGTCTCCAGCTTTAGATTTCCTGTAGACACATGCGGTCTATAGTAATCTGTTTACTGGCGTGGGTCTGTACATTTTTTTTTTGAAGTCTATGAGTCTCGTTTTTAGGAAGTAACTGTAGCATTGTGGTGGGGGCTAGGGGTGGGAGAAGAGTCAGCTTTAGAGCATCTGACCAGCCAAAGTCATTAGGCATCAGAAAGTCTGAACCTATTAAGCATAAACAAGTCAGATATCTGTGAAGCTGCCTGAAGGTACATCGAACAACGACAAGACTGTCCACTCACTTTTAATGCATTTGCAAATTGACCGAGAATGCCATGCAGTTCTGAAAATGCGTCTTTTCCTCAATCCATGAGCCAAAGCAAATTGTGATCAGCCGCCTGGAGTAGGTAAAGATGCAATGTCTAAATAATGAATCGGATAGCTTGAAATCCCAGCTCCTTGTAAATGGTGCAGTAAGGGGCTATGGTTAAAGTGCGAAGTCAAATCGGTGTAACTAATATTTTATTTTCTCCTTTCCAGTCAGTGGATTCCATACGATACAGGCATCCCTCTAACAAAGGGTCCTTTATGATGGCAAGTGCAGAAAACTTTTATCCAGTGGTAATTGGAATGTTGATATGAGTCTACCCCGCAGAAAATAAATTAATTTGTTGGAAAGGGGGAAGGAAAATCAGAATTCCCTATTAGGGGAAAAAAATAAGAGAGAGTCTAGTTCAAGTGCTGGGTAGTCCTAAATGAAAATATGACTTGAGAAGTTTATATCTATAAACAAGCAATAGAAGGCTTGATTTCCTTACAGCTCTTAACTTAGTTTTGGCTCGTTCAGTCAAAACCACCCTGGATCTCCTTATAGTTCTTTTTAGCAACATAGACCCCAGTTTACAAGCTGTGTGCAATGCCTGTTGAAAACCCTGGTGCGTAAAGTGTATTCTTTGCATCAGACAAATTAATACTCAGTGCAAGGTAAAATGTGGTGCGTTTTTAACACCTTATTCATGGAGGACAATGGAATTGCATTTAGATGCTGGCATACGACAAATAGCATGCTAACTAGATACATAACATGGGCATAACTGCAAATGGGGGGGGGGCGCATCTGGAAAGACGGAAACGCGTCGCCTTCTCCGTTGCGGTTTCGTTTCCTCTGGTCATCTAGGAAACAAAATACACTACAAATATTGCCTCGACGGAGGCGGTTCATGGCCACCTCGAGATGGTATTCGAGTAAACTCCCTTCCAAAAATAAAATAAAAGCGTTCCTCCCCTCTTCCTCTCCTTGGGGTGTCTGTATCTGTGTTTTTAATGAAGTAAATATTCATTTTATTTTATTTTATTGCAGAGCTGGCTGAGAAATGAACTCGATTAAAGTTCAGGGTCCATCGCCGTTAAGATCATCTGACTTTTTTTTTTTTTAAGGGAACCAGAAGGAATGCGAGTCTGCTGTCTTCATTCTGTCTTTTATGGTAGTCACTTTGGTGGTCAAATTCAAGTGCTGTGACTCCACAGCTGTCTCTTCTGTGCTTCCTTGCAGGAAGCCGGCAAATCCTGCCCTTTAAACTGGGTTTAGAAAACAAAATGGCAATTGGACTTGTTTTAGAAATATTTACCTACTAAAAGCAATAAATTATTCCCACACCTATAGGAAGAAAGTTCATACATTTCAGCGACAACACTTAGGACTCCACCCCCCCCGCCCCCTGTATTTTTTTTTTTAAAAAAAAAAAAAAAAAAAAAAAAAAAAAGGGAAAAAATGGAGTAGGAATATCTTCCAAACCAAATGTCTTAACCCCGAAGACTTAAATCTGTATTTTGTCAGGAGATTTTCCAACCGGAATTCGATTTTTCTCTATGCAGGTTGCAAAGAGGAGGGAATTGGAAGAAAAATAATTGCTCTCATAAACAATAGCTTAACATTATTAGTTGGTAGTTAGTATCAATATTCGCCCATAAAAAGATAACTGACACTTTAATTAAAAGTTTTTCCCAAAAAGAGGCCAAAGATATAAAATGGGGCAGATTACAAAACTAAGACACACATCTCTACTTCAAGAGTTCTTTACTCTGTATTTATCAGCCAACGGTTCACTAGACGAAAAAAATCCAGCCCATTTTGAGATTTTAGACATATTGAGACACACCCCACCGAGATCACTCCCGAAAAGATTTTATTTTTCAGGATTTCTGGATAAAAAAAGCCCCAACTTTGAGAAGAATTGCATATGTGTAAATAAAATAAAATAAAATGTTCTCTTCTTCAAAATTGGCAGCATTGTTTAACTAAAGAAGAGTATTCTTTTCATCAGAAGCCATCATGGGATCTATAATATATTAATTGAAATCAAGACATGTTGCAATGTGCTGTTGTTTTGAAAGCTAATTTGCAGTGTCCAGAGTATTGTTCTTTGTTTCCTAAATGCTCAGACCTTAGCTCCGCTGCACGATACAGCTCTTCCAATATATTTCTCATAATTAAAATGAACTTTTCAGGAGGATTTTTCTTATTGGTGTCATAATAGTTTTAGAATTTTTTTCCTGCATCCGTTTTCTTCTAATAAGCTTTTGGATGATAGACTCGTCTTATTCATTTTGTTAATATTGCATCGAAATGACCCTACCTGCTGACTAAAATAAGAAGAAAAAAAATTAGATGAGCGAAAATGAAAACTGAGAATGAAAATATCTGGATTAAATGATTGCCTCTTCGAGTTCTACAAGGCATATCTCATGTTTCATGTATTGTAATGTATTCTTACTTGGATGGAGTTGTTGATAGCTTTCAGGAGGAAATGCTTAGCAAAACTAAAGCACGCAGAAAATTATGGACACTCCTCTTTTGCCTAACAATATTGTTCACTGATAGATCATGTAGCTGAGCGTTGATTATTTCTTCTTGTTGTTCCAATTTATTGCAACACTATTTGACAAGATATCCCTAGTAAAGTCGGTTTACTCGGTGATGTTGAGTTAGTTTTGTTTGAAGATATTAACCTTCTCCAGAGAGAGCTCAGTGATAGGGGGTAGTGGGGGGAACCTCTAAGTAAATGACTGGAATTTTATTTATTCTTCCTTTAACTGAACAATAGCAAAAGAGGAAATAAAGAAAATTAACCAGGAGGTGTCCTGCAATGAAAAGAAGGGGGAGGGGTGAAACAACAAGGATTGCGTTATTTTCACATATATTGGAAAACACAAACAGCTCCTTTTGAAATAGAAATGCCATGAACATTGTCTTTCATCACAGTCCCCAGACAAATTATTTCCAATCCAGGTTGGGGGGGGGGCGGATGGAAGTACACAGAGAAGAGGCAACAGAATAATTTGGCGTTAGAAAAGTTTTCAGCAGGAGACCTATGCGAGATACATCTTGGCAGTCCTATCAGCCCCCCGGTATCATTCAATAATCTCTATTCATCAGCAGGTACGTCTTTCCGTGTGATTGAAAGAAAAGCGTTCAGACAGATAACTGATTGAAAAACTCGCGAAATATCCTATAGCATTTGCTAACACAAATATTTCTTCCATCTCAAAACACTGCATGATAGGGGCAAGCGTGAAGCTCTGGAGGCACAAAATACAAGACAAATGACTTTAATAAGAGGCTCTCTTTTTTAATTCAGTTGGTAGAATAAAGGATGCTGGTAATCCTGTAAGTACATTCATTGATTGACAATAAACACTTGCATTAAATATTTAATGTGCCACTCTTACATAATAAATATTTAACAAAACATTAAAGGAGGTTTTCGAATATTTATTAGGCACTGACTTAATTTATTTGCTCTATTCCCTGATATATTACTAGTTCGATATCAAAAGTCATTAAGCCAGCCTTGAAATGGCTCAGTTTTAGGTTGAGGTAACTTGGAAGTTTGAAACTTTACACACACTGCTATTGCTTCAAGTGAATGCGTCTTCAGTGTACACCAAGCTGCTTTATGCACAGTTGATAAGCACAGAGATAGAAATAAGCAATTAGCTAACGTTAGAAGTTTGCTAATTAGCCGTTTCCCCTTTCCCTCCCAAATTAGGTATTCCACTGTAATTTCAAAAGCCCAATGGTACACAGCTATGGGTATGCCCCACATACCATGCCTCAAGATTTTGAGAAACGTTTGAAAACTTACTTATGGTTCTTCAGCGCATTCCCTGGGTTTTTTTTTAATTCAGCCTACATACAGACTCTATATTGTCACGCCTAAAATGTGACTAGAATGGAAAGAGAAGAAAAGGAAAAAAAATAAAACAATCCGTGGACAAAATACAGTTAAAATCGCTCTAAGACCCTCCCTCACCTTCCACTCCCTTTCAGCAGCCCCCACCCCATATCCGAATCCTCGTGAAAAATAGAAAGCAGAATCCAAACTGGGCAGAAGAAGAAGAAGGAGGAAAAAAAAAAACTTCACAAGCCACCCCTTGTATTTGCCCTCTGCTTTGAATGCTCACGAGGGGTGTGCCTTAAAGAAAATGAACACAAAGCTGCAATTGATTTTCATAATGTTTCTGCGGTGTTTGAAAACCAATCGTTTGAACCTCTGAGATCTTACCTAAGTGAACCACCCCTACACATCTAAGTGCTCCAAACTGATATATGACAATATCTACTTTGGATCACGTGCTCCTGAGAGCGACTGAGACGGATAGCGCGTCATCTCGCCTTCCCAAATTTTTCCCCCTCTGCACATCGGATCCAAAACATCTATCTATAGAGCAAGAAAAGGAGAAAGATGTTTAACTCAGTGAATCTAGGAAACTTCTGCTCTCAATCGCGTAAAGAGAGGAGTGCTGACTTTGGCGACAGAGCAGGTTGCGCTTCCAATCTCTACCTACCCAGCTGCACCTATTACGTCCCAGAATTTTCAACTGTGTCATCTTTCTTGCCACAGGCCCCCTCTCGCCAAATCTCCTACCCTTATTCCACTAACCTCTCTCAAGTGCAGCCAGTTCGAGAGGTCTCCTATGGTCTAGACCCCTCTAGTAAATGGCATCATAGAAGCAATTACGCCTCGTGTTATTCCGCGGAAGATCTGATGCATAGAGAGTGCCTCCCGCCTTCTACCATGACCGAAATGCTAATGAAAAACGAAAGCGTGTATAGCCACCATCCCAGCTCTAACCACCCTGCGTCTACGGGATTCTACTCCAGCATGAACAAAAACAGTGTCCTGCCCCAAGGCTTTGACCGCTTCTTCGAAAATGCCTACTGCGGGACAGAGAACCCGCCTGAGACCTGTGTGCAAAAAAGCGAGAGCAAGCTGGAGTCCGATTCCCAGCCCAGTGCACTGTCATCCCGCGGTGAACAAGGCATAGACCCGGAAGATGAAGAGGAAAACACAAATCCAGGCTCTTCAGCCTCGTCTTCTTCTGTCAACAAGGAAGGAAGCAAAAACAGCAGCAACTCGAGTAGGTAGAGCAGTAAATGGAAAGGTTAAGGGACTAGCCCGGTGTTTTGTCGGTCAAATTTTATGTGGAGTTTTATAAGCATTCAAAGGATTTTATTATTACCTACAAAGCTCTTTCTTCCAACGAGAAGAATTTTTACGATGGGAAAGCTCTTTGAAAAAATGGAGATGTTAGGCGCAGCCACAGTGTCTTAGAGTCTGTGAAATTTTAAAAGCACACCATCGTGGCAAATATTAACTTTGATCATGAACTTACATGAGCGTTTTAAAAGGATTTGGTCCCGGGTTGCTGAGGGTAAAAGCCAATTGGGCAGAACACTGCTGTAGCTTCCTGTGCTTGCTTTTAGGCACTAAAATGCATGTAGAGTTATTTTTTAATTAAAAGGATCTGTTCGCTCTTTTCTCTCTCTCTCTCTTGCTAGGGGTGTAGAGCTAAATGCAAACTGTGCAACGTTTTAATTCAGTCACGAGCCCTTATTGTAGTGTGTTGTGGGCTTTTTAATTGCATTGATTCTTCGCAAAACCTAGCTGATTTTCTGTCTTTTGTCATTAAAGTTCGCCTTTAAAAAATCACTGCATTTCTAAGAAAACTTAAAGGCGTTTTGTTTTGTTTTGTTTTGTTTTTTTGAATTCTGCAGCCAAGCAACTTTTAAACTTAGAGATCGCGGGGAGGTTTCTCTCTCTCTACCCTTTTGCTGTTTGGTTTCATGATGAAAACAATGCATCCCTTGCTGCTCAGATGAGGAATTCTATTTTACTTTGGCTCTTTTGGTGTGTGTGGGGGTTGGTTGCTGAAGTTAATCAAAAACTTATGCGGCACGTTATGTCTAGTTCCTTTAGTTCCAACACTGCTCATGCTGTTTCTGTACAAATAACAGATTTGCAGGCTGAACGTATGTTTTTCAACAGCTAGTTTCATTAAAACCTACTTAAATTAGCCGTTGCCTGCAACCCCAACTGTGCTTAAAATGTTTATATGGCAAAATCTTATGCAGAAGTAGTGTGTTTAGAACACGGCTCGAATACAGTCCTTAAAACCATATATAATCTCACCTCTGTATTATCCTAACAATGAGTAGATATAACAGTGGGGAATTGTGTTAGCCCATGCGTCTGTAAATAGGTATCTACCATATAGAGAGTGTCAGATCTAGCGATGAGTCTCTGTGTTGCATTTGCTTAGCATTTACATTCCCTTCTGGTTCTTTTAAGGTGCTCCCCGCACAAGAAAGAAGAGATGTCCCTATTCGAAATTCCAGATCAGAGAGCTAGAGAGAGAATTTTTCTTCAATGTCTATATAAACAAAGAAAAAAGGCTTCAGTTGTCTAGGATGCTAAATCTCACTGATCGACAGGTTAAAATTTGGTTTCAGAACAGAAGAATGAAAGAAAAAAAATTAAGCAGAGACCGGCTGCAGTATTTTTCTGGAAACCCCTTATTGTGAACACATCTTTTTTCAATCCTCTCTGCTGGTGAAGTAGATCTCTACTAAGGAGGAACATTGGAAGCGTGGTTTGTGGTCTGAGTCTTCAAGCGACCTCAAAGTTTAAGCCTTTTCGTTACGCATATTTGTATGTATGGAAGAGTTCTAAGTAAGGAAAGGAGTTCAGTTAAAAACCATGGACTTTTTATTTAACGTTTTGTCTGGACAACTGGGATTTTTCTTTCCACTTAGTCGTCCCTGTCCATTTGACTCAACCGCAGTGCTGTGTTAAACTGATCATGGTGGTGATTTAAATATGCAGTTAACATGTGCTATTCCAGATGCGGCCAAAGCCTCCCTCTATGGTTAATTTTGATACCTTGATTTGGGAGCGTGTGCGTGTATGTATGTATGTGTGTGCGTGCGTGTGCGTGCACACAGACACACACACAGACCATTTGTGTTCTGCTCTCCATGCCAAGAACTGTTGTCGAAACCTAATTTAAATATTCTGATCCATTGCAGCAAGAACGAATTCATTTCCTGTCCTCCTCCGTATATATATATATATATATACACACACACACACACACACACGTGGGACTGCATAAAGAATATCTGTATATATTCTATGCAAAACCACTTTTACTTTTTGAGCGGGTTGCGGGGAGGGAGGGGTGTCTGGACGAGAATATATTTGCAATAACTGTCTCTAAGTGGTTTGTAAATACATTTCATAATGCATTTTTTTTCCGGATTTGGAAGAAGAAGAACAACAACTACTACTAATAAAGATCTTCATGTATGTAAAGTGAATTCCCGGGAAAGTCTGTGAAATTCTGTGGTAAATAAAGATATTGCAAGCTGTTCTACATCATGATTTTATTTGACCATTTTATTAGTACTTCCCCTCTTAAAAGCCTCATTGTGGTCAATGTGGTATGGACTTTCCAATAGAACTTTTAATACCTAAATGGTAATGACATCAAATATATGTATCTGATACCATCACCATCTAACATATAATCATCCATATTCATCTGGCTGGGTGCAACGCGACGTTGTCCGAAATTATATGGCTCTTCTACGTTTAAGTGCATGTTTGTCATAGAGGTCATTGTTTTCCTCCTCGAATTTAAATTTTTATTGGAAGTGCTTGGCCCAAGATGCGTGTGTATTTGATTCCCTGTTTCTTGCTGTTTTTTTCCGGTTGTAATTAATCTTTTGTTCTGTCTGTTAGAATTTTGTAATTGGGTACAACTCTGAACTACACAAAGGAAGGTGCTGTGTTTCCATAAAGTCAAGTATAAACTACCTGATATGTCCAAAGCACAAATGCAAAGTCAAGTACTTAAATTCCTGGTTAAGGAAAACAAGTTCAACTCCCAGGCTTTTCATACAGAATTGCATTTTTATGTGCACACGATGCCTCTCCCCACCCTCTGAGCGTATAAAAGAAACACAATTTGTTTTAAAGAAAAAGAAATATAGAAAAAGCTGTAAGTGGTTTAATGCATGTGTTTACTATGTGTATATAAAACAGGTCGGGGATTTTTGTTGTTTTGTTTTGTTTGTTGATCTTCATCCTGAATCCGCCATACCTCTTGATGTAGAGTTTTGTATGGGAAAGAGTGAGAGGTAAGAAAGAGAAAAAAATCAGTAAAAACACACACACACACACACACACACACACATTATATGCCCATACATTGACAGTGTTCTTGTAAAATTCTCATATCTGCTTTTAAATACAACCCTGCTGAATGAAAATACTTTGATGGTGGCTTCTGATTTTATTTGACAGCGGTAGGGGAAATTGCAAGCCACAAAAATGTGCTTCACTTGCACACACACAAAAAGAATAAATGCAAAGCAACTTTTGTTTGCTTCATAGACCCATCCTCGTTACTCCATGATATAATTTAAACGGGTGATGTTCCTAGACGTGTTTCTCATTAAATGAGAAGGAGACAGGGTAAAAAAAAAATGAAAAAGCTAAATGAAGAAGATCTTCTTTTCATTTGTGTTTAAAACGTGGAAATGTTTAAGGAGGTCTCCCTTGGCCATGCGAATCTTTTGGAAATCAAAAATCTGGACCTCTCTTGGGCAGAGAGTGCCTTGAGAGGATGGTGAATAAAATATAACAAGGCTTGAAATTATGATGGAGACCAAAGCCAGGCTCCTAGCAGACGCAGCTTCTCACTGATGACAGTGGAAGAGTTGACCGAGCAAAGGGAATATTCTTCATATAAACCCACCTTTCTTTAATGATTGTTTGCCAGCCCTTTCCAAGGTTAGGAAAACCAAGGATAGGTGCAATAAGGTACTTATCGCGAGGTCAGAAGCCGCAGTTAATGCTCCGTGGCAGCAGCGGCTCTCCGGACAAAAGCTAGCAGTCTAGACATTGTAATAAAGACTGCAGCCCTAAACAGCTTAATTTTTCTTAATTACCCGTCTGGCCATAGGAAAAGACTTCCGCAGTAAATAGTAAACAAATAAGGGTGTCTTGCCCAGGGATTTTTTTTTTCCACCCTCCCCTTCCAAGTCTTCAGCTCCACTGCAACACAATGAAACTGGAGGCCTAGTTCAAAGTTTTCGCGAGCTAAAATGGAATGCCAGCTGTAAAATCCAAGTTTATAGACCATGTGGGAGTTTACAACAGCATCAAGGACCAGTGCCATGGAGGAAAAGGCTGTTAATGCTCTTTGGGGGGGAGGCTGACTGGCGAGGTGGGTGGGTGGGTAGGTGGGGGCTAGGTGCAGAGGTGGGGATGGATTGGGTACCACAGTGGATGAATTAAGAGCGTTGGCTTTTATTTTGTTGTTTTGTGATGTATGTTTGAAATCCTCACACTTTAACCGCCAAAGGCCAGCCCCGCAAACGCGTGTTCTACCCCGAGATTATGCTCCTTAAACTGGGAGGGAATGTGGGGGGAGAGGTCCACAGGAAGAAAAATGTGAATATATGATGTCTTTGAACTTCAATAAAGTCAAGTCCATCACCTTTAACCCTTTTGTCAGAAAGGCTTTCTGTGTCCCCGCCTCCTGAGAAACAATCAGGAAGGGTGCGGTCGGGGGGGGATCCACATTTTTATTTAAATTCAAATTTTGGTCCAAATGTGGCGTTTATGATGAGCTAATATTTAACTCCGCCTCGCAGCTCTCAGTGCATGTCGTAGAAGGTTTCACACACAGGCATTATTATTGTTTTAAACCTTTTGCTATCTTAACGCATGGAAGGCTTTTATAAGTTTGTTTGGCATGAAAGTTTTACAAGTTTTTCTTTATTATTATTTCCATCGAGTGTCCATCACCCTAAATGCTCCCTCATAGGCTGGGGCGTTTGCTGGATAGTTACGTTAATGACACACAGACTAATTGTGGAGGACCCTTCCATGTGACGTACCAACCCAACCTGGTTCCTATTCCTCTCTGGATTCCCTCCACAACATATTGGAAGCTGCTGTAGGTGACTTTGTTGTGAAATATTGCACAGGGAGAAGAAAGCGAGGGAGGAAACTTCTAATTGGCTTCCTTGCAGAATAATAACGTTCATTTTAGTTAGCTTCCAGACAGAGTGGATTACTTCCACTTCTGCAAAAAACGCAGGTGGTTTGGGGTGGTTTTGAAAGAACTGCAAACGCACGTCCAGGGTTAGAGTGTTCCGGGACTCTAGTTATGTCAGACATGGCTGTTCACTCACATAGACATACACACGACCACACACTTCTGCAGAAAGCCACCAACTCACACTCTCCTACCGGTTGTTGAGTTAAGGAACGTAAACTTGACTGTGTGTTAGGTGAGGTCCTCTAAGGGCGCCTTCTCTCTGGTGACATGTAAATAAAGAACTCTGTTGAGCAGCTCAGCAAGATCGGCAAACAATAGCCATGAGGGAAATCCATCCTGTTACCATTTGCACTTTGCTCATGTGTTTGACGTGGCCTTGGAATTTGGCAAAAGTGGGATTAGAAAAATCCGAAGAACAAAGACAGTGGCTTTCGCCTGGATTGGAAGCGACCATCAGTTGAGTTAACCTTCGCCTGCGGATCCTAGGGTGAATTCGTTTATTTGTGTGCGAGTGATTTTGGTAGAAGCCATAGCTAAACCCGACGGAGAGCCATGGCTGTGTACACGTAAAGAAATCGCCTGCTTTCCCAGTTTCCTTGTCTTGGAGAATCTCGTGGGGCATAACATTTTGGAATGGCCATTTTTTTCTTGTTTACCCCTCTTTTGGGTGGAGGGCTGAGAATTTGATGCTAAAATATCGTGCGGGGTCTCCCACTTGAAGGGGGGGAGATCACTTGTGTAAAGTAATCCCGATTTTAATGAAAGCATTTTTTAAACTGACACTAGAGTTAAAAAGAAAAACGCCATACTGCTTTTTCTGGTTGGCGTGCATGGCTGACTGCGCCTTTGCTATCAAAGAGAATATTAAAACATGACTTATATTATTTTTCTCCAAAATGGCGTCTCATTAAGGCCCTGCTTATCTGTCTTTAATAAAGTTGGGAAATATAGGGATGCACAGCATATGTTAGATTTAAGCACGTTCTTCTGCTTTTGATAACTTCTAAATTACAACATGAAACCGCAAGAATGTGGTTTCCAACCTCATAAGACTTTTTTTTTAATCTTCAGTTTATGAATTAGAATATAGCCTATAGCTGATGGAGGTCATAAAAGACTTTATTAGTTTTGGAGCGGGGGCAAGAACAGCCTTAATGTAAACATTACAGTTGTTTATGCGCGACAAGTTCGTTCTTTTTAATTGTTAAAAAGAGGGCTTATTGCCTTTCTTGGAATTAAGTGAAATTCTCTTAAACACATTTGTATCCACTGCTTTTAAAGCGTGGTTGATATGAACCGTATGCTGCTGTATAAATGATTATTAAAAGAGCGGAATCTCGTTGAGTTTTGCAAACAATAAGTAATTAAGAAAACAGGAGTGTTTGTTTCAAAGTTATAGTTCAGGCTGCGGACTTTATGGATAATTAAGGTAGTTATCTGGCTAGGAGATAGGTCGGTAGAAAAACAGTCTTCTACTGTAGTACTAATTTATTGCCACTGTGTCGTAGCCACTGTATTCTCTGATCTAGGTAAATCTAGCAAAATACAACGACCATACACCGGAACAATTTTCTGTAGTTTATCTGAACCCAACAGGGGCGAAAATCCAACTTTTTGAAATTGCGTCTGTTTTTCTTCGTGAAATAGTGGATTTGTTAATATTTCACCACTCGTCTAATGACTGTCAATTGGCTAGAACTTTGGCTGAAACAACAAAAGGTTACTTAGTAGCATTTATTAGATCGGAATTTCAGCTTTCTACACCGGCTACCCACGATTTTAAAATATCAGGATGTTAATACGGCTTACTTCAGATTTCCCATTTGCCCCGCACAGAATGCTTTGCTAGTTTTTTCTAATTTAGTATGCTTTATCTCGTCACAACGCACCTACTTCTTTTTTGCTTTTTACTTTTCCACACACCTTTTTCGCTAATTGTAGTCTCGTCAAAGGAGTAATTGAGCCCAAGAGGTAAATGACACCTATTTCTAGAACGTTTTAAGATCTCCTTTTAGCGTAGAAAAGTAATCATATACTCAAATATGGCCCAAAAGACTTATTGTTTTAGAAGCATACAGGAATTTAGATTCTCAAGGGGGGTGCTCAGACTTCACAAGCTCTGATGTGGGCGATCCTGTTATCGGCGAAATTATTTAAGTTTGCCAACACGTTTGGAAAAAAAACCCCACCAAACACCCCTCCCCCATTGAATTAAGTTTTTAAAAATCCCGGCATAGCATTATTTTTTTCTGTCACCCTCACCAATCAGAACGCTACATGAATTCCTCTATCTAAATTTTACCCTCATGATCAAAGGGAATGCAAGGTAGCCAGACTAAAACCAGTATATTAGTGTCTGAAGAGTGCTATGTTGGGCGTAGGAAAACGTAAACACAGTTTACAATACCACCTCAAGGAACATAATATCGTTCCATAATTCTATGACTTAAGTTACTCAGAAAGAAGGAAGTCGAATAAGAGGGATTGTAAAGTTTGATAGATTTCTTGTGGTGATAGTTTACAGTTTCTAAGCCAACATATAAAGGCGTGGGTTTTATTTTTGCATCACAGTTATTGTCCTCCAGTGTACTTCGCCATAAATCAGAATTATTTCTGCTACAACATGGGGCACAACACAGGGCAGAAATACAAATTTAAGGTAATCATTAAAATGGTGCTACCAAATACTTCCTAGACGCGAAAATGAATGTTTGTAATAAAAATGTAAGAAAAGCTGGCAAAAAAATACAATGGACAGAAGAGGTACTTCCACACTTAACTCTCGGTTAAATCATTAGATTGAAAAGGGGACAAGCAAAATATGATGTGCAAGTCAGAGGGATTCTTTGTTGGAGATATTTTACACGTGCATTGTAAATGTATTTTAAATTCATAAGGGAAGGTGAGCTGTTGAAGTCTTTCCCTCCCTTGTAGACACACTATGCCTGTTTAACAAAGAACATAGATCCTAAGGAGCCACATTAGCTGATTTCTCGATATTTTAAGGCAATTATTTGCCTTTGGAACTCCAAAAAGGACAGCCACCCAGTAGACAATAGAAGGACATCAGCCGCTTGCTTCTTATACATAGGCATTGAGGAAAAGGCACACATGAAAAGGGGGCAAATCTTCCACCACCGCCACCCCAACTCCGTGACACAAACTCACACATTTTGATGTGACATGGACTTCATTAGTTTCTTGACTCTTGAATAAATAAAACACCACGGATTATGCCAAACGTTCCTGTTAAACAGAAGTTATCTATGACCGTGTGTCCATCCCTTCGGATAGAAGCGGCTAAGGCTATTCGCATCAAAGTATGGTTTTGTGTGTATGAATGTTCAGCAACTCTAGTGTTTTCCTAAAAGTGTGTAAAATTCAAAGCAGGTTATTAAAGTCTTTACCACGCATAGGCTCTCTCCTTTTAAGTTTTAATAGCGTTTGTTCGTATTTATTTTCTGTAATTAGAGTAAAGCATTTTTCCCAACGGGGGTTCCACTTAAGCTGATTAATTTTATTTCTTTTTCCATTAATGACCCATGTTTATCATACTTTTAATTATTTTAACTTTAAACAATATTTGGTCTCCCGGAGATGTCTTCTGTTTTCCTTGGTATCATCGATTCTCATTTGGTAGAGCAACAAAATCTATGCTCTTAGTTAGTTCTAATTTTTTTTTCAAAATAGTCATGTATTATTTTGTGATTAAACTGATCTTTACATGCAATATTGTTTGTTTCCCAAGACCTTATGTGCAGCTTGCAAAAAAGAGTTTAAAATCTTTCAAACATGGGCATGAATTGACTGTTTTGGCCAAAGACAGTAAACAAGATGACTGTTAACCATGCAAATCTTTATTTTATAAACACAACATTTACACAGTCGTAAAATATGAGGTTTCCACTGAAGTTCTTCTGTGTCCAACAACACACCGACACTATATTTACTCCAGATTCTATAAAGGTTTCAGGGTTTGAGCGAGAAAACATTCAAATTATTTGATTTCAGGTTACATCTTGAGAGGGCTCATCAAGCCATTAATATTTCCTTTGACAAAAGTACAAGTATGCATGGCGAAAATCAAGGAAACATATTTTAGCTGCAGGCAGACCACAGAAGAAACTATGAGGGCAAATTTTGGTGTCCCGGAAATGCACATATGAAAATGTTTGACTGACCAGCATGAATTATTGGGTAGCTAGATCAGCTGCAAAAATAAAGTGAGGGGGGGGGGACATGGGTAGAAAAGCAATATAATACAAATTGTGTTGGTCTTTAATTTCATCACCTATAAATGAGAAAATATTGGTTCCCATACTAAAGTTTTATTCTTTGCTTATAAATATTATGTGGAATTTTCGTTGGATATCATAAAACTGAACGATTTCTATCAAACTGGTTTAAAAAGACCTATGCAGATAGCACAAATAGAGGCAATAAACTCGCGAATAGCTTTCCAGGGGAACCAAATGGCGTCTGAAGCGTAGGAAAGCCCTTACTATGTTGTATAAAGTAGTGGTTGTGGCGGGAGTGGGGGCACAAAATTGTATAATGCAAGTTTTAGGCTTTCTCGGCCTAAGAGATTTAAATTTGTCACGCTGGCGGATGCGAAGAGAAGGCTGGCAAGTCTGCTGAAAGTTCAGCAGAGTGGGATTGTGAACTCCTTCTATAACACCTTGGGGAAAGAGATTTGCAGAAATCGGAATATTCCGCGTTTTCAAGGGCTACAAACCGCGCAAAATGATCCGCTTCGATTTTTCTCTTCCCTCTGTAATTTTCTTCAAAATTTGTCTCCCCCCTCTCGTGAAAGGGCCGGAGGTGGGGATTGTTCCCCTTGAAAGTGACTCTGAACGGGTGTGCCTTTCGAATCGGTTGCAATGATCTTGAAATTCGAGGCTTCCTTGCTTTTTATTTATTTGTACTCTAGTTCTGTTCCTCGCCTAACATATGATCAATCCTCTCTACCTAGGATTATCCCCACGCAAGTAAATATAATATACTCTCCAACCAATTCATCTCCATTGCTCCACGACTTTAGAAAATGTGCAGTAAAGAAATGACCCAGAAGAAAAAGAGAGGTTAAAATTCCGGCTGATTTGAAGAAGCAAATATTGGTCAGTGAACGTTAAATTAAATGGGGTGGGAGTTTAAACCCACAGACCAGTGAAATAGTTTAAGAAAACGGGGAAGGGAAAATTTTCCGGCAAGAAACAAACTTAGGCTGTTAGTTCCCAGAGTAAAAAAATCATAGCAAATGGAAAGTTTGTTGTGGGGAACCCATGCAGTAAATATTTGTTGTGATTGTTTTAAAATACTCCTGGACGAGAGAAAATAAAACAAAAGTGCAACTCCCGTCACATTCGCACTATTATAGATTTCATTTAAAGACCGATCTTTGTCAATTTTTCCCTAGTTTCCCCCCACTAATACATTTATTCTGCCAATATCTATGCATAGCGCAGAAGCTATTTTACCAAAGAAAGTCAATACAGTTAATTTAACTGAAGCAAGTGGGTTTTATTTTTCAAAGTTGGCTTCCAGATTCTATGTCGGGGGATGCAGAAAGAGAAAAGGAAAAAAAGGAGAACGGCTTCTTGGTGGTATTTTTAAACAAGAAACCCTGCTTTCCAAGTTTAAAAGCAGGTCCATTGTAGACTTCGGAGTCAGAAAGCACTGGTATGAACGACTAAAACCATCTCTGTGGAACTTTTTACATTTTTTTCTGCTTCTAAACATCTTTTTAAAACACAACAAGGTCCAAAGATGCAGCGACCTAATCTTCCAACTGTTAAAGAACTGCATCCAAACCCATCATTAAACAAAAATCCCACTCAAATGCTCGATAAAAAGCAAAACAAGAGCTACCAAAATATTTCAAGTTCTATTGCAAAAGAAAGCGGGGGCGCTGGGCGTGGGGTAGTTAGAGCTAGGAATCCTGTTAGGAAGAAAGAGGGGAAAGGGGAAAGTTCAGCTAGGTTTGGGGGGTCTCTGCTTTCTCCTGGAAACTGGATTTATTCCAGCCGAAAGGAGGAAAGAGGGAAAGGAGAAGTAAAAGAGGGGGAAGGAAGGAAGGTTAGATATTTCCTGACCTTTTAATTCGGATTTGACTTTGCTTGTATTTGCGCTTTCGCTTCCCTTTTTTCCCCCTACTCTGCTGTAGACATGCGTTGATTCATTGGTTTAAAAAAAAAACCCTCCAGCAAAAGGGGGCTTTGCTCCTTTGTTCAAAGTGAAGGTCCCGGCCACTCTACCCGCCAGAGACTGATAGATGTCGCTGTTGCTCTACGCTAGTTTCCTCCGCTCGCAACAACTTGACCCCTGTGACGTCACCGGCGTCTGAATCATCAAGGCCATTTTCAATCCTCATTGGCCTGGCCGTCACGTGGTGGGGGACCAATGCGTGGATAATTATGGGGCTGCTATTTTTCCCTAAAAAAAAGATGTCAGCCCTTGGCTGTAGTATTCCTCTTTAAAATCCCTCCCTGACAATGTCATGTCCCAACAATGTGACTCCTAATTCCTTTTTGATGGAATCGTTGGCCGGTACCTGTAGAGGAGAGAGCTATTCCTCTAACCAAGGGATGTATATGCAGCCTGGGAACGATTTCAGCTGTGGGATGGTGAGGAACTGTGGAATTGTCCCGTCTCTATCCAAAAGAGACGAGGTGAATAACGCTAGCTTGTCTCTCAATACCTATCCATCATATCTCTCTCAGCTAGACACTTGGTGTGACCCCAAAAATACTTACAGAATCGAACAACCTGTTGCGAGACAGCTCCCGTCCTGCTCTTTCCCAACCAATGTCAAAGAAGAGAATGTCTGCTGTATGTATAACGCTGATAAAAGAGGGAAAAATGCCACAGAGACAGCCCTCTTCCCCAATCAAATGTCTGATTCTTGCCTAAATGACCACGAAGTCCCTGTTCCCAGCTACTACCGAGCCGGCCAAGGTTATTCCTCTATGGAGAAGACGCCAACCTGCAGCAATCCAAATGAGTTTGAGACAAGTTTTGAATCCAGAGCGAGTGTGAACCCAAGGAGTGAACATCTGGAGCAACCACCAGCCCCACCACCAGTGGCAAAAGTGAGTTTCCCCGAAAACACAAAAACAGACAATGTCCAGAACACATCCACCAACGAAATTAAAACAGAAAAAAGCGCCCCTGCTCCAAAAATAAGCCCATCGGAAGCAGAAAAAGAGCTGAATAAAAGCACAGATTCCAGCCCTGAGAATTCTGACAATGAAGTAAAAGGTAAGGGGATCCTTCATTATCGGTAACTGGTTGAGATTATAATAATGATTTGCTCTTTACACCTGCAAATCTCGCCGTCCTTGTGTCCGAATTGCTGCAGTCGTTCTTAAAGTCCTCCTGCAAAGAAGGCTCCTTGAGCAAATAGAGAAGTCAAATGTTTAAAACCACGTCCTCTCGCTATTTACAGGGGAGACTTGTACATGAATTTAGTTAGGAATGTGGCAGCCATGAGCTGCCTCATTTAGATGGCTTTTAAAATAGTCTAAAATGACCACGAGGTGAAAAAAAAATCAGAAAATTAGCTGATGTTATTTTCCAGGGGATGATTGTATATGGTCGTGTTAGGCACAGTTTACTTGCTCCGTTTAAAACGTTTGAGGAAAAAGAAAAGGGGAAAAAATGGATTGAGTTTTATTTTTAACTTGCAAACCTCTGAGGCTTCAGTTGTGTATTGTGTTTCATTCCATTGCTCAAAAGCTCGTTGAAAAAGCGTTTTTTCGCGGAGAATTGAGATCTTGTTTGTGAAGGTAAAATTGTTTCTGTGTGTGGAACAGATGTTTTAAGTTTGGGTGTCTATGAAGATAGATTTCCATTTGCCAGATTGCATTTTCATTGGAGAGATTGCATATGGGTCGAAATATTTGTCTGTCTGAACATTGAGTTGAATTGCAGACCTAGTCTGAAGATAGACTGATTTAAGTTTTTCTTTTGGGTCATTAAATAAAGATGTATGTATGCATGAATGAAATTCTCTGAAAAGTTGGAGTAAAATACATAGGAAAAAATCTGTTGGGAGCGGATAGAGATGAAAGTAACGGGTTTCATTATTTGGCTGTGATGCATGGGTGAAAATATTTTCCGTGTCCAACAATCTGTAATATACTTAGAAATTAATCAGGTCAGTAAATATGCAGTTTGTATATTCGTGTACATATATGTGCATGTGATGTGTGTATACTCACACATACACATCCTCTGTGTATGGGGTACCAGCAGCGCGTACAGCTATTTCAAATCCACTGTCGTCCTAAGAAAGGTGTCTTCATAGGAAATGATGTTTAAAAATTGGGCTTTCAACAAAACAAAAGATACAATCCAAAACATTCTTTTGATTTTATTCCGCATCCAATGACATTATTTTATCTGGCAGCTGACTTACAAATACACAAAACACAAAGTCAAGTTTATCAAAATCCCAGCGCTTTCTATTTCCGTGGCAAGCTCTATTTTCGTTGGAGTTAACAGACGGATTATATTGGATTTGAATTGTAAATTGGATGGAAAACGAAGGCTTTTGTTTCAATACCGATGTTAAACAAAATAGGAGTGTGTTTATAGTAACTGATTTGCCAAGCTTTACTTTTTCAGAAATTAATATATTGGGAATCGCATTTTTTAATTACCAGAACCAGAATGGGGCGGATTTGGTTTGGTTTTGGTTTTGTTTAAATAACATACTTTTAAAGCTTATGTTTTCGTTGTTGCTGAATCAGTTTTTTTTAAATTATTCATTGCCAAGGTACGATTTTAAAATTCAGTTTAACAATTTTGGAAGCTAGAGGGTTAGCGAGAATTTTCAAGGCTCAACACCAGGAAAGAGCTCCTGCAAATGCAAAGGTGCCTTAATTTCAAATAAAGCAGTTTTTAAGGCATAGATGTCTAAATAAAGTTCTTATTTGCAGCCGGCGAATCTTCTGAAACCAGCATGAATAAGGAAGTAGTGGATTACTGTAGTCATAGAGCATGTCATTTTCTCTTTTCATAATTTAGACATCAATATAGCCGACCACTGATGCCAGGATTTTCCCATGATCAAATTCAAAGCTTAAGTATTTATGTAGGCATGCATAAAATGTATCTGCCTTATTTAAGTGTCTGTGTGGAAGTATCTAAGAGAAGGCGTTTATGTATAAGCAATATTACTTCAAAAGCATAAATATATAACACTCAATAAGGCAAATCCATTTGAGACAGTCTGTGTTTACAAAAAATACACTTGATGCTCATGCACTTCAGAGTCTTCAAAAAGCTGAACTCTGTTAGAAGACTGTGCTGCGGTCTGAGCCGGGTATTTCAGAGTGGAATAATCCGATTTCACCTCAGATGATGGTTTCATAGTGAAGCGTGTGTGGAAGCGAGCAAAGGCAGAGCGCTTAACCGTAACTTGGAAAGTGACACTGTTGATTTTCAGATAAAAAAAGCCTTCATGTGGTACACCAAAGGCCACGAACAGTTTCGTGAAATTATATTCTGTTGACATGCCTGACGTGTGGACAACCCTGAACTCTAGAATTGTGCAAGAGCCGAAAAGAAATTGCATTTCGCTCTGCTATCCGTTGGTTGAACCCTAGTGCCTAGTGTGTGGGAGCAGCCACTGCCCCTTGGCTCCAAGGGGCTGATGTCTAGGTGCATGTTGTTAAGTGGCTTTTACCCAGCTCGTTGTTGATAGTCAGTGGAAAGAATTGGACGTTCGCCTTGTTGTTTAAGGAGTGTTTAAAACCTAGAAAGCCTCAAAATTAAAAAGAAATTGAGCCCTAAGTCCAGCCCTTTTCTTATTTGTATATAGGGCAGTCATTCTCTTCCACAAAAGAAGCTGATTTTTAAAACTCTTTAGCCTGGTAAATTCTCTTTCCTATGCCGGGGATACTTATATAATGATGTTATTTTTAACAGAGGATATAAAGGCAGAAAACACTACAGGAAATTGGCTGACAGCAAAGAGCGGAAGAAAGAAAAGATGCCCTTACACTAAACACCAGACGCTGGAATTGGAGAAGGAATTCTTGTTCAATATGTACTTGACCCGTGAGCGCCGCCTGGAGATTAGCAAGAGTATTAACCTGACAGACAGACAAGTCAAAATCTGGTTTCAGAACCGCAGGATGAAACTCAAGAAAATGAACAGAGAGAACCGAATTCGCGAACTGACTTCCAATTTTAATTTCACTTGAGCGTGTTCAATAATATTTAAGGAAAGGGGGGGGGGAAGAAACCGTGTGCATTTCTTTCTGGGTATCAATGCAATGCGTATGCAAAAATTAAGGACCTCAGTCATTTGCAGTTTGTAGAACGAAGATGCAGCGGTGCAAGCATGAGAATATATATTGCATCCGTGTTTCTATGTAAAATAAAGATTGATATGGTTGCTAAAACCAGCTTATAAAATGTTAAGTTATTTACGCGCAGCACAAAACAGGAGGACCTTTCTCTATGCATTTTATGTTTAGAATAATAGGTGCGTCTAAAAGTTTGCTTTTCATATTCTAGTGTAGTCTGCCTATTGTATAATAAAAAGACTAAACGATGGATTTTCATATGTGTCTGTAAATTCACGTTGCAGTGGGAACATGCTCACGTCTTGTAGTTATGCAGTTTCTTCCAATGAAGTTAATCTATCAATCATATATTTAAGACAAAAAAAAAATAAAGCAGTCTTGGTATCTTATTATGAAAAAAGTCAATTTATCGTGGTTGTGTTATTTAAATATATTCTGTATGTGTTATACTTTGCATGTATCTTCCTTTATGGAGCAAAATAAATTTCATAGAACTGTGTACAAATGGGTTTTTTTTAAAGTGTTTTTTTAAAAACACTTCCCCCCATGTATTTTTTTTTTCCTCAGGACTCATCTTTTTAAGGCTTTCAGGAGAGTATCCTAGCGGGTTTAATATAAGTGAGAGACCATAACGTTGATTTAAATATTATCCAGGTGACCACAATAAGTCAAGGTCATAAAACAGTAATGTCAGGACAGTCTTGGTAAGCGCTGGAGGTGGATTTTATGATCTGCAAATATAATGTGCCGCAGCAGTAAAGATGCATTTAAAGGTGACTGTGGAGGAGGGAAAGAAGGCAGAGCTGAAAGAGCAATCTTTGGATGCACAAGTACTCCCAGCTTTGGGGCTTTTTAAGGGAACACGCACGCTCCTTATGTGGGCTAAAGAAGAATCTCGATTAAAGGGAATACACTTAAATAAACCAGAAAATGGGATGGCAAGTGGAAGGAATGGCAAGGTAAGGGAGGCAATTTCTTGGCTGGCTGCATGTCTGGAGCACAAGTGGATATATTTTCCTCTCTACCAAGGTAAAGACAGAGTGGATATGAACTACACTTTGAAGATTCATCCTTACCGACCTGTGCTAGGTACGGGGTCCGTGGAGTTGCTCTTTTTTTCCCCCCTATTCAACTGCCAGCTAATTTTGAGCGAGAAAATGCATGACTGAGAAAAGATTACGCATATATTTCCATCTCCCCCTCCCCTTTAAAACTTACTTGTATGAAGTTGGGCTCAGCTAAAGACAGACTTTTATTCATGGGTATGCTTTCTTGCTTTCTTTATTATTATTATTATTATTATTATTTTGGCATGGATGAAGGACTTGGGAATCTATTTTTGCCTTGGTGTGTGTATAGCTTCGTCTAGACTTCAGAGGAGACTGCGATGGCTTTCTAAGGAGGATTTTAAGGGCTGTGTAGGCATCAGAGATTTTTGGGGGGCATTTTGGAGCCCCGTGGATTTCCGGCTGGGAAGCTTGCTGTGGGGGTTGTCTATGCGATTTAGACTGGATACTGTCAGATTGGAGCCACTTTGGCCATGGAGGATAGCGTAGCTTGCAATAAGCCAAGATTTTCAAGCAATTCAGTTAAACGCTTCGACCGCAGAGAGAGGGAGTGTGTGTGCGAGAAGTCAATGCAGCGCCTATTAGGAGGGGCTTAATGAAGAGATTAAAGATGCTGCCTAATTGAAAGGAAAACCTGATTTCTTGGGGAGATGGCTCGGGGTGTCGCGACGCTGGCATTGCGATTTCGTGGAAGGTAGAAGAGTTGTCGAGAGAGAAAAAGCCACATAGGGGACGATTTTCCTTCTTTTTCTTTCTTTCCTTCTTTCTTTTTCCCTCTTCTCTGACAGAAATGTTGTGGATCTCCCGCCCTTTCATGCAGCTGATCTGTGGTTTAGGTAGTTTCATGTTGTTGGGATTGGCTTTTAGCTCGGCAACAAGAAACTGCCTTAATTACGTCAGTTAGTCTTCATCAAGGGCAGCCGTGTTTCCGTTACACACGCACGCAGCTTTCAGGCTGCCCAAGTGCTGGGATTCAGCGGAGAGCAAATTGTTTCCTACAGACTTTTCATTCGGTTTGTAGAGAGACGGCACACACACAAAACGGTGACTGTGGCAAATGTGTGGAGACAGGTTTCCTTCGAGTCAGGTCTTTTTACTCCCGACTCCTCCTCCTTAAGCTCCCCCCCCCCCATCCTCTAGTTAGTTATAGAGTTAGATGAATTTTCTTCCTCTGATTGTTTCTGGTCGACTTACTATCGAGGAGGACAAAGGATCTTTCCTTTCCGAATTCCGATTAAATTATTAGGGTAGCCTGAAGATCGTAACGCCTCGCTAAAGCCCAGCCAAGAGGATGGGCAAGAAGGGACAAAGTCTGGCTAATGACAGAATGATTTGATCCCACGCCTCCTTCTGTTGTGATGCCTCTTCTCTTTTAATTCCACAGAACAAAAAAGAAAAAATATTTTCTGACCTAGCAGTAGTGAACATGAATTGAACTTATGAGGTTGTTTGGGAAAGTGGCTCTATAGGTGTCTTGAGGGGAAATACACACTGGAAGAGGTACTCCAGACTGTGTATGTTTCCCTCTCCTGCCCAGCCCTCTCAGTATTAAATCAGATAAATCGTAGCGTATTTTGTTCCTTGAAGGTGCATTGAAGAACAAAGCAGAAAGTGGAAATCAAACTTACCTTTTACTCTCTCATATACAACAGCAAACGTATCCGATGTAAAGTGTCATGGCCATTTTCTGTGCTAGAATACGTTCCCTTGCGTAGCTGGATTATGAACTATTGTCCTTTGAGGGCACGTGTAAAAGCTAAGTAACTGTTGATTAAGAAACTGAGGACGCTGGGGTATGTGATCAGCATGTTTCTTTGGGAAAGTAAACTAAGAGTTTCTTCACCCTCTCAAAAGTGTCTTGGAAAAGTTTGAGAAGTTACATCTACACGTCACCAATTTGGAAAAGTATATACCAACTTTCAGGGGTGCAAACAAATAACACATGTATGTGTTTGTAAGTATGTGTTTTCCCCTCAGGATCACCACTGACAGACAGCAATAAGGAGAAGAAAAAGTTATTAGCGAATATGGTTTGGGGACATTAGAAGTGAATCTTCAGATATTCTGTGTTGTGCTATGTGGTCTTATAAAATAAATCCCTAGGCCGTATTGTACCGATATTATAGTGAAAGAAAACACAGTTTCGTGGTGGGAAAAGTAGTATGATAAGATGGTTATGTCTGGTTTTGGTAGGCAAGATGGCAGGATATGTTATTTTTCTTAAATCAGGTTCAGATTTGGGGAGGGGGTATGTTTTCTCTTCCTTTGTAACATTTCGGTGTTTTCTTCCTATTCCAACTTTGTGCATAAGAGTTTCATAGCAAAGTTTCTGTGCAATCAATACATTTCGATTGCCGAAACAGAAATGTCCCTTCGAGACATTTAGTCTTCATACGAGAGCACAGATCAGACAAAAAACACGTGCAAACAAGTAGAATCTTAAAACAGCAGGTTTGGAACGGTTTTCTGTGTCTACGGGATTAAAATGATCATTTTTTGAAAGTGTGGACAAGGCTTGGAGAGTTCTGGATTTGGTTCAAAGAATATTGCATGAGCACGGCTGTTTTCAAAATCCTTTTAAGCTGGACTTCTTGGTTGGAGAAGGTCTGAAAAAATGTCATATGAAAGTTGTAAAAAAACAAGCAAACAAAATATTTCCTTCACGGTACTGTAAATTAATATTTCAGCAGAAGAAAGGGTGGTTATCGCTCGTTTTAGTTCTACTTATCTGGCGTTAGTGCTGTGTTAATTGAATGATTTAAAGAGTTCATTAGATACATATACCATTCCGCCTTTTGTGTATTAACAATTTGCAGATGTTTATCCATTTTCTCAAGTAGCGTGTACAAGAAAATACATCTATTCTGTAGATATTAAGATTGATTTTATACCGAAGACTCCCTCCCTGTAGCGAGAGAGAAAAAAACCTGAAGTTAATATATATTTTGCAGTCCAACTCCAGAAATGCAATAAAAGTTAAAACCTTCCCTACTGTTTTTTTAATTATGATATTAGATCAGAAGGCATGAGGACGGGAATTTATTGGCTTTAACAATTTCATGTACGTTTCCCTTATTTTTATGTAAAAAACATGGGTAGTCAAAAAGGCATCACGCTGTTCGCCTTCTCCTCACTTCATATACTTTTGTTTGCTTTGCTGTTAAACGGACAGGGGCGTTCTGAGTTGTTGTGATCATGGTAAAATATTAACAAAATTACTATATGCTAGATAGCGTCGTTTTTCTTGCCTATGTTTGCCTAATGCTTTTTCCCCAGCAGGTGTAATTTTAAAAGCTGAAGGCTTCGTGTGTGTCTCTCTGAGTTCCTATATATTTTCTTCTTCGTTGCTTCTGGTGATTTTGTGAAGCTTTAAGAAAATCCCTCCTGGGGAAGAAATATATATTTAGAAGTTAGTAGGCGCTTGGATGTTCGTAACAGGAAGGTTGGGATTTGCTGGGATAGCCGCCTCCATTTTGCTGCCGTTGAAGAAGTGCAAATATGGTTGGTTTTTTTTTAAAATCCCTGCTTGCTGCAGTTAGCTGTTGACTTCGCCTGTGCTTGGGAAATTTTGGTGTGTTTGAAAAAAATCAACTGGCTCTTGTGTCTAGAATTTTCTAAATATTAACAAATCCTTCTGCTAAAGGCTGTAAATGTCTGGGATTCTCACATAATCTCCATGTTACTTAACTAGCTGTTGGGGTGTTTAGCTGATCTTTACAAATGATTAACAGAATCAAATCAAGGCGCTGTGTGTGAGGATGTGGTGTTTGATTTATTTCCCAAGAAACTTCATGCTGTTGTGGACCAAGGTAGGTTGGTATGTGCAGCTCAGGTATAATTAAACAGGCCCCAGATCTCGTGTGGTTTCTATTCAGCTGCATGCTTTCCCCTTCAGAGGAAACACCCCCTTTAAAACAAAAACATCCTAGAGCAGGGACTGTCTAGTCTGGGTGCATGATTGTATTCACAACACCTTGTGTTTTCCCTCATCCTCGCTGGAGTGCAACTGTGCAGCCTCAACCATAGAATTTGCAGACAAAAGTTGGAGCTCCGAACTAGAGTTATTTATGCTAATTACAGGGTGTCTGACAGAAACATAATAAATGTAGAGGGAGACGTATAGAAATATGTTTCTTCAGGCAGTATACAGTTTTACTCTTTGGATGCAGGCGTGTTTTCCTGCTGTTCTTTTAATTTACTTCTTTTGGAAATGTTTCCCTCCGCCCACATTTGTTGACCTGTACTTCATAACACACCCCAAACCAAGATAACCTAATATGCCCGGGAGATGATCACTTAGTGTAATTTAAAGATTCCCACCCCCTTCGGTTGTCCCAGACAAGCTTCCATCTGAGAACGGTTTTAATGGGATTCTTCTAGTGGAAACCTGAAATTTTGGAAAGACCCGACAACACAGTTCAGTAAATGGGTCCAGGATTTTTTAATTGCACTTCGGAATTTATTGTCTCTTACCCCACCTCCTAACAAAATTCTTAGCAGTGATGTGTGCTTGTGTCTGTGTCTGTGTCTACTTGTGGAGGAGCATTTAAACAGGTAAATGCTCCTCGAGTAATTTTGAAATCGGATGGTCTTTTTATTTACCTGTTCCTCTTTTCTTCCTCCATTTTGGACTCTGTTTAAATATGATGTCCATAGAAAGGCAACTTTAGACACTTCTCATCCATACTATGTTTCGACGATACTTTCACTCCAACCACCTAAAAAAACCTTGAAGAAGTATGACATGAGAGTAGCCAAAGAAATATGGAAGAGCCAGTTGCTTTGCATAGGTTTCACCAGTAGTATTTTGCTGATATTGGCCTTTCCTTTTCATATACTGCCTTTAACCAGGTAAACATGAAAAATAAAAGCCATTTAGGAGATATTTCCTAGTGCTTTCAGACAGTCTGCTCTGCATTCATGCAATCTAACCCATTGTGTACTTTTTTCATATGAGCAAGGGGAGGGTGTAAAAGAACAAAAGGAAGAAATAATTTGGGGACGCAGAGGAGAGGCGAAAAGAATGAAGAAGGATAAGGAAAAATATAGCAGGAGAAAGAGACGGGGGTGCGGGATGGACCTTATTCTGTTTAGGGATTAAAATCAAAGCGTTATTCTCTTCCAATGTTTGCAAGTTTGTGTAGTCTGGAAGTTAGTTTCGTTTTGTTTATGAAGAGCTAAGAACACAGCAGGGCTTCAGACAGCTTTGATGCTGGTTGTGTGTGTGTGTGTGTGTGTTTTGTGTATGTGTGTGGAGGGGATAAAGGGAAGAAGGGAAAAGTAGATTTTTTTAATACGAACTTGACAGTGTTAATTGAACCAAGTGGAAGCGAGGAATGCGTTTTTGGAGTCGCTGTTTGTCTGCACGTCAAGGGTGTAGTGTTGTCTGCTAATCCCAAGGCCCTTGCTGCAGTTTGTCGATCAAACCCTCCTTGAATGTCTTTCTCTGGTAGCCAGTAACCCATAGAGAGTTGCTATTGCTATTTATAACGAGCTCCTCTTTCTTCTTCCAAGTAGCTTCAGGGTGCAAATCCGGACAGCTGCACCGGAGCCCCTCTGTGGCTAGTGTTCTTCAGGCCTTGAATTGCAACAAGGAGGTGGTGGGGTTTGTGTATTCATTTCCAATTGCTGGGGGCTCCCAGCTAGCTTTTGCTAACATTAATTTGTAAAGTTCTTTTAAAAAAATGCAGTGACACAGAGCTGAAAATTCTCTATCCCGGGTGTTTTGTTTCTAAATCTACTCCTTGAAGTCTGGAAAAGATTATCAAAGCGGAACTACACGGGAATAAAGGTCTTGCAATTGTTTGTGTGCAATCAAAACAGAGGAGGGATGGATTTCTGCAAACTGCACAAGTTTACTCAGACAGACACGCAAACAAGTGACCTAAGTGAATGGAAATAATTTCGCTCCGAAAGGTGACAAAATTAAATCTCTCACGACAGTGTTCAAGAAAATAAACAATGGCCTTCGCTTTCTTCAACGTCCCTCTTCCAAATCTAAAGTTTCTGCACTGCATTTTGAAGTCATGCGTTGATTTTGTTAAATGCAAAGAAGTTTTTGCTTTCAGAATAAAAGGTGGAGGGGGGAGATATTGAACAGCCTACAAGACAGATGATAGCTCAACACAGTTTCAGTAGAGGTAATCTTCCATGAAACAACTAGCGAGGTTTTTATGGAAACAGAATAATAGTCTATCTAGACCTTTCCCAGATGTTGCAAGGTAACGTTGTTTGGTCTTGATTGTGTAGCAAACCATATTTTAATTCTAACATTGGCCTCCGGTTGGAAAGATTCCTCCCTAAAAGCAGAATATTTCAGGGTCTGTATTTATTTGCCCTGCATTGCGACTCGGTTTCATTCACGAAACCTCACTTACCCACGGAGAAGGTTTCATGTGGATAGAAACATAAATGAGCAATATTTTACTTCGCTGCAGTCGGTATGTAATTACACAGCTAAATATGCTGATAATAGAAAGCCAAGCCATATTTTTATTTTACTTTAAGATAAGCTGTTTGTTTTGAACTGGGTAATTCTCAAAGGATGAAGATCCTTAAAAGAAACAGGCTTCTGCAGCAAATGCTGTGATTCTTCTTCTTTAAAATCAATGCAGCCCTATGGAGAGGGAGCAGTTCTATTTCATGAAGGTTTCCGTGTAAATAAAAGAAATCTTGGACAGCTATGTTTTCCTTTGTGTAACAGCAAAAATGCACCATTCATAACTGAATTAATGACCTTGGCTGCCTGAGATAAGGTTGCAAGAACTGTTTTTTGCTTATTTAATCCCTGTGCTTTTATAATCCCTGCTCTTTATGTATTTCATATCTTGCATATTTTGGCATTATTCCTCTATGTTTTCCTCAGTAGTAGTCCTTTGCATTCACCCTGTTCTCTAGCTATTCCTTTGTATATACAGCTCTTTCTCTCTCATTCTGCATATATGTCCACAGACAACCATTCTTTTGTAAGGCTTCATTTACAATAACTCATCCATGTATCAAAGACAAGGTTCCTTTACATCTCCACATTTTTATATCACAACATATTAGCAATCCTACACAGTGGTTATTAAACAAAAATGGGAACAGAGAAAGAATGATGAATACATTTTTTCCCTTCATGAGCAGCAAAATAACCATCACTGGAGACATTTGATTGACAAATAAATTGAATTCAATAGAGGCCAAATGGGACACTATACTCCTATAGGAATATTTATTTTAAGGACCCACATAAAACACAGGATTAAAAACGGAAAGAGAATAAATTCTCAGAGTAAACGAGATGATTTCAGACTTCATAGACTTTGTTCGAATTTGGACTCTCTCTCACACACACACACGCGCGCGCGCGCACCCCCCCCCCCACACACCTATTTCTATTTCAAGTGGTCCCTTGGCAGAATTAAAAACATTTGCAACAGAAACTAGGACAGACTTGTGCATATTTATGAAGAACTTTGGATTTAAGGTGCAGTCTCAATCTTTTCTGAGATGAAACATGGGCTGTTCATTTCTAGGGGCTGGGGGCTTTCCTAGCCACACCACATATTAATTTATATTTCTGCATGTATCTGTAGCTGTCTGCTTTTTCTTAATGCTCGCATTTCCCCTGCATCATATATGTGTGTTGGTGGGGGGGGAACACTGGTATAAATGTGTTCACGGGACTTGCAAACCCTGTCCATAATATATGTCAAAAACCACTAAGGTGCACATTCCCCCCTTCTCTCTCTCTTTCTCTGGTTCTTCTTGTCTGTCTGTCTCTCTCTGCGAGAAACCACCATAACCTCTGCGCCTCCACTTTCCTTGTTCTTGCAAAATTCTCAACACTCACACTTATGCCCCTCCAGTTTCTATGAAATTCGAGGTGATGGATTGTCCCGCAGAGTACCAGATAATCCAAATTTCTGGGTGTTTCTAAAATTCGCGGTTACTCTGTGTAAGGTTATTCTTTTCCTCTTCTTCCAGAGAAATCCACTAACTCCATTCTGTCAGAATCCAATGGGCGTGCTCTATTTACCTACCTGCCTTTCTCTACAAAGGGAAGAGTGTTTCTTTCAAAATGTTGCCCGCGTGTTAAGAATTGAAAACAAAAAAACAACCCCCAAACTACTTCAATCGGCTTGGTGGGGGAAAAAAAGTTTCCATACATTAAAATAGTGGTAGTTACACATTGTAGCTTCCTGAAAATATTCAGAAGGTTTCTCCCATTCCCAGCTATGTCTTATAGCTGAAACTCACTCTTCCAGTTTTATTTAATGAAAGACACATTTATGAACAATCAAATGATCCTCGTAAAAATTTTATTGAAGGACATAAAAACATCCATGGCTACTGGCCGAATAATTCAGCAAGAGTCTGCAAACGCTGCCTTTTTTTTTTTTTTTTTTTGGTGGGGTGGGTGCTGCTGTTTTTTCCACCCGTGTTTTACAAGGCTACCCTGCCCACTCCAGCAGATACTTATTAAAAAAATAGATATGCATGTGACCAACAGATTTCTTGCTCTTAAGCAGGCTTGACGACACTACTTCGCTGTAACAGATGGCAAAAAGTCCACTTATTTTTAGGCTCCAAAGCCAGGTCCTTCCTTGGGTGGTGCTGAAATGTGATGGGATGCACAACTCTCTTACACTTTGAACCGATCCCTTTTTACTGATATTCAATTTACTGTATCCATTATAGAATACAAGCTGCAGAGACCAGACAGAGACAAATTACGTCAAGAAATAGTTCCTGGGCTACCTTACACATATACCTTAGAGCCCCACTAGCAGGACAGCTTTCTAGCCCAGCCCGAGCGGGGGAGCCGCCTTTGGCTAATGAAAGGCAAGCTGCATCCCTTCTAATATCTGCATTATTTCAAGAGTTTTAAGAAAAGCCAGGTCGCATAGTCTCTATTAAAAAAAGACCTGCGGATTGATCTCCACTGTATTTTTGGGTAAATACAATCACGTGAGAGCTGCCAGCCAATAGCAAACTGGGAAAGGCTGAAAAAATAATTACCTGCCCTGATTGTTCTATGAGAAGATAAAAAGTACACATACAGTTCATACAATAATCTTATGAATGTAAAAGAGGGGGGAACATGTCGGCTTCTGGCCCCATAAGCAACTATTATGTAGATTCCTTGATAAGTCATGAAAATGAAGAGCTCTTGGCTTCAAGGTTCCCAGCCACTGGCTCTCACCCTGCAGCTGCTAGACCTACAGGATTAGTACCGGATTGTGCTGATTTTCCATCCTGCAGTTTTGCCCCTAAACCGGCAGTTTTTACTACTTCATGGGCTCCCGTGCATTCTCAGTCTTCTGTGGTTTATCATCCGTATACCCACCAGCCTCACATTGGGGCTGACACCAGGTATATGCGTACGTGGTTGGAACCCATCTCAGGCGCTGTCTCCTTCCCCGGCTTCCCACCCAGCAGCAGACATTACGGGCTCAAGCCGGACGCTTTCCCCGGCCGAAGGGCGGAATGTGGCCCGGTGGACGGGCGTAGCTATCCGGATTACATGTACGGATCCCCGGGTGATCTCAGAGACCGCACTGCGCAGACTATCCCCTCTCCGGAATCTGAGGCAGTCGCTTCGGGCAAACACAAAGAAGAAAAGAACGAATTAGACCCCAGTAAGTTGAAGTCATTCTTGTTTACAACCGGCGAGCCATTACAGCCTCTAGTACAGTACTCAATAAAATGAAATTACCTTAGAGGGCCCTGTCCTAAAACTCCAGATATACAGGAAGATCCGGGTTTAAAACCCTCCTGGAATAACCTAAGGACAAAGTAGTTTCATTTTCATTTTATTTAAAAATGAGGGGGTAGAGTGGGGAGCGAAGTTGTTTCTTTGGTAAAATATTCATAACTCAGCCCTGCCTCTCAAAGCCCTGGGTCTCAGATATTTCCACTTCCAGCTGAGAGTGAATTCAGTGCTATGGGCGTGTGGGAATGGGGAGAAAAACATGCAAGAGCAAAGAGAGAGAGAAGAGTAAAGCAGTCTTTAAAAAATATACCCAGCCGTGTAATTATTCATAAAATGCTCCAAACACATGGGAATAAATGAAAAGCTGGGTGTCCTGGAAAAAGTGGTAAGGAGTGTGGGTTATGGGAGGGTAACAGTTGGAATAGTACAGGCATAAAGAATCTGTGGGGCTAGATGAAAGCGAAAAGCAGTTTTAGGCAGGATATTGGACCGAGCACTGAAGGCAAATCCCCTCTTCTTTAGCCCAAGTGATAAGGGGGTGAAAAAACTTGATCATTTTAGAGGACCTAATTAGCTCCCTGCAGCATGACTGATGGAACCGCTCTTTTCCACTCTAAAATGTTCATCAGATCTCTGTGTCTTAAATACAGATAGTGGCTTCTGGCAGAGCAGTGAGTGCAGCAAGGCAAGAAACAAGGAGCAAAAGAAAGTGGGATTTTAAATCTGGTGGAACTAGAATAGATGTCCAGTTGTGTCTGTGTGAGCCTGTATGCAAGCCCACATACGCACCATGTGTTTATTAAGCCTCCTGGCCTAACATTCTGATCAAGTGTTGATTTATAAATCATAAATTGTGGCTCTGTAGGTGTCGGTGTATCCCCATATGTGTCTCTATCTGTGTACACATATAGGTAAAAATATCCACGTATAATTATATAAAGTATGTTTATATATATATATATAGATATATAGATATAGATATATCTATAGATATATAGATAGATAGATAGATATAAAATTAGTAGTAGGCTTAGTTTAAACACGGCCCTTTACTGGTAATTGGCTCTTTAAAAAGTCTGAAGTTGGAGTCACCAGGTCCTTCTAAAGATGAAACAGTGTTATGTTTTCGTTCTAAGTGGAGATGGGGCAGCAGGAAGAAAGGTCTTTTAGGCTTACACAGTGTATTTCTTGGATTTGTTCTGTGGCATTCTAGAGATATTAAAAATAAACTAGTCATTCCAGGACTGGTATGGTTATAGAGAAGGTGCTGGAGAGCAGAGGTTGTAAAGAGAGTTTATGGGCCTATAAAATGGTGGGAATTTTTACTTTTTATGACTATGCTCTTAGATTACGCCTGCTAGGGGATGGTTATTATTTTAAACCCATTGCTACAGTTTTATTTACAGAAACTTTTATCTTAGAGCAATAGTAAAAGAAAAGGAAATGACCCCCCACTCCAAAAATAAACACATTAATGCCTTCTGAAGGTCACTTAAAATGTTCACCCACTACTTCCTAATTAAACAGGTTTCTTTTTTTTAAAAAAAAAAAAAGAATATTCTGGGTGTGGGGAAAGGGGAAGTCAGCTGTTTAATTAATTTTTTTTTAAAAAAAAACTTCTTTCCCAGGCAATCCCGTCGCAAATTGGATTCACGCGCGTTCCACAAGGAAGAAAAGATGTCCTTATACAAAGTATCAGACCCTGGAACTGGAAAAAGAGTTTTTATTCAATATGTACCTCACGCGGGACCGGAGGTACGAGGTGGCCAGAGTTCTGAATCTCACTGAACGCCAAGTCAAAATCTGGTTTCAGAACAGGAGAATGAAAATGAAGAAAATGAATAAAGAAAAAACCGATAAGGAACAGCAGTAAAGTTGACGAAGTCAAATCAATGCAAGAGAAACGAGGGGAGGGGAGGGAGGAAGGAAGGAAGAAAAAAAGCTGTTTCTTTGGTTCGAAATGTTTCTGACTTTGAATGTGCTGGTCGGTGTTTAGAATTAGTTAAACACAGCAAGCGTTTGGAGCACCATGCTTTTATAAAATGCAACTAAATAAAAAATGATTTTGGGTCCTTTTCGGAAAACAAAAAAAAAAAAACAAAAAAAAAAGAAAGAAAAGAAAAGTACTTGAATTTTTTTTAGTATTTTATTTCGTAAGTTAAACTTATCCAGTGTTTTATTATTTTTTTTTAATTTCATGACTTTGTGAGTGCATATTTTGTACAGAAGAAAATGAGAAAAAGGCTCAAAATGTTCAGTCCTAGTGTTGGTCTGGTGTACTTATTTGTGTATTTTATTCCTGTCTCAGACCCGTTCTGTAAAATTGTTATGTTCGTTACAGTAGAACAGTTTTATGTAAATACATACTTAACGTTACAAAAAATATTCCTCATCACTCAGGCGTCTTTTATTTAACCTGCACTTGAGAAACAATAGCCAGAGTTTATTCTTCGGTGATATTCAAAACTACATTTGGATTCTTAAAGAAAAACCTCTCATTGCACCAGGGGATATAGAGCTGATAAAAATCGCAGTCTGTTGAACTAGAATTTGAAATATACATTATTACAGGAAGCAAATGAAGATGGGTGGAAAGAAGGGCCGCTGCTTCCGTTCACAACATTTTATATTTAATAGTGTAATCATAAAATGCGTTTAGGTAAGGGTTATACATGCCATAAATTTTTAGGTTCGGATAATTAATTGTAGTAATTTATGACCCCAGGCAATCGAAGTATATGTAAAAGATTAAATGTGTATGCTGGAAAAGGGTGCTTGCGGCAAAATTCCTCTGTTTGACATCCTCCTATATTGCAACTATTCTACATTATCAATGGGATGCCACGACTTGTAGGTTTCTTCAGCTCCTTGCAGCTCAGAGGACTTCACGCTGCAAAGTAAAAGGAACTCGCGTTTGTGAGAGGTCTCAAAAAAAAAAAAAAAAAAAAAAAAAAGCCAAGAAAAAAGAAAACAAGAACCTGGGTTGAGAGTGAATTTTTTTCGAGCTAAATGAAAGGCGTAGTTTTTGCTCACCCTCCCGCTCCCCTTTCCTTCTGGACAGATTGTTTGTTGTGGTAGGTAGAGTCCAAATCTACCAGTCTAAAATGGGTAGGAAGTTCTTGTTGTTGTACTGGTTCTTGACAATTTAAGTGGCACAGAGGGGCGAGACCAGGCTGTCACGACACATTTTGAGCTTGAGGTATAAATTGATGAGGGCTCAGAGGCGTCTAAATGAGAGACAAGAGGGGAGAGACGGTGTAAAACATGATCGGCAGGGGATGGTTAATCATGAAAACTTTGTTATAGGTGCCTTTCTTTAATGCAATGAGCAGACCAGTGGTCTAAACCTTGTAATCAAAAGCAGATCAAGATAGCAGGGTACGTTTGTCGTCTGTGCTCCTTATCCTTCTCTGAAATAAATAAAAAAAAGAAGAAAAAATGCCTGGAAGCCATTACCCACTGATCGCATAAAATATTGCCCTTTAATATTTCTCGCTTAACGTTTTGAAGTCCCCCCCTTATTGATTTGTGTTCACGTTTTTGTGGCATCATGTTTTGTTTTATTTTTTTTTATGGGCTGGGGTTTGCATCCACCACAGTATATCAGTTTGAGCAAAAACATGGGAAGGGTGGAAGCTAAATCTCACTTCATTCAGAGCCCAAGGCTCCCCGCTCTGTATTTTCGGAAAGTTTTAAGGAACCCATCGAAACCTGCAGGTTAAAAAACCTGAGCCCAAAATGAAGCTCCCCCCATCCCCAATAAAACGGAACCGAACAAAATAATCCTATCTGCTCGTATCTTTCCCCCTTTTCTCCTTCTTTCCCAAATCCGGCCGCGGGAACTCGGTAAAATATACTGGCAGGGTTTGGAAATGGATTGGCCAGCTCATATTTGCGATGGAGAAATTTTACCCCCTTTTACTGGAAAAGTTCCTGCCTTCGATGGGACTTTTAACGCAGCCTGAGCCTCAACTCTCTGGAGATGGCTCTGTTGAACCTCTTTGATTAACGTTGAAAAGAAATTATCTAGGCTTCTCAGCTCTGAACCCCCTCACTCAACCAGCCCTCATTTCCAAAGAGACCGTGGGTCGCTTCCCCTCCCCCCAGCCCATTCTACAGTCTTTACTCCGGCAGAAATCCCACTTGAGCCTATGGGGACGAACCTCTATGGCCCCTTTTGTCTTCGTCGAGGGTCTTCTTTTGTTGGGGAGAGGCTGTTTTGTTTTAAACCCTGCCGCTGTTACAGTTCATGTGCAAGGCTCCTAACTGCAGTGCCCCCATAATTTTAAGTGTCATTTGGCCTTTGGGTGATAGTGGGAAACGAGAACCGAGCGGGTATTGAAATGCTCGGCCATGGCGTCTTCGCCTTTCGATAAGTCAAAGGAAAGACGCAACGTGACTAGGAAATAATAATAATAAAAAAGGTAGAGCCAGCAAGCGCGAAGGAGAAACACATTTTCAAACCACGGGGTGAGTATTGCTGTTCGTGGCTGTCTCAATTAATCCTCTAGTGGAGGACCTTCCTTGAGCATATGGTTTGCATCTCTGCGAGTATATTTCCCTGCTTAGGTCGAAAATGGCCCTTTTGTAAATTGCACAGAAAAGACAGGATGCTACATCTTAGAAAGCAACCCATAGGTACATTTCCGCAGGAGTGAGGGGGGGGAAAAAGCCAGTTTTACAACTCTGTTTGTCTCACTGCTATGTGTGCTGAATAGAACTGAACAAAACAGGACCACAGAACTGGCTAGACGTCTGGGTTTAATTGTTTTATGGTTTAAATAAGGTGGGTGCTTCTCTCTTTGAAACCGGATTATTGGAATGTTTTGTCTACAAACTACAAACAACAGACCCCCTTGGCTCAGAGGGGGAAAAACACCACCCTAAATTAAAACGGCTGAAGTTGGAAAGCGAGAGGGTACACTGCCGTGTTTGTTTGTCGGTGTATGTCCACGTTGTGCTTTTTGATGGCATCTTTAGCAGACAAGAAACAGAAATTATTTATGCAAAAATACTACTCTCTCTGTGGTGTTTGTGGAGAAACGGTCGCCATCCCATTAGATTTCTAAGGAGTCATATCCAACTCTGCGGTAAATCTATAATACATGTAAATATTGGTGATAAAAATGCTTGCTGATAAGCTCAGGGTACACAAAGCGACTCCACAGTTCACTTAATCATATAGTTTTATTTGGCCTATATATATATATATATATATATATATATATATATATGTGTGTGTGTGTGTGTGTGTGATCTGATGACACACACACACATATAGATATATATTATATGAAATCTGATGTAGCTGTTCAAGAACCCTCTCCCTTTCTTTTTTGACAGAAGGAATTTGTGGGCGCGCGAGTGTCTTGGGTAAAGGCAACGCAAGATGGCGCTGTTGTTCAATATTAGAAGTCGTTTGGCCCATTAAGTTACAAGGGGACCTATTACACCTTTAGGCCTCAAAAAGGTTGTAAGAAAAACAAATCAAAACAAATATGTATAAATTTCCTCACCTATGACTTGTAAATTAACATGTAATGCTTATCGGAAAAGCAAACACATTAGCGACTGTCAAGGTGGCAGCAAAGCTCTGATTCTTAGATAAAATAGCCTTTCGATAAATAGATTTTTTAAAGAAAAACCTGTATAAATTAATTGTCTGATGAGGAGAGGAGCCCCTCAATCAAGTATGAACTGGTAAATAAATAAAATGGTTGCAGGAAAAGCGGGTTTGCTAACGTCTTTTTCTTTGTTAGAGCCAACACAAGTTACACCTTTTCAGAATTATGTTTGTGGGGAGGAAAAAAATGACTTCACAAAGTATTTTGGTAGCAGATCGGAAATATTAAAAATCACATGCAGCCTGGACAAATACGATGAGAAAAATCTAATCCTACAATACAGACAAATCTATAAAGTTGCTGTCCACAGCCCGCGCGCGCTCACACAAACAAAAAACTGTAGACAAAGAACAGCACTTTCCTTGGACCGTAAATGTCAAGATATTTTTAAGAAGACCAGAGAATTGTACATAAATGATTTAATGGGAGGGTGTTTTGCATGGACCTTGAAGGTAAACATTTATTGCTAAGCCCTCATACTATTCGATAAATAGGCTACGTTACCGGTGCAGATCTTCGGGTAGTACACAAATACATATTCTGTTAAAATGCGGCTAATATTTCAGCCACATCATTTACTCTCAGGAAGAGACAATGTGAATTCTCAATCATTAAAAATAAACCGAGCGCCACGTAGAGACAGTTTAGTTATTGGAAATTTAAAAGTAGGAAATACTTTGATCATATCTCTGTAAAATGGTTACCCTATTAGTTGCTAATTAAGGTGATCATATCCCTGGGTGCTCCCCACCCCCCACACTTTAATTTGTTTTTAGGGGATTAATGAGACACAGCATTCTCTCATGTAAAATTCGACGGGCTAATTCGAGCGAGTTTATAATTATTTTTAATATGTGGCTAATATTTGCTTACAATACATGTATCTTTCCAATAACAACCTACCAAATGGTGAGAAAATTACTTTCCCTTTATATATGTATATTTGAAAAATATCCAATTTGTGAAGCTTTTTTTAAAAAAAAAAAGAAAAAGAAAACACAACCATTTGTTTTATTTGTGGACATCTAATACAAATGGGGGGGGGTAGGTGTTGTGGTGTTTTCCTCCTGAAGAAGATGTCTTCTTAAAGAAAAATACATCTAAATGGCAATCGCGACACAGTTTAAGTAGCTCCTGCCATTAAATTCAAGAGTAGGAATAGTGGAAATCTCTTCCTAAATTTGTGTTAAAATGTATTTCACTCTTCCACACTTCTGAACAGTTGGCATTTCTTAGGTCTCTGAAATTAATTAGCTCCCATTGTCAGAAAGAACATGGGGGGAAATTTGAAGCAATCGCTGGAAATATTTGAAGGCAACACCCTGACAGTTAATATCACTTCATAATTTATAGACATGACTTTGATTTTTCACTTTTAAAAAGCTGCAGAACAGCACAGGAAAGATTAATTTGCAAAGTTTTTTTTCCTCAAAAATTTAAGGGGAAGGGCTGCTGGCTTTATGCTATATTTGATGGTCTGCCTTCCTTAACGCTGTCATAAAATGAAAGGTTTCAGGGAATGGTCATTCATGGCGAAGAGAAACTAGAAGGGAAATGGGGGCATTAACAACACGTCAGAAATTAAAAGATGGACATAACTGCCTGTAATTCAGAAAGACGTCGGTTTTTAAGGGCATTCGTACCCACACGCCCAGAGAAACACACACACACACACACACACAAAAGAGAGCTCATACTTTCTGTTCCCGTTTTCCCCCTCTTCCTTCCAAAGTAGCTTTCTGAAATGCATTGTTTGCTTTATTCCCTTGACATGGTGCTTTCCTGTTATTTTCAGCTGTCGGTTTTCAATCGCTGGTGCGAGTGGAAGAGAAAAAAAATCCCAGTCTTTATTTATTTATTTGCTTGTTTATTTATTTATTTTAAAATAGGACAAGAATAACCAACCAATCAAACCAATGGTCTTTCTATAGGGACAGCTTGCCTTTTTGTTTTGTTTGTTTGCTCGATTTCATTCGTTCAGCAACAACAACAAAACTAGAAATTAGGGATGCCAGGCTCTGAATAGGGTGCGGGCGCCTAACCCCACATAGGCAGCATCAGAAGAGAAGAGACGAAAACCTCCCTGTAAACGAGTCAGCAACACTCGTTGGTTTCCTGTTTGCCTTTAAAACCATCAAAATAGCGCCAGGAAAATAATATTTTCATTGACACCGAATCGGTCCGACCGGCGTTTCTTTTACCTGTTGAGGTTACCTAATTTGACCTCGCGGCGCATGTATTTGCTGAGATAAGTGAAGAGGCTCGCTTGCAAAAACGCACTTAAAGATATTAATGCGCACCTTTCATAACCCTCCTTCATTCATTAGATATGTTTTTCCCCCTACCCTTCTGAAGGCTGCTTTTTCCTTATACCCTTCACCCCCTCCAAGACCCCCCAAATCCTTGTCATTTTCTTTCTAGCCTGTCTTGGTGTGGAAGACTGATGAGTACAAATCGCGTGTGAAAGCGCCACACCACCGGGATTTTGAGGAATTTGCCTATGGTGTTAAAGGGAAGGAGCAACTTACAGACAAACTGAGAGAGAGCTCTACCTACCGACAGATACAAGAGAAGTGAAGAGCAGTAAGAGGCATAAAGCAGGCGTATACACACTCAGGCACCATGAAACGTCTTTGAGAGCTCATTAAAAAAAAAAGCCACTCAAATCAGGACTTTGTACAGCCCAGGGAAAGCCTAGCACTAATCTCTTAGAATTAAAGACTTTTTTTTTCATGCGAGTCATGAGCTCCTACTTTGTAAATCCTCTTTTTTCCAAGTACAAAGGCGGTGAATCGCTGGAACCGACTTACTACGACTGCAGATTTCCACAAAGTGTAACCAGGAGCCATGCTCTGGTTTATGGTCCGGGCGCGACCGCTCCCAGCTTCCAACACCCTTCACACCATGTCCAAGAGTTTTTCCACCACGGATCTTCCAGCATCTCGAACTCGGGATACCAGCAAAACCCATGCGCCTTGGCGTGTCACGGAGACGCGTCTAAATTCTATGGATATGAAGCGCTACCCAGGCAATCGCTTTATGGTGCCCAGCAAGAGGCGACCGTTGTACAATATCCTGACTGTAAATCGTCTTCCAACAGTAACTCTAGCGAGGGACAAGGCCATTTAAATCAAAATTCGTCTCCCAGTCTCATGTTCCCATGGATGAGACCACACGGTTAGGACTTTTTTTTTTCTCTCCTCCTTTAACTGTTTTCCTTCATTTTATGTATCTATATGAAACAAGCTAGACAGCTGTAAAGGATGCACGAAATGAGCAGTTTTGTAATAATCTTTCTTCTTCCTAGGAAGTCCTTTGCAACCAAACAAGTCAGCAGTTGCTAGAGAGACAGCAAGGTGATACTGTGCAAAGGTTTTAAATCACAATAAAGTAAAACTTGTTTTTTATTGCTTGCCTTGAGGATAGGCAATAAGATACAGCTCCCACGAGGTTATTTGCATGTTGATAATACACTGCTCTTTAAAATGTCATAGAGGCTTTCTTAGCAGCTTGGAGACTTAGGCTAAAAGGTGGGAACTTGCAGAAGACAGTTATCAATATTTTGCATATATGTGTGTGTGTGTGTGTATATATATATATATGTAAAATATTCCATCTTAACACATGCATTCATAGTACATAGATAGACAGAGAGATAGATATATGGGTATGTGTGCCATTAAATAAAAGTTGAACTTAAAGGGAAACTTAGTTCAGAGCTTTGGAGTTGAATGGAGTGGAGGGAACATTATACTCTCCTGGACAGGAAAAGATAAAGGGAGAAAGGAAAATGGACTTAACAGAACTTTGGTTGGTGAAGTAAACTGCAGCCCTTCTCCATTTGCACAGAATCCTAAAGACTTCGAAATAGGAGTTTCTCGCCCCTTGCCTTAATGTTGTACCTTACGTTTGTTAATTCAAAATACATGAAGGTTAGATTACTGAAAGTTAATTTTAAAGGAGAATGTCAGTGATGAAAGTCCCCCTATCCCCAAGAAGACCCACTTGCCTTGTAAACGCTGTTAGGTAGTGGCCCAGAAAAGCCTTAAAATTGGATATCAAGTGGGGAAAATGTTATTTGTCTAAGATCTGATTCATAGGTAGCCTTGAATATATGTTCATATACGATGTTACAGCAAACTCATTATTTTTTTTCCTCATCGAGTAAAGCACTATGGAAAGGAAGAGTAATGAGCCAGATTCAAATACCCTAGGCACTTTTTCTGATGTTATGCTAAATATCTATTTGTGTGGCTGTCTTAAATACACTGCCTGCGTATGTATAGCCATATACATATATGCACATCTCTATATATGTATACACACACATAGATAACACAGCCACACAAGGCAGGAGCAGCTAACCCAACAAAAATGCACATCCTCAGGGCTCAAAAAATATATATAAGGAAGCTGAGGCCATATATTTTGCGACCTACATTTGCAAAAGGAAACCACAGTTGGACATTTTGCACAAGAAGGGTGGGCTGGGGGTGGCTGGATTAGTAATAATAATATTTAAAAAACAATAAATAGCTTGTTTCCTTTGATTTAACAACGCAGCTAAAATCCATCAAGCATTCGGAAGCTGGGAGGCTATATTTTGTGAATTACGTTTGCAAAGGGAAACAGGAGCTAGCTCGTTTGCAGAAGGGGCTGGGGGGGGCTGGGTGGAAGCATGATCAGTGTTTGTTATCATGACTATTATTAAAAAGAAATGGTTTGCTTTATTTGATTTAATAAGACGGGGGCTGGAGGCATAGAGGAGGGAAGCCCACCAGTTTCTCTAGGACAGATCAGGCAAGGAGTTAAAAAAAACCACACGCACAAGGAGAGAGCTAACAAGTTATTTTGTTTGTGTTCTCTAGCTCCCGGAAGGCGCAGCGGCAGGCAAACTTACAGCCGGTATCAGACCCTGGAGCTAGAAAAAGAGTTCCTCTTCAACCCGTATTTGACACGGAAGCGGCGGATTGAGGTCTCTCACGCCCTGGGACTGACGGAGAGGCAAGTGAAGATATGGTTCCAGAACAGGAGAATGAAGTGGAAAAAGGAAAACAACAAAGACAAGCTCCCGGGAGCCAGGGACGAAGAGAAAACCGAGGAAGAAGGGAACGAAGAAGAGGAAAAAGAAGAGGAGGAAAAAGAAGAAAGCAAGGACTGATTCATCAGCTCCTTGAAGTCTCGTTTTATGGCAGATGATAAATCGAGATGTTTACGACGGTCATTTGCTTTTATAGAGTATAGAATGGAGAGCCTCACACAGCAGTAACTACCTGTCAAACAGTTGTAGCCTTTTTTATTGTCATAGAACTTCCCCTACTTTTTTCTATATATATATTATATATATATATATATGCACACATGCACATATAGCTGCATTTTTGTATTCATCCATATCTGGTTGGCTTTAAAACAAGAGCCGGGCGGAAAACCCAACACAAACCAACCATTGAAGCAAATGCCACATCTCCAACCAGTAGATCCCTTCTTCTCCCACTCCTGTCTATCTAGACAGAGATATATAGATAGATAAATAGATATATATACACATGTATGCATCTTATGTATTTACGGTAATAGGTTTGAATAGTATTTCTTTTCTGCCTTGGTTTCCCCCCATTCATGAGCTAAGGGGAAATATGATATTGCTTTCTGGTAGACTTAGATTGTTTTTAATATCTATATATCTTCAGTGCTAATAGTCATTTATCATTTAACTTTTAGCTGCCTGCCTGAATTGGAAGATGGGAGGGTGAGCATACCTGCCAGCCACCACGCACATATTAACTGTGTAGGAATATATCAGTATGTAGATAACACCGGTAGGTCTATGTCTTGGTAGGCCAAAACATGAAGGCTAAGAGCCTAACATTTCATGATTTACATAGGCACTGTTTACCATTTCACTGTGTGAGCACTCGAAATTCTTAATAAACTACCTAAAGGGAAACCTGCAATAATTATCTAATCTATTATCAACAAGGGGCTTTACATATCCTAAATTTTACTTGGTCGGAATTTAATAAAGCAAAAGAACGAGCCAGCTGCCCTGATGCAAGCTACTAAGTAGCATAAAGTAAAGTGATGATAAAAAGATACCTTGTAATGTACTTTTCACTACCTATAGAAGGAGTCATGCTTTCAAAGTATTTGTAATGCGGTTTTGTTGTCTTTGTTGCTGCTTATTTTCTTGGAGAAAAAAAAATCCCAACAACTGAAACTGCCTAGTTGAGAACGCACAGTATTGTCTTATTTTATTGTGCTTATAAAGTAGCGTAGAATTAAATTGCACTGAATGTATAGTTATCTATTTGTCTTGACTTATCTGTTAATGCAACATGCTCGGAAAAGAAAAAAAAATCATTTGTTTTATGTAAAAGCATAGTTCTGCGTGTTCAAACTCTGAATGTAGCAATTTCTGCCAGAAGCCAATTTCTGGGCACCGTGGATTTGTATTGTATACGTGAGACATTACGTAAATAAATAAATAAATAATGATAATTAAAAAAAGGATTTTGAAAGGGCTCAAGTGCATACATTGCTATGAATTTATTTTAAAACTAGCAGCTCTCGCTCTCGCTCTCGCTCTCGCTCTCTCTCTCTCTCTCTCACACACACACACACACACACACACACACCCCGACTTGGGAGATGCCAATGAAATCCAGGTCATATTTCATACACTGAAGCTGGTCGCCATGCTAGCCAACCAAGAGCCATCTTTAAGTTGCAAGGAAAGCAGGGTGTCTTGGCACAGCTACAAGAAATGTGGGTAATTAGACATGGTGAATAAGACAGGGGGAAATAAAACCTCTTATTATCATTACTGATGCAGTATTGTTTAATGCTATGTAGTCTTCTATTCTTTTTAAGACTCCATTTCAAGTTGCAGGCTTCCAGAAATATTCATTGTTAAAATTCTTCTCTTGGTATGAAACATGCCTAAGCATGTCCACATCACACTATACTTCTTGGGGGGGGGGGGGGACAGCGCAATGTACCAAAGGCAAATATCTTTATTTTACTTCTCCATCTGCGAAATTCCTTTGAAATGTCTCAAAAGTGTAACATTCTGGTCTTGCACAGCAGTATAAGTGCAGCTAATCCTCCACTCTTTCTTTGCTCAGAAAGAAGTTACAATAATCCAGAATTTCTCCTGTCATAATGTATGTGCAATTTGCTGCTTGCAAGCGATAGTTATAAAACGATTGTGAGATTGGAAAGAGATTATGTATACATTAAAATGTGCTTTAATTACGTTGTAGAGATATTCACAAGCCATACTTGGACTATATGGGAATTTAGTTAACTAAGTGAAACCCTCATGAGCATTTTAAGAAGAAAATTTAAGAAGAAAGCAATGAATGGGTTTTTCAGGTGGAAAAACCAGAAATTGTTTTTATGAATAAACACCTACATCTCAGTTCTCTCTCTTATACCTGAAGGTGCGTAAGTGTCACTACATAGTACGTCTTATTAGGAAAAAGTGAAGACTTCACACTCAGCTTTTCTTATATTTCCCCCGTAAAAAGAGGAGGCTTATAAATATGTCTCCCCCACCGACATTTTGTTGAACGGTATATGCTGATCTTTAAAAATATTTCTTTTTTCCCCCTTTTTCTGTTGATAAGTGGACTCCATCATACAGCAGTCCTGGGTATAAAAGTGACGGGTTGTTTACGGGGATACTATAGATAAGAAAACACAAGATTCCTAAGACACATCTACATGCCCTGAACTATGTCTAGGGAAGAGGCTGGGTTTTGGGACATTCTTAACCCAAAACACTAAGCTTAAGGGATTTAAATGCCTCAAGTGCTTGAAAGTGTTGGCCGCTGCTCAGGCAGAGTGTACAGTGAGGAAGATCTAGTTTATAGCATATACAAGCAATACTGATCCTTATATCCACCTACCAGCACACCACCACAGGTTCCCCCACCCCCTCTCCACATGCAGACTGTGTGTTCATATGCAATATGCCCAGGCACAAGTGTCATTCTAGATTTCCAGTGCAATTTATGTGTTTGTGTGCACGTAGACATTTTCAAAACAGACACCCACACACACCATGCCTTTGGAATATGGGCGTGTGTGCGTTGCATTCTAAAAATCTAGTGCAGACAGTATTGGACATATACATGTTCAAAACACAAACCAATGCATATGGAATTTCCATGTAGGTATGTTGCATTCTTGACTTCCCGAGCACATTATATGTGTGCGTAGACAAACACATGCACAAAAAACTTGTGTGAATATGCAACATCAGGTGTGTATGTCTATTTATAATTCTAGGAGTCTAGTGAATGGGGGAGGGGTAAAAATAAGAATATCTACCTACCTACCTAAGGTGCATGCTCCCTTCTCCTGAATTCTAGAATTATACACAAGAACACACTTACTTCTGTTTCATTACATAATCTAGAGTGCTCATATAGGCTCATTGGGTCATTTTTCTTCATGAAAGTGCTTAAAAATTAAGGCTCATGATAGACTTTTTCATTTTGGAAGTAGACACCTAAGGTAAGATGTTTTATTAGTCGTAAAATAGGCTGGTTTGCCTTAACTGAGGTATAATCTGCAGGGTTATTCATCTGGCATTTACAACACCGTCCTTTTCTTCCGCTTTCTACAATAGAGTGGATCTATGCTCTTCACACCTTCCATAGCAATGTTAAGGAGCCCTTGCAGACAGCAGCTTCTCCAAGTTCCTCAACTTTTTTAAGGTCTTGAAGAAGCTATTGCACCAAAAGCACCCACCCTGTTCGTAGCGAGGTTCAACTAAGAAAGATGTTTTATCATAGAGTTCTGTTTAGAAATTAAAAGGGGGAAAAAAGCTGTATGTGCAGTCTATCCATCATATTTAAATCCACATCCCTAAGTAGTTTTATATGAACGAACACCACTAGCGACATTTATCTATCAAAGGGTTAGAAGCTAAATTATTGAAACTACAAGTGAAGCAGTAACTTTTGGGCGAAATATTTTTCCTGTCTAGTCAACATAACAAAGACGCATCTTCGGCTGACATTCAGTTATTTTTGCAATCACTCCACCATTTCGAGAGAAAAAGAGAAAAAACCATTTTATGGGATGAAGTAATTTGAAAAAAGAGAAGCTGCTCACGAAGTGGCTTATTTCGAAACGATCATTTGTTCAGTATTGCTCAAATTAGACTCATCTACCCGCCTGAAGTGAGAAATATCCTATTCCAGGCTTTTTATTAGCCAATCAAATTTCCTTCGGATCTCCAGTTGTGATTTGTGAAAAATATAATTCCTTAAAAACCTGAGTTTGAGCATATTGCTCATTTCGCCTTAATTTATTATTCTAATCATAACAACAGCTACAGAATAATGCCACCATTAGGCTAAAAATTCGTTTAGATTTTATACTCGAAAATGGGCACAGATTATATTTTAGGAGCAACGAATTTCTCGGGCATTTATTTGATTTGATTTATTTTATTTTATTTTCATTTTTATTTTTATTTTTTGCTTTAAGTGCAGATAGGCAGGAGAATGGGTTGAAAAAGAAGAAGATGAACTCTGGAGAGTCTGGAAACAAAACTTGGGAAGAAATGAATTCTGCCGTATTTTCTAGCTGCTGTCTTTCCCCCTCGCCCCACTTTTCTCCAAATATCATCCTCCTTTTACCTTTCCAAAGAAGGTGGAGAGGGAAACTGATTTCTCTAATATTTAATTCAAGAAAAGAAGTGAAAAGCTGTTTTTCCAGACAAGGTTTTTGCATAAAGGGAGGCGAATTACCTATTGAACTCGCGGGTCCTAACGGTTTTTAGCAATGGGGGGAAAACGTGTCGGACAGGTTACGCTCTCCCTTGCAGAGTTAAATTTTCCTGTTCACTGTATGGATTCTCTTCTCTGGTCTAGTCGTTGGAAAATGAGGAGTCCATTGTGTTCCTAGAGCTGTTGGGATTAGTTGCTTCCCCCTCGTAACTTTTAACTACCTGTTATAAAATTTATTGGTGGTTTGTAAAGTGAATAAAGTAATTTCCCTTCCATCCGGTTGTATTACAACCTTTGTGTTGTTTGGACAGACAGACAGACAGTCAGACAGCGACACACACACGCAGCTGCCCCCCTCCCCCAAAAATGCAAGCAAACGAGAAGTACCTGCAGATTTGAACTCTGGAAATAGTGAGCATGGTATGAAAATGCCTGGGAACTGACTGAGTTCAGTTATTGCGACAAAGTGTATTTTTCCCTCTCAGAGCCTGGCCCTGAAGCTAGGCGTTGGGATTGTAAAATTTTTCAGCAAGAGGAAAAGGAGAGAAAGAGTCGCATTTAATCTAAACTAGCTGATCTGATCTTTGCGGTTGTCTATTACTGACTTGTAGACGTCTCCTCTTGATCAAAGCAGGCCTCTATCCGACCAAAAAGAAAAAATCGCTCTGACTCCAAATCAATATTTCCAACTGTTTGCATAGGCCCAAACTAAAGAGTCAAGGAAAAAAAGATCTCCAGCTATACAGTTTCTCCCCATCCAATGGCATGGTTCAAAAGGAAGACCAGAGTTTAAAATATTTCCTTGAGAACTGGAATTAGCTGACATTTCCAGTCATCGTGTGATTTTTAAAAATATCCTTCCATGATACTGTAAAACCGGTTCGGATGCTGTCAGTTTAAAAAGAGCACCACAAATCTAAGGTAAAAATGAAGGAGTTTATGGATAAATACCGCATCAGCTCGTCAAGTTTTGACTAGCATTTGGAGAACTTCACTGGTTTCAAAATCTTTATATCCCAGGACTGGGCATGCAGAATGGCTCCTGGAAAAGATCGAAACTGTTTGGATTTAGAAATCAAAGGCGGGTTGAGGAGAGCAAATTTGTGCAGAGGTGGTTCGCCAGTGCAAATGGACACACCCTTTCCTTAAAGAATATTATATTGCGAGAGATATTACTGCACGGTTTAATTTGGTTAGCTGTAGGAGCTTGCAGAAAGAATACTGTTATTTTTTCCTGGCCTTTCCTATATTCTGTAAATTAACACTGTTTTATAATATTATTTTTAAACCCTCCAGTTCACCTCATTTTGTTCCTGTCTCTTTAAAATCCACCATTCCTCCATGTTGCTCTAAGTAGCCCAATTAATTAGCTATCATAAGAATAAAACATTGTATTGTGAAGGCCATATCTGCCTGGCCAAACAAAAAAGGCGCCACATTAAGGACAGACAGCTAAAACTCGGAAATTAAAATCTAGTGCGCGCGTGAGTGTGTGTATATATATATATATATATATATATATATATATACACACACACACACACACACATATATATGTATAGACAAAGACCCAATATTAATTTGCTAGCTTTAATTGGGAGGAGGGGTGAGGAGAAGAGAAAAAATAACTAATATTAAAAAAGAATTGTATAAACATGGCGACAGAGGAGAGCATTTGCACTCGTCACAAAAATGCAACGCATTCCTGGTTGTTTGCAGAAAATTTACAGCTAAGCAATAAAAGTTTACGACTGAATCACAAGTTGGATTGGCCACAGGAAGTCATGTGGACTCCATCCATGAACGTGAACTTTTTATTGTGGTTTCTCTTATGACTCTTTCGCAGTAGTCCTCCCTTTAACAGTCCAAGCAGTGCCAGGGGTAGGATGGTATTTTTCCCCCACCTAATTATTAATGATTATTATTATTTTTTAAAAATCTAGATTTTTTTTTCCTCCTTGGGGTTGGAATTGTTGGTTGCTTTAGGCGTTTTGGGAATAATGAGTTTACTGCCGTATCTTGTTGCCGCCTCCTATTCTCCACCCCTAGGGGCAAAACGCAATACATTTCCTTTGGAGGATGCAAAGATGAGGGGCACAACGGGTTGTAAATACCTTTTTTTTTTTTAGAGGAAAAAAAATAGATGCCTTCCCAAGCTTCCCCCCATCCCCTGTCCAGCCAGAGAAGAACTGTTTTGCTTTTGTTTCCATCTTTTTTTTTTTAATGTTTCTGTGGAGCTGAGCTGCAGAGCCAATGGAACAGAAAGAGAGAGAGAGAGAGAGAGAAAGAGAGAGAGAAAAGAGTGGGAGAGGGGGAGACAGGCAACATTGGTAAGTGCTCCCTTATTGGCTAAAATGTGTAACTAATGATCCATAGCAATGGGTGTTAAAGATAATGATGCATCGTTTGGTGAGAGAGGGGAAGGCGAGGGGTGTAGCCTGGATATGATAGAATATGGTCAGGATCGGCACAAATGTAGTTAATTCGGTGCAAAAAGGGTTTACTGGCGGTGATGTCACGTCGGTGGGGAGCTGCTTTGCTGGAGACAGGGTTGCGTGCTGCAGTCTGCCTTTCCATTTACAATGGTGCAGTGTTAACAGGGGTGGTGCTGTGTTGGGGGTGGGGGGAGAGACTTGCAGAAAGGCCTAAGAAAAGCATCTGATCTACTGGTTGCACTGAAGGAGTCGCCAGGGCTCGGTTGGAAATTGGGGAGGGGGAGGTTGGGGGGGGGGGAGAGAGAGACAGAGAACCCGGAAGCAACGTTTTAAAAGAAAATAAAAAATAATCCTAGTCCAAACTTTTAATAAGAGGCAATCACCGACTATTCACAGCACATGCGCAGTGGCGGCAGCCAGCCGCATCCAGGAAGCGCCGAAGCAGGCTTTTTTTTTAAGTGCCATTTTTTAATGAGCAATTATAGGTTTGCTTCTGGCGGTGTGCATCAGACACGGACTGGCTCGCCCAGCCCCCCACTGGCTTCAACCAAGACTTGAAACTGAGGTGGAGATGCTGGCTGACACACCGATTTTTGTTTTGTTTTGTTTTGTTTGCAGTAGGTTTTAATTTCCAGATCATCTCTTTAGTCACAAACTCCACCTTCCGGTTCAAATATTCTTGAACAAAATCTGATCAGTGTTATTGCACTAAAAGGAGGCAGTTCAAAGCTTTGATGCCACCCTCTGCTTTGTGTAGGTGTAACTTTCTTCCAGGGATATTTTTAAATAGGTTTTTAATGTTGAGTGATGTTGTTACAACCTGGTTTTAAAATGATGTTGATCTTTACAATTTATTTGGCCTTCAGTCCTTTAATAGCTCGAAAGAATTTTTTTTGTTTAGTTGCAACATATGTAATTTAAATTGTAATCTTTCTTTCTTTCTCCATTCATTTATTCACCCATTCAAGAAAGAGAACAATGTATGTGATGTGTATTGGTTTAATTTAAGAATGTATGTAAGGCATTAGCTTAATTTCCTCAAAAATATATCTCTCTTTTCTTTCCTGACATGACAGCCCCTCGTGGAAGGGGGGAGGGAAGAAAAAAGCTTCCCTAGATTTGTAGCAGAAATTCCTGTTGGTAAAAGTTAACAGTACAAAACAATGTACCTAAATAACAACATCAAGTAAAAGATAAGCCAGACATTGTTGTGACTAAAGGGTGGGGTGGGGGAGGGGAAACAAAGACAATTCTTGCTTCCTGTCTCATTATAAATTACATCTGTCCCCCCCCTCATATTAATACAATATGTGGAGAGACAACCTTACAGAAAGGCATCTAGAAGGGACTCGGCGTTGAAGTTGCTTCGGTTAAGACCTAAAATAGTCTACATTGGTAAAATAGTCAGCCTTTTCTGCCCTTAAAGAAATAAATAAATGGCCTGCTCTGTATTTCAGTCTCTCGGGAGAATGCACAGGAGAGTATCATCTAAAAGGGATGCCTTGGAAGTTCATCTAGTTTCTATGTTTCGATGGGTGATGCGATAATATATAGATAGATATAGATACACAGAGTCACATTATATATAGGTATGTAGATTAGTTTTAAATATAGGTTTCACAAGGAACACCACCACCACTTTTTTTCATACAAGCCTCCAAAATCCATCTCTCTGTGCCTCCCTCTTATTCTCCAAATTCTCTGCTTTCGGGATCTTAAAACAACAGAAAGACTTTCGCTTATTGGGAGGCGCAAAAAGTTATTATTTTTGTTTAAGTCACAGATGTTTCCCAGAGACTATTTCTGCGGCATACCTTTCTAACACATTTTTTTAAAAGCAAGAATTGGATTGTCCTGAATTACCTTACTTTTTGTAAAAAGTAAGAGACACAATTTTGTCTTTATTTTGGTCACTGAAAACACGCCGTGGCACCCCTTATCTGCAGTCCTTACAGTCGTAAAGACATTTCGTGAGCAAACAATGTCTGTTTATTTGAAGCACCACTGCAGAAATAGTGTATTTTAGAGGTACCAGGCTAAATACATCGGCTTTCTTCTCTTGAGTTGTAATTAATCGGAATAAAAAACCCGCTCCTCTTCCTTCGGTATATTATTGCAATAGTTGCATTTCTGTTTACAATAACCGCTGAGAGCTCAGCCAGGCCTGGAATGGACTATACAAAACCATTTTTGATGTATTGATTTTCTACTTGGGCTGACGCATTGTCATCGGTCATATACTTGCAATATTGAGAAACATTTTAGTAAGCATAGGAGGCATAGCGTAATGATTTATAATCTGAGTTTTACAGACTAAAACAGAGGAAATAAATTGTTCTTTTATCTATAACATTGCTACACTGGAGATATTATAATAAAATAACCACGTGCTATTGATATATTCTTTCAGGGGAAAAAAACCAACAGCGTTTTCCCAGATGTAGATTGTCTAAAATGCAGGATTCTACAACATTTTTTGAAATTTCAGCTGTGTTTTCCTAAAAGTACATATTAAATTGTATTATGAAATACATGGATTTAGACCTTATAATAAATGTCAGAAATAAGAATATTTGGAACAGCATTTTTATATGTTAATGGCAAGATTTTGCATTCTGAACTAGATTTGTGCATGTATCTTGTCCCAATCTTATCTCGGGATAAAATAAGTGTAGAGTGTTAAGGACAAGATTTTGATAGATCTCATTTTAGAGAATGATAAAGACAAGATTGTTGTGTCTACATCTAAAGATTATGCTAAAATACGTGTGCAGTTATGCAATGCCACAATATTAAAATACATTTTTATTATATGGTTATAAACATCCAAGCATAGCAATATCTTTAAAACAATGGACCAACTTGTCAAAAAGGCAGTAATTGGGTGGAGGGGCGGGGGGGCGGGGGTGTGCAAACAGTGTAGCCCACACGTTAGCCAGAAATAGTATACTGTACACAAACAGCTTATAAAATAACTTTTCTATTGAATATAAATAGTATTTGTGGGCATGTTAAATTCGATTTCCCAGTGGAGTTTGGATCTCGATTATTACTACACGAATAAATGGCATATTTTCCACTCTCTTTTCGTTCGAAAAGTCTGTCAGCAAGTGTTTTTGGGAAATACATCTCTGAGGCTAATCATTTAAAATAAATTTGTACCAGACAAGACCAAAGTTTTAGTGAACGTAAAGAGATAAAATTAGTTAGAGAAAAATCGTATTATTTTTAAAAGTGTGCATAACCCCGAGAGATCAGAGAATCCCTGTTCTTATCTGAGAAAAGCTAGTTAGATCTCATGTTGTTAAGTTTGCTAAAACTAAACTAAAATAAAATCTCTTGCAAATTTCTGTTTAACCCTAAGAATTTAAGGTTTGGGCATAAGGCCTTGCTACCTTTAATCCGTTCAGAGCTTTGGGAAACAAAGTGATGCTGAACAGTGTATCTCTGTAGATAATGTGGCCAGTTTATAGCTAAATAAAATAAAAAACGGATGTAGAGCCCATAAATTTCTAGACAGAAATGTAGATTTATAGATTGACGCTAACACACTTGCAAGTGTGCATGGTAAATATGTCCTTGTCGAAGTTTATGTACAACCCGAGAGAGATTTTTTGGTCTTCTCATTGCGTACTCAGCAACAGAAACGAGAAGCAAGCAAAACTAGAGCTGTGTGAGTCAGGTAGACGGAGATGTAAGTTCATGTGGCTCTGAGACGACATAGTGTTGCCAGGTTTTGCTTTGGTGTTTTTGCCCATGCTGCACGTGGACACACCTTTGTGGAGGCGCCTGACCAAGAATCTTTTTCGGTCTGATCAGATTTTTAAAACTGATTTTCAGACGGGAAAGAAACAACCCACGCTGTATTTCTAGCGTGGAAGACCTAGCTCTAAGTTGTACAATTGCTGTTGTTGTCACAGGTAGAAAATGTGAGTCCTCCCTCTAGTCTGAGCTTGTGTTTAAATTTCTGCACGTTTTGTTTACTTGTTTTGTATACTGCCACCAAGTGACAGAAACCTGCAAACCAGCAATTTTGCAATTTGGTGCCTTTTTTGTGGGGGGTGGGGAGGTGAGCTGGGGTGGGGAGGAAGAGGCAAAATACCCTTCCTTGACTACTTGCAAAACGCTGGACTACAATAAAGGCCGGATTCACAGGGAAGTTTTAGTACCTTAAAAGACTTGGCAAAGTCACCCCCCCCCCCGCCTTTGGGACTTCCATAAACTGCCCCTATTAAGGTAGCCAGCTGAACAGTACTTCAAAAAGTTTGGTCTCTAAAAGCTATTTGAAATTCCTCCGTTGCACTTTATACCCATTCACTAGAAGTTTTCTTTCTTTCTTTTTTAAAAGCCCCTTTCGTTCCATGTTACCGTGTTTTAAATCATTCCGATGTACGTGAACTCATAAAAATAGATAAAGCATGTCTACTTGGGAACGATATTTCCCCTCTTGAAAATATGAGTGTATTTAAGCAAATCCTGAAATATTAAATGGTAGCTCGATTAAAGACAATGTAAATGTATAAATTCAGCAAAGTGCAAAAAGGTTGCCTCCAAATATATAGTTTAATTCTGCCTAAGTGATCGCCTCTGAAAAAGCGCCATTTAGGCAACTAATATTGTTTCCTGAATGATTAGTTTTTACTTGCGACCTAAGATTAAATTTCTGCTTTAAGATCTGCCAACAATAAAATATAAAAATGCCTATAGTTAATGACAACAATTTTTCATTGTTAAATTATCCTTCCAGAACGTAATAAAATTGCATTCCTTTTATTGTTAATCTGTAAACCCATCATAAATAGTTGTGTGTATACATATACGTTTATAGACACACACGCTTAATAATTTTACCTAATAGACGATGTCCGCGTCAACTCAGTGACGTCATAAATGAAGCCCTCTTGAATGTCAAAAGACAAAAGACCCCTCCAAAAGCTTGATAGTGGGGAATATTTTCTTGAAACCAGACAGAAGAACAAAAGTAATTGCTAGCTATGGGAAGTGCACAGGAGTTGAATGTTACAAGTTTGCAATGGTACCTGTCCTTACCATGTGAGGCGGGGACAAATACATGAATATGTGGCCTGATGCACTCATTCGTCAGACCAGCTAGGGGCTGAGAAATACATTTTCATTGATCAAATGAAGTTTAAAATAATTGTTCGTATTTTGTAGAGGAAATTACAAGGGATTGTCTTTCAAACCCACAATGTAGCACTGAATTATTTCACATTTTTCAGCATCTTGGGTTTTCCCCAGCACAGAGGATGTTTATTCATAAGTGCATTTAATTAGCAAGCATTTGACGTAACGTTACATTGAAAATTGGATTATATCCATGCGTTACTCATCGTTACATAGCATATGAAGGTGCTGAAGCTAACTTTAGCAACAACATTGTTACTTGGCAATTTAAGACAAAGAGAAGTTCCATTTCTGCGGAGAGGTTTCGAATATGGTTTCTTTTGTTGGGGTGCGGGCCGCCAATAAATCTGGTAAGGAAAATAATAAGTAGATCCACATATTAGACATAATATTTCAGGCATAATGAGCGTCGATTTCAGTTACAATATGAATTCAGATGACTGTAAATACACGCTTAACAATGTCAGAAAACTTCAAACCTTGGTAGAAAAAGGGAATAAATTAAAAAATTCAGTAGATGAATTTATCTTTTCTCTCTATGCCTCCTCATCTCCCAGTTTCCTGTTTATGAGAGATGAGTTTTGACAGTTTCCAGAATTCTGTCGTCTTCTTCTTCTATTTTTTTCTGCTGGAAATGTGTGCGGGGATTACAGAATGGTGGCTGCAAACCTGAAAAAAATTATGCTTCCATGTTATCTTAGAATCATTATTGTTTTTAATTTTTGGAACTAGAAGTTGAATATTTGCCCATGAAACTTCCTTTTGTGTGGTGAGGGTGAGGCGTCTCTCTTTCTAACAATAAGTTTAAATTTATTTTCATCAATCATAGTACAAAATCAAAACAATAAAAAAGAATAATGCACAGAAATGAGCGTTATATCAAGCCTGCAATACATTTTATGGGAAATAGCACCTTTATCATTTGTGTTTAGAGATGCTGGGCACACTTGCATTCAGGACTCCGGAAATCGCATAATAATAATAAATAATAATATTAATTAATACCTTCCAGGAAATAAGTGAAAATGAAAAAAGATGGAGATCTATTAATGTTCTGTGCATCTTGGTCAAGGAGATGCCTTGAAGTGGCAAATAAACCTGCCAAATAATCTGCGCCTTTCAAAACTATCTGTCTGCAAGGCTGAAATAAAGTTTAAACAGTCCATCAAGCACTGAACAGAAAGTGTGCAGAGGAACGTTAGATTTCATCTTCTATTTTCATCAGACACAGACATAGTCTTAGTCTGGGGTTTAATTACTGCAATATAACTAAGGAAACAAGAGCCTCAAAACAATACGAAAGATTTCAGTTTGGGAAATAGTGACCCATGGCACAAATGTGCCAAGTAAGCGTCAAATAGATTTTCTTTCTTTCTTTCTTTTTGCATGGGTTATTTGCAATAACAGCGATATTTGACCAGGAAAGCCTTTGCAATGAAAACGGGGATAAATTTACAGAGAAAACCTCCAAAATAATTACTAGGTAAGAACTCACGTGCTCCATAAATGTCAAGTTAAATAAAGGCAGAGATAACATATATAAGGTGAGATCTGCTAAAACCAGGAAGATATTTTAATGACATCACGTGTTTACTTCTAACGACTGCAAAATATTCAACTCAGATGTAAATACACACCATCACTCTTCCTATCTATGTCATATATGCATATGAGTATAGACATGGGTACTGACACATTCGTATTCTACATGAATGTATAAAGGGGTGTGTGGAGATAGACTTCCTAGTTTGAATATGCACAATCGTTTTATTGAATGCATATATATTGTACAAAGCAAATGCACACACCTGTAATTCATATGTCTGTTCAAAATATAAACTACACTTTCTTCTTCTTCCTCACACACACACGGGATCTATTGTGCATTCAAAATATAAAGTGTCTCCACTTACAGAAGGCTAAGGTCTTTATTCAGCCTGCACGGAAACATGAAGTAAACACTGTTGATCCATATTAACTTTTGGTGCACGTTAAAAGCACCTAGGCAACCTGGACTTAGGAATAATAAGGTTTCTCCATCCAGGCAGCGCATGGGCCATCAGAGTGTTCTCGCTTTTGACTACAATTGTTTTATCAGCCTCAACTGGTCAGTTTAACTGTAATAAATAACAAATCCATTCCCTCCTAAAATAAACAAACAGCCTCCTGAATTTGCATTCAGGATCTAAGCAGAATAGGAACCTGCCAGTAGCATTTTATTAAGGCTGTAGAGTGTTGGGGGGGGGGGGAGGCATGATTCGAGTTTGTTTCCTTTCAGTAATTAGTGGGGATAGAAAACACATGTGTTGGGCTTGCATTTTTTGAAGCTTTTTTTCTAAATCAGTTCATCAATTCGCTAATTATAGCTGGGAGAGAGAGAAAAATTCTCCCGACACATATTTTTTCTTTTTTCCCCTGTGAACATGGGGTGGGGTGGGGGAGGAATATGGCTTATGAGATGTGGATGTTATTTCAGATTTCTGTGGGCTTTTTATTTTCTGGGAACAAAGAGCAACTGCTATTAAAGACCTACTCGAGGACTTGTGCGTATTTTCACTGCTGTGTAGCAGTTTTAATAAAACATCTGTTCTTGCTTCTGCTGATGAGTTTACATAATTGTTTGCAGACCAATTTAACCAGGAATCGCTCTAGATATTTCCCTGTACATGTTTTCACGGGGGAAAAAAATAAATACCTTTTGCTAGTGACATACCTTGATGAAATACTTTCTAGAAATCCCAGTACTGTTTAAAATATCAATTGAATAAAAATCTCCAGTGCTAAAAATTTTACTTTGAGGAATGCAATCAGAACAACATTATCTAATGATACCTCGTTTATATTTGCAGGACGTTTTCTCTCCAGAAACCTGATTTTACAGGAGGGAAAGAGTTCTGTTTTAAGTTTCTTTACGGCAGCTGTTTTCTGTTCACTATAAATCGACCAGACTTTTAAGCACCGTCCTCTGTTTAGAGAAGTAATAAAACACTTAACTTTCTCCTCTGCTAGTCGGGCGGTTATCACACAGGTCTTTAATCCAACAGCGCCAGAGCACCTATACAAAAAAAAATTAATCCTTCCAAGGCAAGAATTGTCTCAAAACTTTCACAAGACTAGGATGCTTATACATGGGTCTCTATAGGTGAAATAAGCTACATGAATGAACCCCACATAGGATCTTATCAACATATCTTCCAGGGACTTCTGCTCCTCTCTATTCACTCTCTAAGTACATTGGACCATAAGTAATACATAAGGTAAGGCAACATACCAAGAGGAAGCCACGGTCTTCATTCATTCATTCATGCATACATTCATTCAGTTTAATGTACATTGTAACAGTTTCATGTATGGAAGCAGACATCTTTGATATTGCTGGTTTCCAAAGTAATGATGGTTTAAAATGAGGGTGCTAGAGGACGTACACCTATATATGCATATTCACAGTTACAATCTAGATAATATCTATCTATCTGCAGACACATGCATGTGTCTGGGTGTGCAATATGTGAACACCAGGGGGATAGCATATGTAGCTTTTTTGGTTCGTTTTGTTTTGTTTCCATAAATCCCCACGTATAATGGCTGGGGAGGAGGGAAAAGAGGGGGGAGACAAGAAACCGAACTAAACTTCGTTTTTGGAAAATACCAGTAAATCTTCACCATGGACATAATTCGTCCATCTGTCCTAGACTGCTCACAAGTTGAGCACAGTGGGGTAGGAGCCAAACTATGGTCAGCAACAAGGCACATGTGCTAAATAGCATGGTGTGTACTTCCAGCTATCTTCTTTTTTTGGTTAGAAACTTTATTTTATTTTCCCAGTGACACTCAAGGGAATCCTTAATGTTATAGAAGATGAATACACGAGCTTTTTTTCTCTCTCTCTCTTCCAGTTGTAGTCTCGTTTATGGCTTTATTGCCTCCATTGATTACTTTGCTTTGTTGCACAGAGGAAAAAGATCATAAAATCCTTTGGCATCCGGGTTCCTGTTATAGCTGGGGGTGGTTGAAAATATAGCTTTCCCCCCTCTTCTTTGTCAACTAAAATCTTTTCGGGGAGATATCGCTAAAAAAGGAATGAAGCATGTTGAGTAAAAGCAGCAAAACACATTCAGATGCTCGAATGTTACCAGCCACTTTGGGTTTGCATCTCACCAGAGCTCTCTACACAAGTCCTACATTGAAAATAAAATGTGTACATGGAGAAAAAGGCCAAGGGTTCCCTGGCATAATTGAATTTTTTAAATAGCAAGCCACCAGAATGATGAATATACCTTGCAATATTTACAGATCAGCAGGTAGGTTTTACATTTAAGGAACAATTTATGGGACTGGAGTGAAATTAAAATTAGATTAGCTGTCTTCATTTCAATTAGTTCTAGGTGCAATTCACCAAGAGAAGAAATAAGATAATCCTCTTTAATGTAACTAAATATTTGCAAAAGAAGTTTCCTAATCTATTGTAAATATCTGAAACCATAAATTTCTGTAAACGTAAACAAGAGGTGCTGTCCTCAACCAATACCTCAAAACGTACTTAAATTGCAAATAGGAGACGTGTGAGTTTTGTTGTGGTTGCTGATGAAAAGGTAAATATATTCTAACAGTACCAGCCACTGAAAATTCAAAGGGAAATATTCAGGACAGCAGTGTCAAACTGCACTAAAAGAGACCATCTAACTTCCTGGCTAACGTAGATTCGGAATGTTGGTGTTTTTTTTTAATTACAATTTCCTTCCAAATCCATAGTTCAGAATGCTTTAAAAGCCACATTATCAGAAGAGCAGTCGCCATGTTGGTTTTTTTCCTCCCTTTATGTAATATTTTCTCATAAAGAACAGCACTTGATTCCATAATACTTATCAATTCTCCATGAGAAAACGAAGAAAAATGGATAATTTATGGATTAATATTCTGGGGGTACCTGAAACTTTTTATTTTGAATTCTGTACTGGTTCGCTACCAGATATTAGGGAAACACAACAAATTCTGTGCTTCAAAAGCTCAGTGTTTAAAAAACATTGGGGGGGGAAAAAGAAAAAGAGAGCGCGCGAGAGAGAGAGCGAGAGAGAGAAAGTTAGATGTGACTGTAAAATTTCAAATTTAATGCAGTTTTGTTTGGTTTTCCCTAAGAATTCCCCTCCTCCCCAAAATCTCACTCACACTCTTAATATTTGATCTCTTTCTTCTGAACCATCTTAGATTTAGAATTTCAAGACTTACTTTCAATGCATACTTAGTTTCAACTGGGGGATCAACACAAGCAGAAGCAATTTTTCCCTTTCTTGACATCTAGCTTCCTATTGGTTCAAATCAGGTCAGCTGACTTTGTCATTTTGTCTGTCCTGGAGTATAGCCTTCCCTATAACAATCTAGTTCAGACTACAAACTGGAGACAGAAATAAATATTAAAGAAATCACACAGCCAGGTATAGAGGAAGATATGAATTCCTATTTTACAAACCCTTCGTTATCTTGCCATCTAACCAGTGGCCAAGATGTGTTGCCCAACGTAGCCCTCAATTCAACGGCTTATGACCCCGTCAGGCATTTTTCTACTTATGGAGCAGCCGTGGCTCAAAACCGGATTTATTCTTCTCCTTTTTATTCACCGCAAGATAATGTTGTGTTTAGCTCCAGCCGAGGACCATATGACTATGGATCTAACGCTTTTTACCAAGAAAAAGACATGCTTTCTAACTGCAGGCAAAATTCTATGGGACACAATACACAGACTTCAATTTCACAGGATTTTACCAGTGACCAAAACAGGAACACTTCGCAAGAGCAAAAAACTAGCATTCAAATATATCCCTGGATGCAGCGCATGAACTCTCACAGTGGTAAGTTTTACAGCTTGGAGATATAAATTAAATAAACTGAACCATCTTTACGACCATCTCCCTAGCAGAACAGGCTCAGCTACTTTTTATGGCCCCATAAAAACAATAATATAGCTCCTTCACAGTTGCCGCTACAGGCCTTTTATTTGTTAAGTTGTTGCAAGCAAATATGGCTTGTTATGCTCTCTCTAATTAAAAGACTTCGAGAGGGGAAAATATCCATAATAAAGTGCACTGAGCTCTGCTTTTGAGTTAAGTACAAAATATTACTTGGGTAAAATAAGTTTTAATGATAGGTGAGTAAGTACCTTTTTATGGGGGCGGGATGATGTGTGAAAAGAATCCCTCCATATGACAGATTTCTACAGGCGAATTTGGGAAATTGTGTGCTACACACACACACAAAAGGAAGACAACACTTGGGGGTGGGGGAGCAAGCCTCTCCTTTCTCCCTCTCTTTAGTTTGGGGAAAAGGATTGAAGCAAAGCTTCCTGACTCTTTCCCACGAGCAGCATGCCCTAGATCAGAAACGTTTATGCTGCAGGGGATGTGTGTTAACTTGAAGCTGGGGAAACAAGAGCTAAGAACTGGGGGGGAGTGACAATAGATGAAGGGGCGAGGGTGGAAGGGGAATCGATTTTCCTGATTGCTGAGATGAAAATAGATATTTCCTCCTGTATCTATGTGTTACTAATTAGTTTTAGTTTGCTTTGTTTCTGAATCCCTAGGAGTCGGCTATGGAGCGGATCGCAGAAGGGGTCGCCAGATCTATTCCCGCTACCAGACTCTGGAATTGGAAAAAGAATTTCACTTCAATCGCTACTTGACAAGGCGGAGGAGAATCGAGATTGCCAATGCACTTTGCCTAACGGAACGGCAGATCAAAATCTGGTTCCAGAACAGGAGGATGAAATGGAAAAAAGAAAGTAACTTGAGTTCCACTCTGTCTGGGGGAGGAGGCGGAGGCTCTGGGGCAGCTGCCGATAGTCTGGGTGCAAAGGAAGAGAAACGAGAAGAGACAGAGGAGGAAAAGCAAAAGGAGTGAAAATTGACGGCTCAGCCCCTTATTGCCGCCCCTCCACACACACACACACCCCTCCCCGTGTACACGCTGTGTTTGTCACTGGCACAAGTTAATATGTTTGGCTACATTAAAAAAAAAAAGAGTCAAATGTGGACATGAAAGACAGACCTTCTCCCACACTCATCCCCTCTCCAATATTCAGTTCATAACTTGCCCCACTGCCCCTTTTAGGTTTTGTCTATAAACCCCTTCACCTATCCCCCCCCCCCCACTCCCGCCCATCTTGGCTATTTATCTAAGGGTGAATAAGGACATGGTTTTTCTCCCTGAAAAGAAATTGGCTTGCAGGAGGCAGAGCTGCCTGGGGTGGTGCCTAGTTGTGGTGAGATGACCCTGTGTAAGATGGACTCTATACAGTTATTTTACTATCACCATGATCCCGAAAACGAGTTTCCTCCCATGTTGAAATCTCCCCCTGAAAGCTCCTTCCACGTAAATATAGCATTTCCAAGAGTAACCTAATTGTATTTGAATATACCTGGCTCATCATCGCAAGCTGTGACAGTTTATGTGTGAATATTTTTAGCTGTATTTGTGGTATCTGTATTTATATTTATGTTTAGCACTGTAATGTTCAACAGTATAAAGTGAATGGAGGTCTATAGCAGTAGGAAAAAAATCTTGTGTTACACCCTCTCATGTATAAAGATCATGTCCAGAGGACTTATTGTCGAGTATTTAATAAAACTGAATATTATTTTTAAAGTTTACAGAATGGCCTTTGAGACTCAGTCGGAACTCATGTTGATGACAGTCTGTTAGAAAGTTCACTTTTTCTCGGTGTCTTTTTCCTAAAAATCAAATTCCTTCATCCTTCCCCCCTTCAAATGTGTCTCGTTCAAAAGTACGCCAAAGGGGGAAATGTGCAGTTTGCTTTGTCTCCTTTATTTAGTCTTGTTACTGTATTAAATGGCATCCCAAATCTGCGCCATACCTCTCTCTTCCTGATTAAATATGGATTTCCAAAGTTCAAATAGTATTTTTATTGCAACCCTCATCAGTCAAATCCCAGGTCAAAGCCATTTGATTGGTGCTATTCAACAAATACACGCATTTGAAATTGCTTCTCAACACCCAGCTTCAAGCAGCCACACTTTTGTAGACTTAAATCTAACACATCCTGTCAGAGAAGAGGAAGAAAAAGGGCCATTTCTCTAGTAAAGCTGGTGGTAGTCAGTAGAGGGCAATTCACAATATCAGTCTATGAAATAACAGTGCCAGTATGGCACTGCGCTGGATTATTGACTTATATGATGTTCTCAAGGCTTGAACACAGAGCACATTTCATGTCATTTGTGGAATATTCAGGATAAACTAGTGGTGAGAATATACTGTCCCCAGCTCTTCTATTCCGGGACTTTAGGGGCATATTTTTCCTAGCAGCCCCAGCAGGTTCCTAAAGTTTATATTAAGGAATCCGGATTCGGCTGAATTCGGATGAAATCAAAAGATCAGGGAGGTTTCACGATCCCACCACTGAGTTATTTTCCACCCCCGCTTGTGTACGTTACTTAAACCGGCAGGAGACAGAGGAGCAAAATATGCAGTTACAAAACAATAGTCTCGCTACATTGTACAGAAAACTGGAAGGTCACGAAGGAATAAATAAGCTGTTGTTTCCGTAGGCTAAATCTGAATGGAAAAATTAGGTGTGTACAGATAAGAACTGTTGCAGATTTTAAAGCAACGAGCCTTGAAATAGAATTGAATGGTGGTCGTGTGGAAATCGCAACTGGTTCATATCCTAGGCTTAAAGCAATCTAGTTCAAGGCACCATATTTTCATCCAATCATTTAGCTAAATACCATTCAAGGGGAATTTTATTACGCAGGAAGCATCTCCTTACTTCAACCAGCAAACTGCAGCGACAAAGGAACAGAAATGATAAACTTTCGCTAATTACTGGCGCTACCTGATAGAAACAGCCCAGGGTTGATACTTCAGAGCTTTTTTTCTCCTTTCCCACGTATTCCGAAGATAAGGCATTGAACGCGTTCATTTCATTCACCTAAGCCATGAAATATTTATGGAGAGGTAACTTTATGGGATTCACCTCCCCTGAATACACACCGATCATAGAGACATGTAGAGCTGGACTACAGTGTATGTATATTCACATGCTCTGTATAGCTGTGTGGTACACGGCAATTAGAAGATAAATCACAGATGCATCCATATACACAAGTTACACATTTCTGCAATATATTCTATATGTAATATATTGTGTATAATACATATTACGTCCAATACATTACATATCTATGTCCGCACGAACTGGTATGTCGTTCCAACAAAAGTATATTAGATAGATAATGGCGAACCGTGTTTACTAAACCGTTTTATGAATTCGGCAAACCCACGCGATTCGGTCTACACCAAATACACAAGCACACTTGGAGTAACAGTGAGTGCGGACACACACTCGAAGCACGCTTCCCAGCCGAGCACACCTACTTTCTTGTCTTTCTGCAAAGGCTCATATACACAATAAATTGCTGTGCTAGCCACACAATCTATCAACACAAAGAGAATAAAGAGAGACTGTATTATTCAATGTATCTGAAGATGTTTCAACATCACGGGCTTTATCCCGCACGAAGCAGGTCCATGGCCGCTCCTGGAGCTGTGTCGACTCAAAATTAGTCCAGTCTTCCATGTCTTAAAAGGCTAAAGGCTTTGATGTGTTGGCTACCCAACACCCAAGCCCAATGTGTTCAGAGGGGTGCATGGGAAGTGGTTTTTTGTGAAGCGTTGTACCACAGGCCTAGCACCAGGTGACGCTATAGTCTCGTTGTCTTGGTTTTTACTTGGGGCCTTTAGTTTGCTTTGCCAACATATCAGATACGTTTCACAGGCTTCCATCAATAACCTCCTGGGGTCATCAAGCCAAATTTATGACTGGCCAACACAGTCACGTGATTCTATTTAAACATGCCATATTTGGGCAGCGCACATAGAATAAAGAAAGAAGGATCTCCACCTATAAATTCTGCACTTTAGAGAACAAAACCCCCCCTGAACTTCAAAGGGTCACAAATCAAGCCTAATCAAAAGGGTGCAAAAAATCCGACATGAGTTCTTACGTAGCCAATTCGTTCTATAAGCAAAGTCAAAATGCTTCTGGCTATACCATGCAAAGTTATGGGAATTATGGATCTGTGCCTGAGGTTCAGTCATCCAGGTATTGCTACAGTGGGCTGGATCTAAGCATCACACTCCCATCCTCTGGTTCTTCCAACTCTCTGAACGGTTTGGACATGTCTTCAAGCCCTAGAGCTAACCCCGAGCGACCTTCCTGTACAGTCATGGGCTCTTCAGGGCACTCTCTAGCCAGAGACGAGCAGACGCCTCTAAACCCAGGAATTTACAGTCAGAAGGCTGGCAACCCGGCGTTGGAGGATAGATCTAAGAGCACTAGCGAAATCAAAGCGGAGCCGGTGCAAACTACACACCAAGGAGGGCAACAGACGCAGCAGCAGCAACCACCACAAATTTATCCGTGGATGACCAAACTACACATGAGCCATGGTAAACTTTCACTTCTTGATTTTGTTTCACAGGATTTGCCTTGGTTTTATAGGCCATACGGGGCAAATAATAAAAAAACCTAAGGTCGTAAATTTTACGACCAAGGCATCAATTGCTCGTAAAACTGTCCACTAAAAGGCTTAGAGGCTATATACGCCCAAATTTATGACAGCATAATTGGATCATAGAAACAAAACGTGTATGAAAGGCAATATTCCAATTTTTGGAGGGGGTTTTGAAAATACACACGTTCTCTTAGGCTTCTCTTTCAAAAATGTGAAACAAAAATATATTTTAAAAAGTCTTCCCAGCTGTAGAGATTTGTCTCTCTCCTCCCACCCTCTCCAGGATAAAAATCCAGTCCAGGAAAATATTTTCCCCCTCTTTTGCACACTTGCTGAATGTGGAACAGGAAACACTTTCTCTTCTGACCCGCCTGCATACGTTTGAGCTTTTAAAAAAAATACCCAAACAAAGTTTAACCTGAAGGTGTTTCTAAAAAGAGAAGTTCCGTGCTGATCTTGGCCAAATCTTGATGTCCCAGACAGATACAATTGCCCTCGGTAAAACCAGTGGCCTTATTTATATTCTGCTGTCTTAGGAGCTGTTTTTGAAACATACTTGTTTTTGGCGTTTCATGTGGTGTCTTTTATTTTCCAGAAACAGATGGCAAACGTTCCAGAACGAGTTACACTCGCTACCAAACTCTGGAACTAGAAAAAGAATTTCATTTCAACAGATACCTCACACGCCGGAGGCGCATTGAAATCGCCAACAACCTGTGCTTAAACGAAAGGCAAATCAAAATCTGGTTTCAGAACCGGAGAATGAAGTGGAAGAAAGATTCCAAATTGAAAAGCAAAGATTCTCTCTAAGGAGAAGGGTGGCCCTGGAAGGGGAGCATCAATAAATATTTACACTAGTTTGGTTGTAATCTACCTTCAGAAAACTTTTCTTTTCGGGCTGGGGAGGGGGTCGTATTGCTGAATGGACTGTGTTACATACCCTCACAAATCCGTCAGACAATGGGTTATCTTATTAGTATGCAAAAACCTGCTCTTAGCTTCATGCAGAATTTAGTGTATAGCTCTTTAGATTGTTACTCAATGTTCTAACCTGTACCGTCTTTGGGAGGAAAAAAGTTACAATCATGTTGCTCAAAAACAATCCGCAGAGCTAGTGGGTTCTCTCTGATCAGTTCTGTACTAAAAGGAAAATAATAAGCTGCCTAAGGGATTAAAAAAATGCAGAGTGAGTTGTCTAAAGTTACAGAATCCTCCTCAACTGCCGCTTTAATCTTAATAGGAGAAGGAAAATGCTGAAATATTTTACTGTATGTAAATCCACCTCTGTGTCCTGGAGTTCTACCTAATAGACCTGACACCTATACTTTTACTTTCTGAAGTCTAAAAGAAAAAATGTTTACCTTTTATGTGGATTGGCTGTATCTACAGCTAATTTCCTAGATGCACTTGTCCTCAAACACAGCAAACACTCCGAGACGAGTTGTTTTTGTTTGTTGGTTTGTTTTGTTCGGACTTAGAAGTCATTATTTTTTTAATATTTGCATATGAAAAGAAAGGAATGGACTATGAAATAAATGGCCTGAGCAATCATCCGAAATATCTGGGCAGAAGAGTAAAGCATGTGGGGGAAAAGAATTATTTGGACCTAATATTATTGTGTATTTATTTGTTGCGTAATTAATGTAGATTTGCTAAATGCGAAAAAAAATATAAAAAGCAAAAATTTGTACATCTTTGTTTAAATGTAGCCCATTTTAATAACTTTTTTTTCAATAATGTACTCCGTATATTTATTGGTTGCAGTTTCATATGTGAAAGACCATGGAACTTATATTTTGTCATATTAAATAAACCCTAAATGATACAAAACTTTGATGCGCCGGCTGAGACAACTCTTTTGTGCTGATTTTCTTTTTTAGAGTTGCATTGAATTCCTGCTACCAACTCACTTAAAATCTTTTTGGAAATAACAGGGACAGAATGAGGGATCCTTTTCCTCAGTGTGCATATATCTACCTCCAGCCCTACCAAAAGAAGCATGGAGTTACGTGTACTTCCCTGTGGTGGGGTTTTCTGAGTTACAGTGCTAGGTAGAAAGAGCATTGAATACAGAACAGCACCGTAGTTATTTCTTATATACAAATACCAGGACAGCTTTGGCTTCCTTGGACAATATATTCATTTCCCCATTGACAGATGGCCCTTTATGCCAGGAATATAGTTTTAAAAAACTCCCCAAATGTGCAGTTCAAAGAAAATGCCCCTCCCAAAACAGACCAGTTCATACCTCTAAACACTCCTTAAACATGGTGGGAAGCCATTTAAGCGCACTCTGGTACCACTCCCATTGGTTTAAAAGGAGGTGTTGCAGGAGCTGGGGGTCTGTACAGTGATGTGGATGGACCTTTTAGTGGCTACAGGCCCTATCCAATTCCCATTGAAATCAATTGTCAGACTACCACTGGCTAAAGTGTCAGCACAAGGAGGCCCATATCTGAAGAGAGGTTCAAGTGAAATTCTGGCCCCACTGAAGTCAATTCCCTTTAACTTCAATGGGGCCAGGATTCCACCCACAGGATTTAAAGTGAAAGTTTAGGGGAGTCTATTTAACATGTTCTTTGTGAAAGTTTCATTGTCTGTAAGACGCCCCATGATCTGAGTATAAAGTGACACTGTCTGGAGATTAAAGACCTGGGAAACTTGATAATTTGGCAAATTATATAGACTCCACTGTTCCACAACCGCTGGAAAAATAGCTGTTTGTTATTGATAGGGTAGTTATGGTTATTTAATGTGATTGACATAATGTAGTATTCTTGAAGGTTGTTGTTGTTGTGTGTGTGAGAGCACACACATGCATTAAGTTATAGATACACAATATATATTTTGTATGCATATATAAAATTGTGTATGTGTGTGTCTGTGTGTATAGGAGCCCACAAATGCATAAAAATAGAAACACAATACATTACATAAATTGTGTGTATAGGAGAACACACCCAAATGTAGACACACAATATATACTATGTATGCCTGTATAAAATTGTGCATTTATGTGTATGTATAGGTGCACGCAACTGCATATAGCTACATTAGATATGTATGTATACAATTGTGTATAAGAATGTGTATCTGTGTATGCACACACACACTATACAGATAGACAACACACACTGCTAAGGTCATCCCTGATGTGACTTGAAAGCTATTTACAGTAGAAACAAATGCCCGAAAAAGGCAATAGCTCCATAAAACTTTATAGCATTTCCTTTACACATTTCAAACAATGGAACAATTTCCTGAACCTGGTAACAAAAGTTTCTTTTAGTGGCAGCCTGGAAGTCTTTGAGGGTCCAATTAGTACAGCGTGGAATGTTTCTAAGGCTTTCTTATTAAACATGGAGTTCCTATCCTACCTAGTCTTATAGTTTCTTTTAGTATTTTATTTATTTATTTATTAGTAGGCGAGTTACAGGTATCAGACAATGCTTTCAGAAAGGCTGACTTGTAATGTTACTGTCATTTAACAGTTAATGGGAAAATCCCTTTGATTTTTCTGGCAGAACTGTCATTTTCTCCTCCATTCCAGTGAAATACTGCTATGCAAAGTAAAACTAGGTTTATAAATTCCAGTCCGAGTGAACCAGTTTTTGTTTAACGCTGTGGCCTCTGATTATGTGGGCCTTGGGTAATTTCAAATAGGATAACAGAGTCCTTTAACTATTCCTTTTAGGTTTTTATTTTCTACCCATGCTGTGAAAGTGTATTGAGAAATTGCTCAAGCACAGAAAATAATTTGGCATATGCTGGTGCCTGCTCACTAGCTAAGAAGTTCTGTGTCTATCTCTATTCTCTTTTCTCTTAAACACTCTTATTTTTTTTAATCGCCAACACCATCTTTCCTTTCTCCTTGATCGGTAAACTGTCAAGAAATAATTAGACCTGACAGCTAAGGGTTAACAAAAACCAAATCCACTTTTGCTATATCTAAGGGAAGAGTGGGGTTTTGTTTGCTTGCTTGTTTTATTTTGTTGTTGTTTCTTCTTTTAAAACCTAACGCATAAAACTCCAAACTTGTTCATTGCTAGAGTGCGAAATAGCAGGGTAGTTATTTATGATTAATTATGGTAATCCTGCCTTTCGGGGGAGGGGGGCATAGATTTATTTCCACCCCCTTTTTTTTAAAAAAAAAAAAAGAGTAATCTTCCAGGGCTGATTCATTTTTTATTGTTGCTTTTGCTGCTTTTTGAAAGGTTTTGTTTTTCCCTTTCTGCCTCTTAGTCCTTTCCCAAAGAGCTCTGCAAAACCCAGAAGGAAATAAATAAACGACTTACCTTGCCCTGACATCCGTGTCAACACACTGTGAACTTAAAATGGCCCAAAAAAACCAACCAGACCAAAGTTCCATTAAAAAAAAAAAATCCCGCATGACGACCATTATTGTCATCGCCATTATTATTGAGCAAAGGTCTTTTACTTTAACTGAGAACATCAGAACATTAGCAGAAATACTCTGGCTTCTATGTGAATTTAGTAGTTTAAAACTTTTGAAGGTTATTTATGTGGATGGCCCTAAGCAAAAGCCCTGAGTGGCTCACAGAGAGCACGTGATGTCATTAAACTAAGTTTTATGGTTTGGGGGAGCTGACAAACCCACAATATATTTACATCATATATAATCTTAACTGTCCACCATCTCAGCTGTTAGAGCTGTTTAATGCTGGGACAGTGGGACAAGGCATTTAGTGTGGATTACGGCGTCTCCGACTGGTACATCTTCCCAAATGGATCCCAAGCGATCTCAGTAAGTTAATTCCCCCCCCTCCCTCGCTTTCTGGGGGGAAACAAATCCAGGGAACCCAATGAGTCTTATTAAAATAGGGCGCTAGACCCCTATGGGCATGAAATTCTGTCTCTGATCGGGTGAGGTGGGGGGGGCGGTCCTAAATGGAGACTTCGCTTCTTTTGCTGTATGGCAAACTGGGAAATGTGCTGTTTAAAAGTAATATGGAAGGAGGACAGAGGAGGCTCCTTATCTAGGAGGAAAATCAGATTCCACCGCCACCCCCCTTCCTCAAGGCTTGTGGAAATTAGATAAGGCCAGAAAACTCCATATATTACTGGTTAAGCAGAGACATCTCTCTCTCTCTCTCTCTCTCTCTCTCTCGTCCTACCGCTACCCCTCCCTCTATACAGACAATAAAATACTAGAAGAAAACAAAAGGTGGAGGATGAGGGGTTTTTAATTCCCCCTCACCCTTTTGGTTTTAAAACTCTGATCCTATAGTTTCGGTTCCTGGTTGAGTTTTTCCTTTTCTTTTTAAGCTGCCATGGTATGGTGGGGGGGCTTGTTTGTTTGGTTTTTTTTAACTGTAACTGGGTGGTGGAGGGCATGCGCATAGCTGGGAGGAGAGGCTGAGCTGGAACTCTGACTTCTATGCGCCTTTGATGTTGTTGGCAGGTGTTTGCAAGGAGTGAAAGGAAAGCATGAACTCAGAACTATGGGGGACTGGAGCTGGGCGGAAGAATTTGTAAACTCCCTGTGACAGATAAGGCTATAGAGAAGGGGCATTTTTCTTCCGAAGAATCAGGATCAGGTTAGGCAAGCTGCTCTTACTGCTATCCCTGTTCCTCTCTTTGTGTCCTCCTCTCTTCACAACCAGGAGAGGTGGCTACTATTAGTCCTGTGTCATTGGGCCAATGTCACAATATGCCTTCGATGGATAGGTTTCAAACCCGAAAGGATCAATCCACAACGGGACAGGCCAGAATCCAATACCTGTTTGGGTGCGGGATGCTTGAACGTAGTGAAGCACCTGGTGGCCTAGATGGTTTACCTTCAGTCTTGTTTGCATGAAGCCTAAGTAGTGGTAGTCTGGAGAAGGTAGGACAGGGGCTGATATCTGTAAGCTAAACACAAGGACTAGAGCATACTTAGGCAGGCAGGCCACAGTCCTAGAAAGAAAAACCAACCAGGAAATGCAGCAAAGACTGGTAATCTGTAAGAATATCCGCCCACCAACCTACTCGAGTTGTCTCCATTATGTTTCTAGAGAGTCTTCGTATGTTTACAGATCACCTCCCTCCCCCAATTTCATACAGTTGCCTGTGTAATACAGTAAAACAAATAAGGAGTCCTGTGTCACTTAAAGACTGACAAATGTATTTATTTCATGAGCTTCGTGGGCTCTCTGGCCCTAAAGAGAAGAGTGTAATCCCAGAAATAACTATTGTTTGGCTTTTTTATTGGAATCCAACAGGCCATCAAACGACCCTTGTGTTAAATTGCAGGAGAAAACACAACTTTGACGGTTCAAAGGAAAAGGAAGAGGGTGTCAGTTTTGCTCTGTGGGATCTGGCTCTGAGGAGTACGTTATTTGTTTGAAGATGCAAAATGTTTCGCTGCACTTAAACCAGAGATGATGGAAAATGATAGGATAAGGCCAGATATCCCAAGAGCTCAGCTCCCCTTTAAATTAAGAGCTGGAGCATCAGAAATGTTCAGCATCCAGGAGATCCTAGGGAGAACAATGGAGCATCCCACAGAGAGGGCCGAGTGCTGCATTGGCTGCACCCCACGAGGAAACCAGTGGAGTTGCTTTTGTTTTGCGGAGCTGGAGGGAAAAGGGGGTCCTACCCGGTAAACTTTAGAGTTTTCCTATGGAAAATATATTCCTGGGTTGGGAACAAAGGACGGGTTCCTCCAAGTAGACAGTCTTCATTTTCATCAGGATCGTCTCTGTACTGGTGTGGAGCACAGACAGGGTGCCCTTTTTGGCATAACACTGGGCTGGCTGTAAACTCCATCCCATTACAGGCGAATAAACAGAATTATGGCCATGAGCCCTTGTCTGGGAACGTGGGGCAGATGTCTTCAAATAGGTGATGCTGCTCTGACTTTGAAAAGACCCTTTGCAAGGCTTTGGTTTCCAAATCATGGGACTATTCCCAGCCATACCACTCGATGCCAACACATGGCACTTGTCTTGAGTGCGATTCAGGCCTAAAGAACAGCAACCCTCAGTGAGTCCCTCAGTTAGGGTCCCGATGAATTCAACTGGCTCATCACAGAGCCAGATTCTGCTCCCCTTCACACCAGAAATAATGAGGGCTCTTCTCGGATATTCAGTGTGCAGCTGCCAGCTCATTCTTGCCGCAGACACTGCAAGCTAGGCATAGGTGAAGTCCTGTCCACAGTGGAAAATTCCGCTGACTTGTGTGGGGCCGTGTTTTCACAGCTCTACCTGTGTGTGTGTGTGTGTGTGTGTGTGTGTGTGTAAGATGAGCCAAGCCCTAGTCCTTTTATTAGGGAAACTTCCTCTGGAAGGAAATGCTCGTTTCGCCTGAGAAAAGTCAGACCCTGGATGCACAACATTTAGGTTAGAGTAGAAGCAGATACTACGTTCATATATGCCCCCATTCTGGGCACCCGTTGCCAGATGTGTGCACACCTGCCCCTCCCCCACTTCCGTGTAATAGTGGGTCAGCTGTTGTGTGTCTCAATGGTGCCCTGAGCTCCTGCGAGAGTGAGATCTCTCTTCGGGAGAAGAAGGGGAGCTGGGGTTGGCCTGCTGTCTGCCACAAAACTTGCACGGTTGAGACAAGAAGAAAATGAAAGGTACAATGGTGGGGGGAGATTTCTAAGGGGGAATAGGGAGAACAAAGACATTTATGGTCACCGGATCCTTAACTTCTTCCTCTCAAAACAAACCCGTAGACAGCGTTTGCTTCTGCCGTTCACACTGAGCCGGGAATAGCTGCGGCGAATTGGTGTCCCATCTTTTAAGTCTCGGCCTGGAAAGGGAAAGAAAGACAGTTTGTTTGGCGGGGGCACCCTGTTAGTTAGAGTCACAACTACTTTCCGACCCTTCTTGCCCTTTGCGAAGCAAAATTCAGCCCCACGGGGCAAGACTTGGCCACTCAATAGGCGCTGGCGCTGCGACTTCCAGGTTGGTGGGTGCGGGTCCTGCAGATCTAGGCTCCGGCCCGCACGTGGATTTCCAGGGTTGGGGGGTGGTTTTTGCCTACCTGACCTCCAACTTGTCCCAAGTTTCCTACCAATAGGGGTGCTGAGTGAAGAGACTGGAGAGTGAAGGGACAGGCTCCATGAAAACGGAGAGGCGTGTGCAAATATCCCCGATTCTCGAAATATAAAGGCTATTTTAATATTTCCTAGGATCAATCCCCTACTTTTCCTAGGGGTCACACGGCGGTAAACCTGTGCTTTGACAGAAACTTTGGCGCATTTCTATTGCAAAGCGCCTGGCTCTTAAGGAAGAAGAGCCCAAGACTTTAATTAACTGAGAAGTTTCTTCATAAGGAGAGTGGCCCTTTTTTAATGTTTTGCTCATGACTTCAAAAAAAAAAAAAAAAAAAGCTCTTTTGGCTTTTTTGACTCCGTCCGTCCTGTGAGTTTCAAACGCAAGGCGGTGGGGAGGGGGAGCTCTCTCGCACAAATAAATGGATACAATTGACTTTCTCCTGGAAATCTTATTCACAAAGTCCATTATTTGTTTGTACTTTATGAACAAGATCGATAGAGGGCAAGAGTTGCTAGTTCATTTCATCTTCTCCAATGGGGAAGGTCTTGCCGATTGAAATCGTCAACTTTTAATTTAGGTTTCTCCAGAGCTAAATATTTCTGAAGTGTTATGATCAATGCAATGGCTGTGTTTCCATCCCCGTGACTCCTTGCTGTGTTATTATTTTTCTTAATGCATATGTGGTTGGCTAACGTTTCACCACGAGAAGATGGAAAGCTAGCATGGAAGATTTGTGTCCTTTCCCGGCACCAAAATTTTCTCAGGGATCACACCAGGCATGCGCCAAGAGGAGTCACGTGGTCACTGCTATCCAGTCAAGAGAATGGGTTTGCAAACACCCTAAGATGTATTTAAAAAACTAACTAAAAAGAATTAAACACCTTGGGACTCGCAGAAGCATGTGTGACATTCAGACACTGTATGTCACCTTCCTTGGCCTCTTCCCAGCAGGTGATAATCGCGAGCCTGATATTTTACCTAAAAGTGCATCATTCTCTTTCTTTTTTAAAATTCTAACATAAATACAGTCCAAGATCTGCATCAGATACAGGATAAACCGCAGGGCTCAGCTATGTTAATCATGGTGACAGTCAGTTGAGATATTTGAATTCCACTGGCATTCTGCTTAATTTGGAATTAAACTGGAGCCAAAATCTACTTCACTGAAATGACTTTAGCTGCAAGATATTACTAGTAGCGTTTGACTGGGAAAGGCAGGGATATGAGGTTAAAATAACAGCATTTCCTGGTATTTGCCAGCCTTAAAATCGTCCTGTTTCTTACTGGGAACATTTATGTTAAAGGTGAACAAACTAAATAAAATAGCACTATAACCAAGAAAACAGAAAACCAAGAGTTAGCAACTCCAAAATTGCTACAACTGGAAACCAGTGTAATTGGGTCATATCCTACTACAACAGTGGGACAGGTTTATTATCTGTTGGAAGAAAGCCACCATCTGTGCTCGCCATCTATTGAGAGAACCTCCTTCCATTTTTTTTTAAATATAGGCTTCTGACTTTCTTAGCCACCCCCAGAAGGTTGGAAACGAGATTTTCAATGGGCAGTTGCCAAAAAATGCTATATTCCAAAGCAAACATTTATATAGCACTTTAGAGCCACCATATTTGATGTGCCTTCTAAGTAGGATGTCAAAGTAAGGGTGTAAGGCGTTTTTATTTTTATTTTAAGGGCAGTAAGGGACTGAAGATTTCCAAGAAAGCTTCTGCAAGGCAAATTTAGGAAGGAATCTTTTCCCTTGAACCGGCTTTCAAAAAAAGAATCGCAAGGGAATCTAAGTGCTTTAATACCAATTCCACAGTCATAATTAAAAACAACAATCCAAGACATCGAAAGGAGCTTTGCTGAATGCTGCCAGGGTACCAAAAGTAAATATTTGTAGTGAGTGAAATCTAGAAAGCCTTGAGCTTTGTTAAGGGTCCTAGGAGATGGAAGATGCTCTGTGTTTGTCGTAGGAAGGAAGTTTTGACGTGACTTGAAATTTAGAGATATCCTTTCAAGCTTTCACTGTCTAACTCTTCCTCGAGTTATAGGTTTCATGATTAATTAAAAACAAAATTCCCTTTTGCAGCTGATAGATTATTGCCTTTTGCTCAGCAGATTTGGCTGCTTTTAGTTTTTAACTTGAATTTTTTGAAAGCTGTTTCTGTTCCAGGATCAATCAAACAGCTATAATCAAATTTTTATATGCCATCTTGGTACCTTATGAATGAAAAGGGATTTTTAACTAAGAGTTCATATTAAAAAATTCCTCTTCTACAAGAAAATCATTGCGGTTATTAATTACCCATGTGAGCGGAGCACGAGCTCAGTGAGTCCAGAAAAATGGCGGGATGAAGAACTCAAAATACCCAGCTCAACTAAGGTGCACTCCAGGAGTGAAATTCACTTTGTTTCAAGTTGATGATCTTGGTCATTCTCTCCATATTTTTTATGCATCATCTTCTCTTTTTCCTCTGGCTTTTAAAGAGCCAGCGTGCAGAGATCTTCCGCCTATGCAGATTGCCCTGATGGATTGATTTTATTGATTTAGTTTCTGATTCTAAAAGAGCTTTGCTGTCAGATGATGGTTTGATCTGGGTTTTCCCGGTCAAGAGTTGAATTCCGAATTATCGATTTTTTTTAAACTTGCGATTTCTCTTGGCACATATGAGTCTAGGTTTCCCTATTATTCCTGCCCCAGCTGGAAATGCCTCTCTGGTCAGCACATCACTTGTACCTCTAGTCTCCAGTGCCAAGCCTCTCTCCCTTTCGCTTCATCCTTCCATTGATCAAGAGTGTTAGGTCTTTCTTTTAACTATATATTTGTTTGCCCAGCCACACGAAAACGTCAGAGGATTTGAGGCAACCGGGTTTAGATATAAATGAAGAAATGCATTATTATTTCCCCCCTTAGAGTCTTTATTCTGAATCTCGTTCATTTTCTCCTCTTCTTTAGTATATGGCTCTATATAGCCATCACATATATATATAAACTGCTCTTGGCACTTTACAGGTTTCTCTAATTCGTGTCTCAGCAACAAAATAATGAGATGGGGAGTGACAGTTGCTACTGTTGACCTTTCTATTTATTTCCGTCCGGTCGCAGGGTTTGAGTTTGCTTGAGTTTAGGTACCACGAACAAGAGCGTAATCAGAAAGGAACTGTAGTCAACTCGCCAAGTGCACAGCGATGTCTCTAGCTAGAATATGGATGATCCTGCAGGGCGCAGCCTGTGTGTATCTTTCTTTTAAAAAATGAAACTTTCTTTTCTGTAGGTTTGGCCATGACAAAATGGAGAGAGTCAGCAGTAAGTAACACCTTTTTCTTTCTTTCTTTCAAAACCAGAACCAATGCCCTTGTTTTTTAGACTCACAAGCCGTGATACCATATATTTTGTTTCATCTTTTCCACAAAAGAGGTGGCTGACTAGACTTTTATTACAGGAGGGGGGGGGGTTTCTGTCAGGAAGGGGGGTTGTAAACGCAGGTAGGTGTCCGTTTTGATCTGTCTCTAATCACAGGAAGTGAGGAGGTCTGTGTTTTTGAGGTTGTAAATTCCACAGATCTCCTTTAACTTACATTCCCTAAAGATGCCTCCAAAAAGGCTTTTTTTTGAAAAAAAAAAAGAGTCTCTTTTTCTATGGACTGAAAATTGTCAGTTATGCCCAATATACTTCCGCCGTCTTATCTGTAGAAAACAAAATAAATAAAATGGTCTCTCCTGCCTGGAGCCCCAGTCTAATCCGAGGGCAAAGCGTGGAAATATTTGTTGCTCATTTTCAGTTAAGGCAGTGAATAAGAGCTAAGACCGATTGGTGTTGAAGATGGATGTACCAAGTAGCTTCCTAAAAGACGCCTTCAAACCTCCCTCCTCTTGTTAACTATATTTGCCCTAATAAAATGAACGTACTTCGTTTAAACATAGCGCCGAGGTCAGCTGAGCGTCTCCTCTGGGGGAGGAGGCCAGCCTTGGCTACTATTTATTATTAGAGCTTGGATTATGGTTCTTTTTTGAGTATCCACTGGACGTAGGTTGATAGGCTCATGTAATTAAAGACAAGGTAGATGTCCCCCCCCCCTTCTTCTATTCTATATTATGTCCTTTTGTGGCTGTGGGGCATAATCTCCAGTAGGAGAAAATCATATTTTTTTTTAAAAAAAAGACTAAGATTTGTGATCTAACTAGACTTCACTGTAATAAAAATAGAAACACACACACGCACCCCCCCCCCAACAGCAGAGTTCCTTGGAAGCAGAGCTAAAAGGTCAGGGACATGCTCACTAGACAGATAGAGTAAGACTTTTTGGATGCTTTCTTTATTACTAAATTTGATTAAACACGTTTAAGAGAGAAACTAGGAGATTAGCCAAGAGCTCCATTTGCGACACTCACATAAAAATGATCTGAGCCTGTGTGGGTGTGTATACGCTATGCTGAAGGGGGACTTCTTTCTGAAAGGTAAAATTCAGTCAGTCTAGTTTCTCTTTCTCTGTATATACGTTGTGCTCTTTTTATAAAGTAGCATTCAGTCACTGTACATTTTAAATTAATTATCTAATAGACATTCTCCAGTTTAAGAAATCTCTTTTCCTTTCCTGACACTTTGGATAGGAATAAAACATTGACTGTTGGGGGGTAGGGAAATATTTACCTATAGACACAGCCTGACACTTTACATCTGTCTCTGCTTTTCCTGGGTACCTGTCTCTGTCTAAATTAATTCAACCCATAATACGGTGGAGAAATATAAAGCTTTTTTTTTTAATAGTCAAGACTGAAAGTTGCTGGGTCATGTGCAAGGGAAGAAGTGGAGTATGAAGGAACCTATATTTTATATTGGTTTCCTACCACACTGCACTGGCTGACACTCTGTCCCTGAACTAATAACTAATTCTTCATAATTTATTCCAAATGCATGCTTAAAGCAAGGTTTTCGGAACTAGAAAGTCTGTGGTTGTCAGGCTGGCACTCTTTTCTGCCGTCATTTTAGCCCACCTTCCACTTTTTCATTAGGTTATTCCCAGCTGCTGACCCCTGGCTGGATTCCCAGCAATCTGTTGCCTTCCAGGCCCCGTTGCAAGATCACATGGGTGCAATTTTCGGTACCCTAGGTGCTCACCTTTCCCCTTTTCCGGGTCCCTGGGTTTTGGTGTGAAATCCCTTCCAACAATCATTCACGGCATCTGAGGCCCAATTGAAAGAGCTTCGCCATCTTTTTGCAATAAGGCAGCCGATTTCTTATCGGGTTTGAATTGATGCTAGAGGCCTGGTTCTGTATATCATTCCTGAGATTTCTCTTGTCCAACTATGCGGCTCCTTTAGCTTCTGTAGGCTTGACTAATGACTGCTGCGATTGACAATGCCTGCAGAATTTTAATCGCCGCGATGGGTCGGGCAACACTTATTTACACTTCGAAATTTATTTAAAAATATTTTACAGCCTCCCAAGTTTAGTTAAACTCTGCCTGCTGTTCTGGAGGTGCAGCTACAACCCACTGCATCACTGAAACTAATAAACGTTTTATTAAAAGGGTTTGATGGCTTCACCTTTGGGATTAACTGAGATAATAGTTTATTATACAGTGAAAGATTAAACTGAAAGTACCCTAGTGGAAAAAAAAAAACATTAAAGACGAGAGAAAACTCCTCTTCAACCAGTACACTGTTGTTGTTCTCCAGCGCCCAAAGAAAGGTTCTGGATTCAACCACTTCGTTTGGTGTCTGAAGACAATTAGGTTTCTCCAAAACCCCATATCTTGTGGGCTTATTAGCATACGTATGGTTTCAAGTTTATACTCTCGGTATTTGTATGAGTGGGTTGATGGACAGAAAACCAAGATAGGTAGGAATAGCAAAAGGTAGCTTATGCCAAGAGGAAAAGAAACACATTAGAAAACTTCTCCTCATCCGTCCTAAATAACTAATTCCATTTGCTTTGTTGAACACTTTAACACACAAAGGTGGGCGTCTATCCATGTGTATGTGTGAGACTGTATGCATGTGCCAGATCTGTGTGTGTGAGCCTGAGCTCACAGAGGGACCTATAAATAAACTTAGAAACACAAATACTTGAAAACAAGTGTAGATGTTTTAAAAGTACTATATATACCCTGCTTCATAGTATATTTGATACATGGTCATAGCATGCAGCTATTTACAGTACACTGGATTTGTTTATATAGCTCTATTTATGTACCTTTGTGTATAAATACACACAAATACAGTGAATATACATTATTTGTGTGTATATGCTATCAATATATAGATATATGTAAGCAGAGCCTGTACATTTTTTAAACGGTGTTCATTAAACTAGCTAGGGGAATTGATATCTGTAGGGTTTTAATAAGAGCTATTGATTCAAGCACTCACCAATCTATAATCTATATTGAGGAAATCTTTGTACATCTAATCTAATTAGACGCTGTATCAGATCTATGTCTGGAAGAGCAGTTTGTCCATTTGAACCCTAAGGCGGAAAGGGTGATCTTTTGCTGCCCTTTGCTTAAAACGTGTTCAGTGTTTCACCTCCCCAGAGACAGCCACCACAGAATTGATTTTAATTGCGAGGGGTATCAATACTGACCAGCCGTGCCTGCTGCAGCCTGGTGCTTCCTATTTCTCCATAGACTCAGATTCGGGATGAGAGTTGCCCATCGGGGTTTTCCCTTTGCCGTTTACGCGCCCAAGTGTGCTATGGCGAGGATGACCCGAAGTGTAACCACAGCTCAACTGGATATTTGCTCTTGCCTCAGCTAGGAAGGGAAGCCAGGCACAAAGCAGGCATCATTCTGGCGGGAGATTATGAAGGGTGGCTCCCTCTGGTTTATCAGAGTTTACTTTCAAGTTAAGTGCGAGGCAGGATAGCTTATCTCAATTTGGAGGGTCTTCTATTGACCCTTCAAACTGAGAGACGACTCCTGGGAGCGTGATATGACTTTCTATTTCCCTGCCCACCTTAAAATAAATAATTTTCGCATCTAATCCACTATGTTTTCTCAGTGGCTAAGTCCAAATCTATTTTGTCTGGCCATCCTCTTTCAATGTCCTTGTCAGAAGGAGCTAGGTGCCGTCCCAGGTGGCATTGAGTCCTAAAAAGGCATTCTCTGTCATTATTAATATTATGTCGCTGAAAAAAAGATTTCGAGGCTGAAGGGGTTAAACTAGTAAGTGCCACTCAAAAAGCAGCTTCCTAAAATCATACAGAACAAGAGCTGTCTTTAGTTTGTATATGTTTCTAGGCCATACAATAACATCCACCCAACTTTCCTCTGAGCAGTTCTCGCTGCAGTTTCCCCACCCCCTGTCCCCGCACAAGACCAATGTTTTCTTTACAACTTAACCTATGGTTCACAGCATGACTCATTACAGGTAGTGTTTGGGGGGGGAAAGTCGAGGAGAAACCCTATAGCCTGTATACAGGGCACTTGAAATGATCCTCCATCAAAGTTTTTTCTCCGTGCTGACAAGGATCCAGCCCTCTGACACAGAAAAGATTGTATTCAGCATGGATTGACTGTAACAAAAATACATATTTTCAGCCTTTTAATTAGGTTGGAAGAGCCTAAAGGGGGGGGGGGGGAAAGAGGAAGCCAGCAGTGACAATTATGGGACTCATTGCAGATAAGCACATATTATAATAAAAAGTATAAAGAAATCAATTAACTCTACCAACGCCAGGTTTGTTAGTTAATTTCATTTTTTCCCCAAAAAACTGCTGTTTCTAAGGGCTGTCTTTAACAGGCTTAGTTTGCTAGTTCTCAAAGGGGCAACACATTTTCTTTTCGAGCTAAATGAAATCATCTGAGAAGTTATAGAGAATTAAGACAGAACTGGTTTACTCTTCCTGGCTACTTTGAGTTATCAAAAAAAAAATTTTTTTTTAAAGTAAAATAAAAAAAGTAACAGAATGTTTCCAACCAAGCAGCAAGTTACTTTTTGGGTCCAGTGTACATCAAGTCTTGAAGAGTTCATGAACTGAGACTCCAAAGTAAAGAATAATAATAAACAGCTATTTGTAATACACATTCAAATCTCCTCTCAGCTAAAAGGGGTTCTTCGCCAAAACCAGATTTTTTAAGGGGGCTCGTGGGGTGAGAGAAAGAAAACCAACAATTTCTCCAGCATAAAAATGAAACATCAAATTAGTTTGCCTCTGGGCTTCATTTTTCCCCTTCTACATTATAACTAGTTATTGAACTAGCTAGAAGATCTAAAGGCCATTTGTGAGGAGACAAATTTCAATGGAGTTCCCCCATCAATAACTCCTTGGCAGTGACCTATTGGATCAAGTCAAACAGTTGAGGTGAAATTCAGGTCACGCTGTCTAACCAATATTAAAATGCGCCCACTTTTTAAAAAGGCACTTTCAACGAGATTTGAAGAAAATTGAATTCCTGGGTGGGGTGGACGGGGGGGGGGGCTGGAGAGAGAAAAGGAGAGAGATTGAGAAAATGGTTTGCATTTTTTATTTTTTACAAACCAACAAGAGGAATTCATCTTTAATATTTTAGAAAGAGGGGATAAATATTTACATTATTACAAATTCTGAGACTAAAGAGGCTAAAAAGAAAAATGTGAAGGCTAGTACTCCCAGTGACATGTTCTGGTTATTAAAATCGTTTTAGGCCGATTCATTACTTTTACTGACAACAGATTTAAGAAAAAATCAATTAAACATTTGCATATTTCTTTGCATAAATTAGACCTGTCTATTTGCATTATGAAAGAACAAAAAGGAAAGGTCTTTTTGCCCTTACTGCTTTCAAGTTGTTAGAAAAATTAAAATTTAATTAATTACATGTCATTGCATATGTCACAGAGAAACCAACTATTTTTTGCTGCAAGAAACTATCAGTCTTTTTTTCCCCAGCGCACAAATTAATGTAACTTATTGTATAATAATCGCGTTAAAATAAACCCTTAAATGCCTGAAATAAAACTCTACTCAAAAATTTATTTCCTGCCTATGAATCTTAAGACGAGATAGTGCATAGTGTGAGGCTTGTTGTTTTATTATTATTATTATTATTATTAAACATTGAATAAGAAAACCCCAGTAGATAGGTACTTCATTTTTCTAGGATGCACAGATTGCTAATGGTTTGAGGTACAGGTTACCAAACGGTCAGTATGGTAATAGCTAAGACAATGAATCCTCAGGGACAATAGTCACTTATTTTTCTTCAGTACTGTCAGAAAGGCGCTTTGTACTCTAAAATGTTCTTGAAATGGTAACCAGATCTATATTTTGCAACCCGATTCCTGGGTAGAGAAGGAAATAAAGACCAGAAATTATTTTTTCGAGGTGCTATATTTCTTTTGGTGTTGTCAGTCCAAAACTGTTTGTCGACATTGTTGTGTTGGCTGGGGGAAATTGAGGCGAAAGAGAGAGAGGTGGGAGGGAAGGTTTATAGACAAAAGAGTCAGATTCTTGAACAATTATTCTTCACACGTCCTTGCAGACTTATTTTATCAGACCAAAATTCTGCAAAGCTCTTAAAGCAAAAGACACCTCTAAAAAGTCCACTTTAAAGAAGGAAAGGAAGAATCAAAGGAAAAGAAAAACAGCAGACAAGTGAGGGAAAATGTATTTGTGCACTGCTAAAATAAAATGTGTAAGAAAGTAAAACAGGAAAGGGGAATTAATTTAGATTGACATGGCAAGAGAGCCGGGTTCTTCTTTAAATAAAACCTTTTTAAAAGAATATTTGCAATTAAGTCCCAAGGCTATAAGAATAACAAATCATTGAAATAAAATTGCAATTCTCCCTTGACCATCTGGAACAGTGAGCCAAAAGGCTTTTTAAACCTTGGAACTGTGGGTCTGTAACTCATTGGGAGAAATTGGTTTGGGTGACCTTCACGCCTTGGACTTTTGAACTCTTTAGTTGTTGTTGTTTATGATAACCAGCCAACATGTTCTTAGAGAACTACCTGTGGATAATTTTTTTATCCTTCTCATCTTGAGCTTACCGAGAGTCATACATTAAAAAGACATGCCTAGGTAAAATTACTTCATTAACTCTACATCTTTATTCAATGTCCCCACAGCCTTGGAATAAAGTTTTTGCATCAATATGAACAATAAATGTCAAAAACCTGTCCGAACCCAAGGCGTTTGGACAGCATGAGCTATAGCTAGTGAAAAGGAATTTATTGAGTGGATTTAAATCAGTGTTTTGGATACCAGCATACATTTCCATTAATGTCTTTTGCATACTCCAGAGCCTTCCCCCACCCTCCCTGTCACTTTTCTTTAGAAAGAGAGGGACTTTTACTTGCTTATCTCAAGAGAGGGAACAAATCTACCTTCAGTAGAGTTTGGCTCATCTTTGGCGATATATTGGGTAATCAATTAATCAGGCCAAGGGGGAAAAGATGTGAATAGAAACAATGCCTGCGGGGTAATGTTAAAAACAGAGAATGAGTTTCCTCATAGACGTCTACCAAAAAGACACGGGTCTGAGTCTCTGGGTGAGGTAGAAAACGCAGCCACAAGCATGTGAAGCCTACCATGTCTGTAAACATCTTCAGCAACGTGTGAAGTAGGTAACCTCTCCGCAAGTTCTCCAACTTTCCTCCAGCCAGAAAGCATGTTTTCTTTTTGGAGGGCCATCCGTCTGCCTCCCCACGCCTCAAACCTCCGCACCACAAGTGCCAATTTGTAGAGTCGTCTATATGGACCCTGTAGAATCGAATTTGTGTGAGCATTTGAGAGTCACAAATTCGTCTCTAGGGGAGTATATGGACGATGCCAGAGCCCTGTAAAGTTCTATTCTCCTTTGATGCCCTTAATTGCAGCTATTCTAATTAAATCCTCAAATACTGCTTATGTCAGTTTAAAAGCTACTCATTCAAGTACGAGGCAGGCTGAGCTTCTGCCAGGGCAGCGTGGGGGTGGCTTGTTAAAGGGAGGCTGAATAATAACGATAATTGGGGGTGAGCAGCATCACCATCATCATAAAATCCCATTATGACTTTTCATACACTGAAGAAACAGCCGAAGTCTCCGCCAACAGCACAAAGAAGCCCCGACCATTTCATGTGACTGATTTATGGCGTTTTACAACCCCATAAAAGCTGGAACAACGAGCCAAAAGCCTCCGACACCGCTGGCACGTTTAGTCTAATAAATAAAACATAAACAGTTAACTTTATGTGCCAGTTTTATTGTTATCAAGTAAAATATTTCAATGGCCTGGGAGCTCGGATTCCCGGCTATAATTGTTATCAAGCAGTAAAAGGGATTAATCCGTTCCCTCTGCCCCTCTGTTTAGTGTAAAAGCTAGTCTAGATAAAGCCCTTAATTGCAAGGAGTGCGCTCTCCAAAATATTTCCATCGATTTCCAGTTTCTGTACCTGGCCAGGGAGTATATTTAGCCTGGCATCTGGGGAGGGGAGTCATTTTTCTTTTCGTTACAGAGATCTCAGCCTTTCCCCCCTCCCTCTATTAAAGGAGTTGCTTAAATGGGGGCTTTTGAATGAACGCTGCGAGGGAAACTAAGCCCATGGCTTGATGGGGAGCTGGGAGTCACATCTCTCTCTCACATCCATGTATGTTCCTTTACATTTAACTGTGCATCTCCCATGAAGTTTTGACAGATTGCAAAGGACAGAGTTTGGACTGTCAAAAACAAAGCACAAATAACCTGTAACAGAGAGCAGGGTTTGGGTTTTTTTAAGTAGTTTTACAAGTAAAGAAATGTTGTCAGTCCAAAAACACTCCTACCTTCTAAGTGGGTGGGATGTCTGTGTGGCTGTGCTCCTTAACACACAAATAGAGGCCAACAGTTTCCAAGGAAATGGGGTGTCTCTCAAGTAAAGGTAGAGATGTCTAAATTATGTAACCATGATTTTCATATTCCCTGTTACCTCTCAGGTAACTTGCTCCCTTCCCTTCCCTCCCCCCTCTATCCCATGATTTATAGCAATAATATTTCATGGGGGGGGGTATATTGACAATGTCACTACCCTGTCCTATGTTCTTTAGGGGTGGGAAAGCGGCAGGTTTGTCCCCTAGCATTTCTTTAAAGTGAAAAAAAGGCAACATAATCTGAGCATGTTTTATTCTATCCAGGGAAAAAGGATGGCTGATCTTCACGAAAGCTTGATCTGTTGTCGATGGGGGGAGGGGGGGTCCTACTCTGAACAGATTTCTAAAATCCAGCCTGCGGCGGGGTGGGGGTATTGTGAAGAATATTGGCCACATTTCCCCCCACCCCCTTTCAAAATAGGTAGGGTTTTTCTTCTTTTCTTTTCCCTTACACATTTGCCTTTTGGGGGAGGGAAGCAAAGGGGACCGCGTGGTCCTGCTCACCACCCTGGACCCTTCGCTCCCAGTTTTGAGCTCACCCCCCCCCAAACAACAACAAAACACACACCCCCAAATTGGCTACATTTTGAAAAAGCTTTTGGTTCCTTATCCGGGGACTAGGCTGGCTGGCCTGATTGGACACGGGAGTCACATGGTGAAAGTAACTTTACGGGGTCGCCAGCTTGTAGGAGGGCTTTATGGAGCAGAAAAACGACAAAGCGAGAAAAATTATTTTCCACTCCAGAAATTAATGATCATGAGCTCCTATTTGATGGACTCTAACTACATCGATCCGAAATTTCCTCCATGCGAGGAATATTCGCAAAATAATTACATCCCAGACCACAGTCCGGAATATTACAGTCGGACAAGGGAGTCCAGCTTTCCGCACCATCATCAAGATTTGTTCCCACCACCGAGACCCAACTACCCCGAGCGACAGTACAGCTGTGCAAACCTCCAAGCGCCGGGCAATCCAGCAGCGCACCAAAGGGGACATGGGCAAACACAAGGAGGCCACCACCTCCCAGAGAAAGCTCAGCAGCTCTGTGAGCAGACTGCTCTTCCCAGCTCCTCCACATCTCCTTCCCCAGCCCCTCCAGCCTGCAGCCAGCCAAACCCCGAGCATCCTAACAGCATAGCTTCTAAGCAACCTATAGTCTATCCATGGATGAAAAAAATCCACGTCAGTACTGGTAGGAAACTTTTTTTTCCTCTCCCTCTGTTCTGTCTTCCTCCTGCTTTCACACCATGCTCTCTGTCTCTCTCTCTCCTTTTTTTATTTCCTTCCCTTCCATGAGAGTCTTTGGGTTAGCACAATTGAGCGCGATTTACGACTCGGAATGGGTAATTACACCCACCATAAATTTTATAGCCAAGCTAGTCTGGGCAGCCCTAGCCATGTGGTTCATTCCGTTATGTGTGTGTGAAACTCCGAAAGCTTTGTAAGGGGTGCATAAATAATTCAGTCTTTGGAGCCAGGGAAACCCCTTCTTATTAGAATAGAGAGTCTTGGACTGCCAGAAGTTCTTTATAACCCATTTAGCTGATTACTTTTCCCTGAGCCACTCTGGATTTCCTGCCTCTGCTCTGTCTCCTTCTCTCTCTCGATTCACGCTCCTCTTTGCTTTTCCAGTGAACCCCAGTTACAATGGAGGCGAGCCCAAGCGCTCCAGGACTGCGTATACAAGACAGCAAGTCTTGGAGCTAGAAAAGGAGTTTCATTATAACAGGTACCTGACTAGGCGGAGGCGCATAGAAATCGCTCACTCCTTGTGTCTCTCGGAGAGGCAGATCAAAATCTGGTTTCAGAACAGGCGGATGAAATGGAAAAAAGACCACAGGTTGCCCAATACCAAAGTCAGATCCTCGGCTCCATCTAATTCATCCTCGGGCACCGTTGCTGCTGCTAACGCGGCTCCCAGCGAGGACCTATCACCGGGTACAGCTCAGGACCAGCGAGCAGAGGATATCACAAGGTTATAAACACTATCCCCCACACACAAAATTGACTGATTATTTATAGAATCTAATATATATATATATATATATTTTGGTTCTTTTCTTGTAGTTTTCCTGTGCGTATAAGAAAAACAATGAGGTCTTCTCCAAGACCACAGGCTTTAGATGCATGTAAGATAGCATGAACCCAGGTGATCGAATACCTGCAGGGGTTTTTTTACTCCATTTCAGGGTGTTATTTATTTTTTAAGGGGTGAGGCAGGGAGGGGGGGATGGGAAGAAATCAATGTTCTGTTAGATTATTTAATGAGCAAATAGGAGTATTCAACACCAAAAACCAAAAGAATGTAGGGAGTTTTCCCTCTGCATTATAAATGCACAATGATCCAAGGAGAATCAAATGGAGCTTTGAAGTTCTTTTGTATAAATGTGAAAAGTTTTTAAAAATCATGGTTAAAAGGGAAAAAAAATCACACTAACTAGGCTGAGCGAGTCATTGGTTGAAAATGTGAGGGGGGAAGGAAAGAGAAGGATAGTGAAATATTTAAGAAAACAATGCAAGGTTTAAACAAAGTCAGTAGCTAGGGTTTGGGTTTTTTTTTTCTTTTTGTCGTGGTTATTTGTGTTTGGACTGATTTTCAATGATCATTGTAAACTTGCAATAAAGAGTTTTAGTGTGTATGTGAAAGTCCCAGTGTTCAATAAACCAGTGAGTGTCAATTAGTTTTACTTAAATGTCTGGTGGCTTATTTTACTCGGAACGTTCCCCGTGCACTTAAAAAAAAAATCCTGGGATTGCGATCTTAATTTTATGTGCACAAGTTACTGCTTAAATTAAGGCTAAACAAACATTTAAAAATAACGCTGTACTCTAGATTTTATGACATCACAACTTGGTCAGCGTGTTTCAATCTCAGACTCTTTCAGTCAAGCATATACTTGGGGGGAGGGGGATCTTGTTTGGAGGAAGGAACAGGGATGTATGTTTGGGTTAGAAGATCGTTCATCTGTCTCTGGTTTTCCACTTTCTCATATAAAGGTTGTCTGATTTCTCTCTCTGTCCATTTCTGGGTTTTTTTGTTTGTTTGTTTTGGTCTTTTCTTTTGTTGTTCCAAGATTATTTGAACTAGTTCATCCATAAAAGGCAATAGGTTTCTTTTAATCTTCTTCCAGAAACAATGAAAGTTTGAGGTGGGGGAAGATCCTTGCTTTTGGATTTTGACTAAATTATCCAAACTGAGGGTGAGCTGTATATAGAAAGAAATTTGTTCCCAAAACTGAATGTGTGTTTACTTTCATGGAAGGATGAGACAACTTGGAGAAACAGCTGTATACCAAAGGAGAAGTTATACATAGCTTTTTTTCTAGGCCCCAATCTTTTGCAACTTTGCACCATGTCGGTTCAGAACTATGTCCCTGTCTGTAGGCGTACCAGGTTTTCAGATAGGCCTGTTTGGAAGAATTTATTCTTCAAACGTGTAACACTATCCCAATGTTTTGCATGAGGGTAGTCAACCAGGTGATGAGATCTCCTCATACCTCCCTCAGAAGAGAGGTTAGCAGGTCAGAGTGAAAGGAATTGGGACAGGGGGATCTTTCTTGTCACCTTTATTTTTATTTCATTTGCTTTTAAATGTTATTTCTTTCTTTACTGGCTCTCAAAAACAAGTATGGGCTTCCCTTAAAGAAATAATGGCCTGAGAACTTCATGTGATAGTTGGTGAGAGAAATCCTGAAAGGGGAATATAGATTATGATTATTGTTTATAATACAGAGTGTTAGCCCATCAATTCTTCACATTTCTGCCTAGCGGCATTAATATAAGAGTGAGAATGGAGAATAATGTTGCCATAGTAAATAGACATCCAGTCTATAGTGCTCTTTAAACATTTTTACCTCCAAGTAGAGGTATGTATTATGAGTTAATTTTAGCTTTAACTCTTCCTGTGACCCCTTGCCTGTAACAAGCTCACATACCGTTCCAGTAAAAACAAACAAAAATGGTATTTAAGTTTTCTTTTAGTATCTAATCAGGTGAATTACCCAGATAATCTATAATAAACCACCTTCCTGGGGCTTTCTTGTTCAAGGGAGGGAAAGTGAGGTGAGAGACAGTCTTCAAACTCATCCACCGAATATAGACATTGTAAAGAAAACAAGTGCTAAAAAGTCCTAACTTTGGAATAATGGCGCTGGTACAAAGTTGAATTGGCAACTCTGAGCCAAGCAACGTACGTGTGTGTGTGTGTGTGTGTGTGTGTGTGTGTGTGTGTGTGTGTGTGTTCGTTCATCAGTAGAAACCTAGATTTGTTATTTCTTCAGACTGAGCAAAGGCTAGTGTTAGTGGAATGGGGTGGAAATATTTCTGTTTAAAGTTTGATTCTCTTCTTCCCCCCCGCCCTTTGCATCAGATTTTTGAGGAATTAAAAGGAGTGTTTTGAGAGAGAAATCGCTTTGAATGGGATGAGACTTTTTTGGTGTGTGTCTGTGTGTCTGATGAGGAAGCTAAGAAAACGTTAATCATTTTTCCACTGTATTCTCTGCCTATTCGATGATAAAAAGCATTAGATTTATGCCAGATTTGTGCATTCTTAGTTTTACTTTTCTGTCCCTGTTCTTTGCTCGGAGAGTAACTTTGCTTCTTCACCTCTTCTCCGCTTCATATTGAGAATTATTTAGCATCTTCCTTAGCCTTTAGACTTGGCCATGACACAATTCTTGGCATGGAGGGAGCTTATGAATGCATTATATAGCCAGGCAGCAGGGGGAAGGAAAAAAAATTATGTTCCTAGCTACAAACAGCCTGCACCATAGTCCCTTTTTAGCCTCTTGACGCCTCCATGTTGAGAGCCTGAAAGATACTTTATTGAAGTTCGGGTAAATGGCAAAACTGGGTTCACTGAAAGGACATCTTTTCTATCCCATCAGCTTTATTCTAGCCATGCAGGCTGACCTCCAAGCCCCCCTGACCTGGGTAGGTCTCACAACGTGTACCTTCTGTGTCTCTCTACATAGATTTCGAGGCACCACCACTGTTCAGCGTCTTTGTAGATTTTGCCATAGTAATGGGGGGGGAGCGAGTCAATGCGTGTTATCGCATTGTGTTGTCACCAAAATAATCCAAGAGAAAAGAAAGAAGGGTGAAGTTGCGGCCAAATCTCTCTTCTCACTTCCCGCCTTCCCATAGCTTATTTCTCAACTTGGCTACCCTAAGATCAGCTCAAAGTATGCAACGTCAAGTAAGTAGATTTACACTTAAAAAAATCAAAAAAACAAAACCAAGGGGAAGTTTGGAAAGTGGTTAAGTTCAGGAAGTGAATGCAGTAGAGCGAGAAGATAGAAAATTTGCTGTGTGTGTGTTGGGGGCAGATTTTATTCTGTGTAAGCGTGCAAAATGGTTCACATATACCATGGCACATAGAGATCTGATGTAAGCGACTTTATCCCCCCAGCCCCCATGATGCTGTGTCCGAAGGTTGGATGCTCTTTCCTTTCAGTCCTTTATGATCCTTTACCTCGGCACATGCCTCCTGTGGGGTCTGTGCCCCCATCCCCCCCAAACTGTGTCGCTCCTTGGTCGGTGACTGGATATTCTCTCCATTTATATTACTGGGCTATAAAAGTAACAGCAACAGCACCAAACTGTTTCTCGAGGATCAAATTAACATCTCAGGTCAGTTTCTTTTAATTCATTTTCTTCCAGTCCAATTTGTTTGGTGATGACCTGCTACATTTTGTCGTCTCCCCTCACAGATAGATCTTGGAGGATTAGCAATCTGAGGGGGTGAAAGGCAGTTTGTAAGGGTTTAACTGGCTATAAAAAGGCGTTAGAAAGCACTTGGATGCAGTCCCTTGAAGGAGCCTCTGTTAAATGGAGTTCAAAAAGCTGTGAAACTTAAGTTTCCTGTATTGCCTGTTAAAAAACAACAGCTCCAGAGATGCTTGGGAAGATAACTGCCCACAACAAGGGCCTTCAGCCCTTGCACTAAGTGGCTTTACTTTTATGAGAACTTTACATTACACACACCGCCCCCCTTCTGCCTTAGGGTTGACACACAGAAAGGGCATAGTTTAGCTTCCAGGCTCTTCAGTTAATATAATATCCCAGGTCTTTACAACCACTTGTGTCCTTTTATCCCTCACATCGTTTGAAAATGTTAATTGTAATTAAAAGACAAACATCCAGTCAGGGTTAAGTGAATGAGCTTATGGTTTGCAACCATAACTGACAGCACCTCGAACGTGTAACTTTTATTTATTGTGATCTCGTATATCATTACCCAGAGATATAGTTTTATGTACTTCCTAATCTGTCCTGATGATTTATTTTGATGGGCAAGGGACCAAGCCAAACATTTTGGGACTTTAGTGAAAACCTATAATTTTCATACAAATAGCCAGCGGCCTCTGTGTTAATAGTAGTAACAGTTTCTGGCAAATACCTTTTCTATTTGTTTGGTTCATTGCGGATAGATTGCCTTCCTATGTGGAAAAGTATTTTCCGAACTCAGCCATCTTTGCAAGAGAGCGAGAAAGAGACGTTTGTTTGTATATAGGGAGTTATAGATTGTTCTGTAAATTATTCGCTTTTGCTAAATTATTTCTTTAACTCCTAAATTAATGTTTCCCTTGTTCCTAATTCAGCATATGTACTGTATAATTTCTTGAGATAGATAGATAGATAGATAGATAGATAGATAGATAGATAGATAGATAGA